>NADL03000094.1:0-328082 GCA_002205965.3 Kappaphycus alvarezii | reverse complement strand
CCCTAATCCCCTAAAAAAACCCCTAAATCCCTAAACCCCTAAAACCTAAATCCCCTAAATCCCCAAATCCCCTAAAACCCCTAAAAACCCCTAACCCCTAAACCCCTAAAACCCTAAAACCCCTAAACCCCTAAACCCTAAAAACCCCTAAACCCCTAATCCCCTAAACCCCTAAAAACCCCTAATCCCCTAAATCCCCTAAAACCCTAAATCCCCTAAATCCCCTAAATCCCCTAAATCCCTAAAAAACCCCTAAAACCCCTAAATCCCCTAATCCCCTAAATCCCCTAAATCCCCTAAACCCTAAAACCCTAAAACCCCTAATCCCCTAAAAACCCCTAAAAACCCCTAAAACCCCTAAAACCCCTAAAACCCCTAAAACCCCTAAATCCCCTAAAACCCTAAATCCCCTAAAAAACCCCTAAAACCCCTAAAAAAAAACCCCTAAATCCCTAAAAACCCCTAAAACCCCTAAATCCCCTAAAAAAAACCCCTAAAACCCCTAAATCCTAAAAAAACCCCTAAATCCCCTAAATCCCCTAAACCCCTAAAACCCCTAAATCCCCTAAAAACCCCAAAAACCCCTAATCCCTAATCCCCTAAAAAACCCCTAATCCCCTAAAACCCTAAACCCCTAAAAAACCCTAAAAACCCTAAAAACCCCTAAAACCCCTAAAATCCCCTAAAAAACCCTAATCCCCTAAAAACCCTAAAAAACCCCTAAAAAAACCCCTAAAAAACCCTAAATCCCCTAAAAACCCCTAAAAAAACCCCTAAAACCCCTAAAACCCCTAAATCCCCTAAAACCCCTAAATCCCCTAAATCCCCTAAATCCCCTAAATCCCCTAAATCCCCTAAATCCCCTAAATCCCAAAAAACCCCCTAAAACCCCCTAAAAACCCCTAAAACCCCTAATCCCCTAAATCCCCTAAAAACCCCTAATCCCCTAAATCCCCTAAATCCCCTGCTAATTGCGAAGAGGATGGGCTGTCTCATTGCAGAAATGAAATGGCTAACAAAGGCTGTTTAATGTATTATATTGTGAGCTACGGCTGGCTACTAGGAAAAAGGTGCACAATTTTTGGTCCGAATTAAAATGATACATTGTTTTAGGAGGCGGAAAGCGTCAAATACATTATCCCATCTACCGTTCTTTGAACCCTGGATGTGGTCGAAGTAAAAACCCCTAATCCCCTAATAAACCCCTAAATCCCCTAATCCCCTAAATCCCCTAAATCTACTAAATCCCCTAAATCGTTCCGGGGGAACAATCTGCACCATATCGTCCGTCGCTCAGAGCCCTACTGTCGTGAATACCGTGGTTCCTTTTCTTTGGAAGGAGCCCCCCGTTTTTAGTCCTGTCTGTGGCATATCTGCTCCATTCCCTCTTTCGGAGTAATTCGGAAAATGACTTCTTCTCGACTATCTTGCAGTCCGCAATCCACACATCTGCAGATGCAAGGTACAGAGAAATCGAACGTTGATCAATGTGAGCCGGAAGCGTGCCAGGTCTCGCAATACTTATACCGGTCATCGCTTTTCCATAATGACCCTCAGCGGTTGACCGACTATGACCGGCCTGTATCTGCATAACTTGACCAATATTTTGAACAACATCTCCATCCTCATCCTGATCAATCGCATCAGCTCCGCCTTCATCTTCGACTGCATATTTCATGGCAGTGTTCTTCAACGCTTTATCGTTGCAGTATCCGCCAATCCATTGACGGTAATCCCGCACCCTAACGCTGTGCCCGTATTTTTGGAGAACATTTCCGATTATTTCACTCGTATTTCTACGATCAAAATCGGAATCAAGTATGAAGTTCATCTCCACAGCATTTTGCGTGTCACAACCAGCGGATTTCTCAGGCTCATGTTGCAGTCGTATTGCAGCTCGGAATTCCATCAACAATGCAACGAATATTTTGAACAAATTACTGGTCGTGATATCGGGATGACGGCTAACCACTCTCCTCCTACCACCCCGCATTACTCTTGTTTTCTCATATCCAGGTATGCAAGTCACTCTTTCGTTGAACAGCATGAAGTTGCGAGGAGCAAGCTGCGAGTTACGAACGAGATGTAAGCCAATCTCACTACCGCGCGGTGGATTTCCACTTGAAAGATACAGTACAGTTGTTAACAGTCTAGCAACATTCTCGATGTCACGTAGTGTCTTCCGGAATTTGAGGTTTCTTTGAGTGGACGAAAGCTTTGAAATTGAAATACTTGCTTTGTTCACAAACCCCGACATCCAACCACGAATGATTCGTTCCCAGGATGACACAAAAAACAATATCCGACCTTTCTCTCGGTCACATCAATGCGCAAGGAGAGTAGCTCCGCTTCAAGGGTCGCAGGAAACTTTTCACCTCCAAATATACCGTCACTTCCGAATATTAATCCGCAAATATCTTCCTGCATCTTACGTATAGTGATCCCTACTTCCTCAGCTGATATATGAATACCGGATGCCCAGCCACAGTTCATATGTGTCGGCTCAGAGCAAGGAACTCAGAGCTCCCTGGCGTTCTCAGCGGATCTTGTTATTTTCGTTTTAGCCAGCATTTCTTGGAACACGTTTATTCCAAGCCCGGCATTGGGGGAGTGCCGTTGCATAACTAGCTCGAAGGCCTTCTGTATTCCTCCCTTTCCGTGCCAGAGATCAATTGACAAAATTCCACAACATCCAGCGATATACGCAAGACCAGCTAGAACTGGAGATATCACTCTCCCTTCAGCAAGCCGTGGTTGTTCGCTCTTTTTTCGAAAAACACCGAGACAGGCGACGAATACATTTGCCACATTCGGGGCAATCTGGCTTTCGAGTGTGTTTCTTTCGTACAATATGGCTGTGATGAGATTGAAAAGTGCCCTCAATCTGCCATCGGACTGCTCAAGACTACCGGTGTGCAATAGTTTGTGCGCAGAATCTGGGTGCAGATCGTTCCGGCCGGAACAAACTGCACCATCAAAATTTTCCATTTGAGATTCTGCACTTGACTCCCGTGGTCGTGTCGATTTCAGAGAATCAAAAAATTCCTTCGCCATCATCAACAACGATCTGGATAATTCAAAGTTGAAGCCCGGGAACCTTTCGAAATCTAGTAATCGACACAATCGAAAAGTCATCAACACTAGCCTTACTCCGTGTCGCGCATAACGTTCTTCTGTGCTTTCTGGACAATACTGAAAAACTTTCTTCGAAGTCGTTCCTGGAGCCGAAACAGCTTGCAAGATATCATTTCTTCGCATGTTCGGCTGAGATGCATGCATTCGGGACAGACGACAAATATTTTGGAAACAATGCTTAATTTCCTCCGCAACTTTCGTTGTTTCCCCTCTATCACCGACTTCCCCATTACCCCGTCCGGGTCCAGCAGTGAGCAGAACTGCATGTTCCCATGTAATTCCGAAATTATTTAGGTACACATCAAGTCGCGTCAATGCTGCAATCGTGTGCAGGTATCTGACATCAACACCTTTCATTTTTGGTTGGTGAGTCTTCAATCGACTGCCAGAATCGCGGACATGTTCCAACGCTGCAATAAGATTGCTACGAGAAGAGCCGCTACCATTACCTTCGTTTCCATGCTCGAGGTGCTTATCTTCTATTGCAAAGTAGAACTTGGCTTTCGTTCCACGCCAAAGCGACTGTCCATTTATGAGGGGAACTTCAGAAATGTCCACTTCGCCATCGATCTCATCATGGTGTCGACTCTCCCTAATATGACGGGCCAGGGTGCGGTGTCCTTTGCATACGTGATTGCAGTGCATGCACTTCACAACCTTCGTCACTGGAAGTCCAGGAAGCTTTGGAAGTAATCCAAAGTTCCTCTTTGTCGAGTCCTTCTCCTTGTACAGTTCTTCAAGTTCACGGTTCGTTTCAACAACGGTGATCTTCTCCATAGCACATTGAAACAATTCTCGGGCATATGCCGTGTTCCCATGATGTTCGCGACGCATATGACGAATGAAGTTCTGTTCGTCTGATTCAATCCCACCTTCGCATATCCCACAGACAATGATATTGGCGTGAGGGACAACAAATACTTGTGAAAGTCGAAGTCGCTCTTCAGCCTTGGAGATATTCATTTGAAGAAACCCTTTCCCAACAAGACTGACGGTTCAGAGAGTTAGGAAACTAAATCTATTTCCCCAATTCGGTGCAGATCGTTCCAGCTGGAACAAAGTGCACCAAATTAGGAATCTGATACTCCGCTGGTGCTGAAGTTACGGTGCAGATCCTTCCAGCCGGAACAAAGTGCACCAAAGTCTTTGAAAGCCGTGCAGAATTGATCTGCCTTGGAAAGGATTCCTGATCTGGAGACAATTGATTACTGATACGAAGTTGAGATTTGCTTAAATTGGATTTGTGATCTTGTTCTTCGAAGTACTCCTCCCATCCAATGAGGAATCCGCGGGGAAGCAGAGATGGTGCTGAAAATTCAGGGGGCTTCCTCGACAACCAAGCAATTCGAACGCGCAGAACTCCTATGCGTTCAAGGGGAGAGGTATAGGGTCCTCCACCTCACGTACTCTCCGATTAGATGCCGTTTGCGAAGGAACGGCGAGAACACTGGACTCGAATGTTCGGATCTTTCGAGGAAAACAATTCCACTCGTGGCTTAGTGTTGAGGTCGATAGGCGGCTGCAACGAATATCTGAGGTACGTTAATGATTTTCTTCTTTGAAAGGCATCGACAGACGGGCAAGAAACTGAACATTTAATCTATCTTGGATTTGCATCTGTATCGTTTTTCCCGCCAAATTTGGTCATTCCAATCTTGTTTTTGCAGATACCTCTATGATTCAAAGTTTGGTTTCGGTCAACCGAAAGATCGTGGAATTCGATCAAGTTCCGATCAAAGATCTAATTGTCGATTTATAGGTATATATACTATATTTCCACTTCGAACTTCCTTATTTCACAAATTCGCTTTGTTCGTTCTCAGTTTTGACTTTCATTCCCACTTTCGATTTTCATTGTCATCCGAGTTTTGTCAATTCGAAAATATTGCGAACACCTGTTTCTATTTTCAGTGCCCCGTGGTGCAGATTGCTCCGGTCGGAACAAAGTGCACCGAGATTTGTAAGCATTCAGTTAGGAGATTTCAAGCATGAATAATGTTACCTTCACTCGCTTTTCTGTTCAAGATTTTTTTATTCACGATAGAATCTCCTGCTGTTCGTTTACACATATTTCCAAGCATGACTCATTACACAGAACAGGCACTACCATCTTCTGTCAAGTGGGTTCTAAGCAAGATTCGAATACAAAAAAGAATTTACAATGGTGCGGTTCGTTCAACTCCGAATAGTATACACCATGAATTCCAAGAATTCCTACACGGCCATGCAAATTTATGTTACTAATCGGCAAGAAATTTTCTTTTCAACTACTATCGGGTTCCTTGTGCCTAACGTTTTTTTTTGGAGTCCAGTACAGGTATCGTTTCGCGGCCGAAGGATGCTTTTGCTGTAGTACCAGCCATGCCATTTAGTTTTGAGGCTCTGAGGAACGCCTTCGTTCCTCGACTAGTGGTCTCCTTCTTCTATGAGTATCACAATCATCTTTAATCAGGAACACATCTTTTTCCATATCACAAACGCCGGGGATATCTACGCAATGATTTCGGCGCTTATTAAGCTATAGTATGCCGTAGAGCTGACAATCTCTGCTATCAAGTTTAACAAAACAGGCTAGTTAATTCAGTTCAGTTCGTGTCTACGTACACCCTGCTGTCGATAAGAACAGTAAGATCAGTTAGCTCGCCAGCCTGCCAACATGAAAAATAAGGGCAAACAACCCGTCTTCTCTATTTTTGTTGTACACTTAACTACCGGTCCACTACCAATTTATGGTGACCAGTTATCGAAACAGTTGTGTAGAGGATTTGCACACACTTCGTACTTCACTTCTAGTTAGAACACACAGGTGATCTGCACGGACACGAAAAAATATCAGAAAATCTACACCTGACCTGCACGGTCAGCGAAAATTTATCCAAAAAACATACATGTCGATTCCAGGCCAGAAACACTGGCCCTGCAGATCGATTTACCATATTTATTCAATAAAATTTCCAGGTTTGGCCCTGCAGATCAAGAGGATTATATATAGGACTAATATTGATGATACAGTTAGATTCCAACCTACAAGTGGTTAGGTGTATGAACTGGTATTTACTTATGACAGAATTAACAAATCTATTGAGGAGAGCGGGAAAAAAGGGATTCTGGCCTACGTTCCAATTTACGAAGAACATTCGTATAAAATGAAGAACCCTATAACAACAAGCATTCAGAAGATTATGTCATCGAGATTTCTCCTTTAAGAGTAGATTGGTGCTCTTATTGTTACATTATACGATACAACGTACAGACACATGGACATTGTAACTTGAAAGAAAAAGCCGAAAAGGGTCAGTATGCCCGCCGATACAGAATCCTCTGACAGAAGCCTTAGTTACTTATTCTAAGTGTGGTAGCCTCTATCCAAACCTCGTGTATTGCAAACTTGGTTAACGAAAATACTAGAACAGGAAACAGAGGCAACAATAGATTACGTCAGAGTGTTCCCGGTTGTTTCCGGGTTTACTCTCTTTTTTCGTGGGTTTTACAGTGAGCAAAAAGGGTAACACAGTGGAGTATAACCCATAAACCTACTTTTTATATCTAACAGACAAAAAGAAAAGCGAATTTACAGCTTTTCTAACGAAAGGAGAAAATGAGCTACTAGGAAACCAAAATCAGTCAAGGATTGTCATCAATGAGAAATTTGTACTCTCCAGCAAGCGCGAGGCCTCTGGATACGCTGATTCCAGTAATTACGGCTGCTACCTGCGTGATTCGTATGTCTATATCAATATCCTGCCGTATAAGGCTGAAGAGCTACCGTTCTACCCTTATCGTTCTTCAGAACAGTGGAGTGGAATTTATTTCCAAAGAGCGGATCAAAACCTGAAGATAAGTGCGTCTTTTTCTTATGCAAATAATGATCTCGCGGATATCCAACGAAAGACTGCTCAGAAATATGCCCTTTTAAAAAAAATATCTTCTGAAATTGGGTGTGATACCGAGGAATACATAAAGAATTAAAGCAGGCCCCGATGATTACCTTTTGCCGTACCCTCAATATACAGATAGCTTCCTTCGTTAAATATTATTGTTATAAACCTCCATCGGTACTTGGAAGTCGCCATAGAGGCAGTCACTTACTTAGTAGAACCAGTTTCTTCTAATTCGTAACCAAATCATTGAATTTCAGATTTGAGGGTTTCAGAATGCAAAAGCCTGGATGAAGATTTGGTTACAGTCCTAGGATTTAAACTTGGACATATTTATTCCCTGCATTATCAGAACAGAGGCTAAGGAGTAAGAGTTGCAAACCGAAATCAGGAAGAGCATTTAAATAAAGTGTGAGTTACGGGAACATTGTTAAAGAATGAGGATATGTGGAGTGAATAACAGCCAAGGTGAAAGGGTTTAGTACAGATCTATGTGCAAAATAGGCAGCTCAACCCAATATCTCCCAGTCTTAAAAACCTGGTTTCTGATAAGAATGTAACATTGGCATCCTCCGCCTTCGAAAACATGTCGTCTGTGCTTTGTCTCCCGGCTGGATGTCTACACGTTGCAGTCGTTTCTAGCTCCCGATGCGAGCTTATTTTAACAGAAGACTTTCTTCTTCCTCTCCATAGTCTTTTTATCCATTTACGTATCCTCTAACAGCTCCCATATATCCATGATACCGTTACTGAGATGGAAAGTAGCATCAAGGCCAATGTGCGCCAGTGGTCTCGGGCAGAAATAGTGGAAGCTCGTACCATACACCGAGATGTTAGTATCTATACCATACCCCGAGTTGCTAGTATCTCTCAAAACCCTTACAGGTTTGCTGCTAATTGCGAAGAGGATGGGCTGTCTCATTGCAGAAATGAAAATGGCTAACAAAGGCTGTTTAATGTATTATATTGTGAGCTACGGCTGGCTACTAGGAAAAAGGTGCACAATTTTTGGTCCGAATTAAAATGATACATTGTTTTAGGAGGCGGAAAGCGTCAAATACATTATCCCATCTACCGTTCTTTGAACCCTGGATGTGGTCGAAGTAAAAACCCCTAATCCCCTAATAAACCCCTAAATCCCCTAATCCCCTAAATCCCCTAAATCTACTAAATCCCCTAAATCGTTCCGGTGGGAACAATCTGCACCATATCGTCCGTCGCTCAGAGCCCTACTGTCGTGAATACCGTGGTTCCTTTTCTTTGGAAGGAGCCCCCCGTTTTTAGTCCTGTCTGTGGCATATCTGCTCCATTCCCTCTTTCGGAGTAATTCGGAAAATGACTTCTTCTCGACTATCTTGCAGTCCGCAATCCACACATCTGCAGATGCAAGGTACAGAGAAATCGAACGTTGATCAATGTGAGCCGGAAGCGTGCCAGGTCTCGCAATACTTATACCGGTCATCGCTTTTCCATAATGACCCTCAGCGGTTGACCGACTATGACCGGCCTGTATCTGCATAACTTGACCAATATTTTGAACAACATCTCCATCCTCATCCTGATCAATCGCATCAGCTCCGCCTTCATCTTCGACTGCATATTTCATGGCAGTGTTCTTCAACGCTTTATCGTTGCAGTATCCGCCAATCCATTGACGGTAATCCCGCACCCTAACGCTGTGCCCGTATTTTTGGAGAACATTTCCGATTATTTCACTCGTATTTCTACGATCAAAATCGGAATCAAGTATGAAGTTCATCTCCACAGCATTTTGCGTGTCACAACCAGCGGATTTCTCAGGCTCATGTTGCAGTCGTATTGCAGCTCGGAATTCCATCAACAATGCAACGAATATTTTGAACAAATTACTGGTCGTGATATCGGGATGACGGCTAACCACTCTCCTCCTACCACCCCGCATTACTCTTGTTTTCTCATATCCAGGTATGCAAGTCACTCTTTCGTTGAACAGCATGAAGTTGCGAGGAGCAAGCTGCGAGTTACGAACGAGATGTAAGCCAATCTCACTACCGCGCGGTGGATTTCCACTTGAAAGATACAGTACAGTTGTTAACAGTCTAGCAACATTCTCGATGTCACGTAGTGTCTTCCGGAATTTGAGGTTTCTTTGAGTGGACGAAAGCTTTGAAATTGAAATACTTGCTTTGTTCACAAACCCCCGACATCCAACCACGAATGATTCGTTCCCAGGATGACACAAAAAACAATATCCGACCTTTCTCTCGGTCACATCAATGCGCAAGGAGAGTAGCTCCGCTTCAAGGGTCGCAGGAAACTTTTCACCTCCAAATATACCGTCACTTCCGAATATTAATCCGCAAATATCTTCCTGCATCTTACGTATAGTGATCCCTACTTCCTCAGCTGATATATGAATACCGGATGCCCAGCCACAGTTCATATGTGTCGGCTCAGAGCAAGGAACTCAGAGCTCCCTGGCGTTCTCAGCGGATCTTGTTATTTTCGTTTTAGCCAGCATTTCTTGGAACACGTTTATTCCAAGCCCGGCATTGGGGGAGTGCCGTTGCATAACTAGCTCGAAGGCCTTCTGTATTCCTCCCTTTCCGTGCCAGAGATCAATTGACAAAATTCCACAACATCCAGCGATATACGCAAGACCAGCTAGAACTGGAGATATCACTCTCCCTTCAGCAAGCCGTGGTTGTTCGCTCTTTTTTCGAAAAACACCGAGACAGGCGACGAATACATTTGCCACATTCGGGGCAATCTGGCTTTCGAGTGTGTTTCTTTCGTACAATATGGCTGTGATGAGATTGAAAAGTGCCCTCAATCTGCCATCGGACTGCTCAAGACTACCGGTGTGCAATAGTTTGTGCGCAGAATCTGGGTGCAGATCGTTCCGGCCGGAACAAACTGCACCATCAAATTTTCCATTTGAGATTCTGCACTTGACTCCCGTGGTCGTGTCGATTTCAGAGAATCAAAAAATTCCTTCGCCATCATCAACAACGATCTGGATAATTCAAAGTTGAAGCCCGGGAACCTTTCGAAATCTAGTAATCGACACAATCGAAAAGTCATCAACACTAGCCTTACTCCGTGTCGCGCATAACGTTCTTCTGTGCTTTCTGGACAATACTGAAAAACTTTCTTCGAAGTCGTTCCTGGAGCCGAAACAGCTTGCAAGATATCATTTCTTCGCATGTTCGGCTGAGATGCATGCATTCGGGACAGACGACAAATATTTTGGAAACAATGCTTAATTTCCTCCGCAACTTTCGTTGTTTCCCCTCTATCACCGACTTCCCCATTACCCCGTCCGGGTCCAGCAGTGAGCAGAACTGCATGTTCCCATGTAATTCCGAAATTATTTAGGTACACATCAAGTCGCGTCAATGCTGCAATCGTGTGCAGGTATCTGACATCAACACCTTTCATTTTTGGTTGGTGAGTCTTCAATCGACTGCAGAATCGCGGACATGTTCCAACGCTGCAATAAGATTGCTACGAGAAGAGCCGCTACCATTACCTTCGTTTCCATGCTCGAGGTGCTTATCTTCTATTGCAAAGTAGAACTTGGCTTTCGTTCCACGCCAAAGCGACTGTCCATTTATGAGGGGAACTTCAGAAATGTCCACTTCGCCATCGATCTCATCATGGTGTCGACTCTCCCTAATATGACGGGCCAGGGTGCGGTGTCCTTTGCATACGTGATTGCAGTGCATGCACTTCACAACCTTCGTCACTGGAAGTCCAGGAAGCTTTGGAAGTAATCCAAAGTTCCTCTTTGTCGAGTCCTTCTCCTTGTACAGTTCTTCAAGTTCACGGTTCGTTTCAACAACGGTGATCTTCTCCATAGCACATTGAAACAATTCTCGGGCATATGCCGTGTTCCATGATGTTCGCGACGCATATGACGAATGAAGTTCTGTTCGTCTGATTCAATCCCACCTTCGCATATCCCACAGACAATGATATTGGCGTGAGGGACAACAAATACTTGTGAAAGTCGAAGTCGCTCTTCAGCCTTGGAGATATTCATTTGAAGAAACCCTTTCCAACAAGACTGACGGTTCAGAGAGTTAGGAAACTAAATCTATTTCCCCAATTCGGTGCAGATCGTTCCAGCCGGAACAAAGTGCACCAAATTAGGAATCTGATACTCCGCTGGTGCTGAAGTTACGGTGCAGATCCTTCCAGCCGGAACAAAGTGCACCAAAGTCTTTGAAAGCCGTGCAGAATTGATCTGCCTTGGAAAGGATTCCTGATCTGGAGACAATTGATTACTGATACGAAGTTGAGATTTGCTTAAATTGGATTTGTGATCTTGTTCTTCGAAGTACTCCTCCCATCCAATGAGGAATCCGCGGGGAAGCAGAGATGGTGCTGAAAATTCAGGGGGCTTCCTCGACAACCAAGCATTCGAACGCGCAGAACTCCTATGCGTTCAAGGGGAGAGGTATAGGGTCCTCCACCTCACGTACTCTCCGATTAGATGCCGTTTGCGAAGGAACGGCGAGAACACTGGACTCGAATGTTCGGATCTTTCGAGGAAAACAATTCCACTCGT
Source organism: Kappaphycus alvarezii (assembly GCA_002205965.3). Classification (NCBI taxonomy): domain Eukaryota; phylum Rhodophyta; class Florideophyceae; order Gigartinales; family Solieriaceae; genus Kappaphycus; species Kappaphycus alvarezii. The sequence goes on along the minus strand of NADL03000094.1, from coordinate 316,517 downwards.
GGCTTAGTGTTGAGGTCGATAGGCGGCTGCAACGAATATCTGAGGTACGTTAATGATTTTCTTCTTTGAAAGGCATCGACAGACGGGCAAGAAACTGAACATTTAATCTATCTTGGATTTGCATCTGTATCGTTTTTCCCGCCAAATTTGGTCATTCCAATCTTGTTTTTGCAGATACCTCTATGATTCAAAGTTTGGTTTCGGTCAACCGAAAGATCGTGGAATTCGATCAAGTTCCGATCAAAGATCTAATTGTCGATTTATAGGTATATATACTATATTTCCACTTCGAACTTCCTTATTTCACAAATTCGCTTTGTTCGTTCTCAGTTTTGACTTTCATTCCCACTTTCGATTTTCATTGTCATCCGAGTTTTGTCAATTCGAAAATATTGCGAACACCTGTTTCTATTTTCAGTGCCCCGTGGTGCAGATTGCTCCGGTCGGAACAAAGTGCACCGAGATTTGTAAGCATTCAGTTAGGAGATTTCAAGCATGAATAATGTTACCTTCACTCGCTTTTCTGTTCAAGATTTTTTTATTCACGATAGAATCTCCTGCTGTTCGTTTACACATATTTCCAAGCATGACTCATTACACAGAACAGGCACTACCATCTTCTGTCAAGTGGGTTCTAAGCAAGATTCGAATACAAAAAAGAATTTACAATGGTGCGGTTCGTTCAACTCCGAATAGTATACACCATGAATTCCAAGAATTCCTACACGGCCATGCAAATTTATGTTACTAATCGGCAAGAAATTTTCTTTTCAACTACTATCGGGTTCCTTGTGCCTAACGTTTTTTTTTGGAGTCCAGTACAGGTATCGTTTCGCGGCCGAAGGATGCTTTTGCTGTAGTACCAGCCATGCCATTTAGTTTTGAGGCTCTGAGGAACGCCTTCGTTCCTCGACTAGTGGTCTCCTTCTTCTATGAGTATCACAATCATCTTTAATCAGGAACACATCTTTTTCCATATCACAAACGCCGGGGATATCTACGCAATGATTTCGGCGCTTATTAAGCTATAGTATGCCGTAGAGCTGACAATCTCTGCTATCAAGTTTAACAAAACAGGCTAGTTAATTCAGTTCAGTTCGTGTCTACGTACACCCTGCTGTCGATAAGAACAGTAAGATCAGTTAGCTCGCCAGCCTGCCAACATGAAAAATAAGGGCAAACAACCCGTCTTCTCTATTTTTGTTGTACACTTAACTACCGGTCCACTACCAATTTATGGTGACCAGTTATCGAAACAGTTGTGTAGAGGATTTGCACACACTTCGTACTTCACTTCTAGTTAGAACACACAGGTGATCTGCACGGACACGAAAAAATATCAGAAAATCTACACCTGACCTGCACGGTCAGCGAAAATTTATCCAAAAAACATACATGTCGATTCCAGGCCAGAAACACTGGCCCTGCAGATCGATTTACCATATTTATTCAATAAAATTTCCAGGTTTGGCCCTGCAGATCAAGAGGATTATATATAGGACTAATATTGATGATACAGTTAGATTCCAACCTACAAGTGGTTAGGTGTATGAACTGGTATTTACTTATGACAGAATTAACAAATCTATTGAGGAGAGCGGGAAAAAAGGGATTCTGGCCTACGTTCCAATTTACGAAGAACATTCGTATAAAATGAAGAACCCTATAACAACAAGCATTCAGAAGATTATGTCATCGAGATTTCTCCTTTAAGAGTAGATTGGTGCTCTTATTGTTACATTATACGATACAACGTACAGACACATGGACATTGTAACTTGAAAGAAAAAGCCGAAAAGGGTCAGTATGCCCGCCGATACAGAATCCTCTGACAGAAGCCTTAGTTACTTATTCTAAGTGTGGTAGCCTCTATCCAAACCTCGTGTATTGCAAACTTGGTTAACGAAAATACTAGAACAGGAAACAGAGGCAACAATAGATTACGTCAGAGTGTTCCCGGTTGTTTCCGGGTTTACTCTCTTTTTTCGTGGGTTTTACAGTGAGCAAAAAGGGTAACACAGTGGAGTATAACCCATAAACCTACTTTTTATATCTAACAGACAAAAAGAAAAGCGAATTTACAGCTTTTCTAACGAAAGGAGAAAATGAGCTACTAGGAAACCAAAATCAGTCAAGGATTGTCATCAATGAGAAATTTGTACTCTCCAGCAAGCGCGAGGCCTCTGGATACGCTGATTCCAGTAATTACGGCTGCTACCTGCGTGATTCGTATGTCTATATCAATATCCTGCCGTATAAGGCTGAAGAGCTACCGTTCTACCCTTATCGTTCTTCAGAACAGTGGAGTGGAATTTATTTCCAAAGAGCGGATCAAAACCTGAAGATAAGTGCGTCTTTTTCTTATGCAAATAATGATCTCGCGGATATCCAACGAAAGACTGCTCAGAAATATGCCCTTTTAAAAAAAATATCTTCTGAAATTGGGTGTGATACCGAGGAATACATAAAGAATTAAAGCAGGCCCCGATGATTACCTTTTGCCGTACCCTCAATATACAGATAGCTTCCTTCGTTAAATATTATTGTTATAAACCTCCATCGGTACTTGGAAGTCGCCATAGAGGCAGTCACTTACTTAGTAGAACCAGTTTCTTCTAATTCGTAACCAAATCATTGAATTTCAGATTTGAGGGTTTCAGAATGCAAAAGCCTGGATGAAGATTTGGTTACAGTCCTAGGATTTAAACTTGGACATATTTATTCCCTGCATTATCAGAACAGAGGCTAAGGAGTAAGAGTTGCAAACCGAAATCAGGAAGAGCATTTAAATAAAGTGTGAGTTACGGGAACATTGTTAAAGAATGAGGATATGTGGAGTGAATAACAGCCAAGGTGAAAGGGTTTAGTACAGATCTATGTGCAAAATAGGCAGCTCAACCCAATATCTCCCAGTCTTAAAAACCTGGTTTCTGATAAGAATGTAACATTGGCATCCTCCGCCTTCGAAAACATGTCGTCTGTGCTTTGTCTCCCGGCTGGATGTCTACACGTTGCAGTCGTTTCTAGCTCCCGATGCGAGCTTATTTTAACAGAAGACTTTCTTCTTCCTCTCCATAGTCTTTTTATCCATTTACGTATCCTCTAACAGCTCCCATATATCCATGATACCGTTACTGAGATGGAAAGTAGCATCAAGGCCAATGTGCGCCAGTGGTCTCGGGCAGAAATAGTGGAAGCTCGTACCATACACCGAGATGTTAGTATCTATACCCCCGAGTTGCTAGTATCTCTCAAAACCCTTACAGGTTTGCTGCTAATTGCGAAGAGGATGGGCTGTCTCATTGCAGAAATGAAAATGGCTAACAAAGGCTGTTTAATGTATTATATTGTGAGCTACGGCTGGCTACTAGGAAAAAGGTGCACAATTTTTGGTCCGAATTAAAATGATACATTGTTTTAGGAGGCGGAAAGCGTCAAATACATTATCCCATCTACCGTTCTTTGAACCCTGGATGTGGTCGAAGTAAAAACCCCTAATCCCTAATAAACCCTAAATCCCCTAATCCCCTAAATCCCCTAAATCTACTAAATCCCCTAAATCGTTCCGGTGGGAACAATCTGCACCATATCGTCCGTCGCTCAGAGCCCTACTGTCGTGAATACCGTGGTTCCTTTTCTTTGGAAGGAGCCCCCCGTTTTTAGTCCTGTCTGTGGCATATCTGCTCCATTCCCTCTTTCGGAGTAATTCGGAAAATGACTTCTTCTCGACTATCTTGCAGTCCGCAATCCACACATCTGCAGATGCAAGGTACAGAGAAATCGAACGTTGATCAATGTGAGCCGGAAGCGTGCCAGGTCTCGCAATACTTATACCGGTCATCGCTTTTCCATAATGACCCTCAGCGGTTGACCGACTATGACCGGCCTGTATCTGCATAACTTGACCAATATTTTGAACAACATCTCCATCCTCATCCTGATCAATCGCATCAGCTCCGCCTTCATCTTCGACTGCATATTTCATGGCAGTGTTCTTCAACGCTTTATCGTTGCAGTATCCGCCAATCCATTGACGGTAATCCCGCACCCTAACGCTGTGCCCGTATTTTTGGAGAACATTTCCGATTATTTCACTCGTATTTCTACGATCAAAATCGGAATCAAGTATGAAGTTCATCTCCACAGCATTTGCGTGTCACAACCAGCGGATTTCTCATGTTGCAGTCGTATTGCAGCTCGCCATCAACAATGCAACGAATATTTTGAACAAATTACTGGTCGTGATATCGGGATGACGGCTAACCACTCTCTCCTACCACCCCGCATTACTCTTGTTTTCTCATATCCAGGTATGCAAGTCACTCTTTCGTTGAACAGCATGAAGTTGCGAGGAGCAAGCTGCGAGTTACGAACGAGATGTAAGCCAATCTCACTACCGCGGTGGATTTCCACTTGAAAGATACAGTACAGTTGTTAACAGTCTAGCAACATTCTCGATGTCACGTAGTGTCTTCCGGAATTTGAGGTTTCTTTGAGTGGACGAAAGCTTTGAAATTGAAATACTTGCTTTGTTCACAAACCCCCGACATCCAACACGAATGATTCGTTCCAGGATGACACAAAAAAACAATATCCGACCTTTCTCTCGGTCACATCAATGCGCAAGGAGAGTAGCTCCGCTTCAAGGGTCGCAGGAAACTTTTCACCTCCAAATATACCGTCACTTCCGAATATTAATCCGCAAATATCTTCCTGCATCTTACGTATAGTGATCCCTACTTCCTCAGCTGATATATGAATACCGGATGCCCAGCCACAGTTCATATGTGTCGGCTCAGAGCAAGGAACTCAGAGCTCCCTGGCGTTCTCAGCGGATCTTGTTATTTTCGTTTTAGCCGCATTTCTTGGAACACGTTTATTCCAAGCCCGGCATTGGGGGAGTGCCGTTGCAAACTAGCTCGAAGGCCTTCTGTATTCCTCCCTTTCCGTGCCAGAGATCAATTGACAAAATTCCACAACATCCAGCGATATACGCAAGACCAGCTAGAACTGGAGATATCACTCTCCTTCAGCAAGCCGTGGTTGTTCGCTCTTTTTCGAAAAACACCGAGACAGGCGACGAATACATTTGCCACATTCGGGGCAATCTGGCTTTCGAGTGGTGTTTCTTTCGTACAATATGGCTGTGATGAGATTGAAAAGTGCCCTCAATCTGCCATCGGACTGCTCAAGACTACCGGTGTGCAATAGTTTGTGCGCAGAATCTGGGTGCAGATCGTTCCGGCCGGAACAAACTGCACCATCAAAATTTTCCATTTGAGATTCTGCACTTGACTCCCGTGGCGTGTCGATTTCAGAGAATCAAAAAATTCCTTCGCCATCATCAACAACGATCTGGATAATTCAAAGTTGAAGCCCGGAACCTTTCGAAATCTAGTAATCGACACAATCGAAAAGTCATCAACACTAGCCTTACTCCGTGTCGCGCATAACGTTCTTCTGTGCTTTCTGGACAATACTGAAAAACTTTCTTCGAAGTCGTTCCTGGAGCCGAAACAGCTTGCAAGATATCATTTCTTCGCATGTTCGGCTGAGATGCATGCATTCGGGACAGACGACAAATATTTTGGAAACAATGCTTAATTTCCTCCGCAACTTTCGTTGTTTCCCCTCTATCACCGACTTCCCCATTACCCCGTCCGGGTCCAGCAGTGAGCAGAACTGCATGTTCCCATGTAATTCCGAAATTATTTAGGTACACATCAAGTCGCGTCAATGCTGCAATCGTGTGCAGGTATCTGACATCAACACCTTTCATTTTTGGTTGGTGAGTCTTCAATCGACTGCCAGAATCGCGGACATGTTCCAACGCTGCAATAAGATTGCTACGAGAAGAGCCGCTACCATTACCTTCGTTTCCATGCTCGAGGTGCTTATCTTCTATTGCAAAGTAGAACTTGGCTTTCGTTCCACGCCAAAGCGACTGTCCATTTATGAGGGGAACTTCAGAAATGTCCACTTCGCCATCGATCTCATCATGGTGTCGACTCTCCCTAATATGACGGGCCAGGGTGCGGTGTCCTTTGCATACGTGATTGCAGTGCATGCACTTCACAACCTTCGTCACTGGAAGTCCAGGAAGCTTTGGAAGTAATCCAAAGTTCCTCTTTGTCGAGTCCTTCTCCTTGTACAGTTCTTCAAGTTCACGGTTCGTTTCAACAACGGTGATCTTCTCCATAGCACATTGAAACAATTCTCGGGCATATGCCGTGTTCCCATGATGTTCGCGACGCATATGACGAATGAAGTTCTGTTCGTCTGATTCAATCCCACCTTCGCATATCCCACAGACAATGATATTGGCGTGAGGGACAACAAATACTTGTGAAAGTCGAAGTCGCTCTTCAGCCTTGGAGATATTCATTTGAAGAAACCCTTTCCCAACAAGACTGACGGTTCAGAGAGTTAGGAAACTAAATCTATTTCCCCAATTCGGTGCAGATCGTTCCAGCTGGAACAAAGTGCACCAAATTAGGAATCTGATACTCCGCTGGTGCTGAAGTTACGGTGCAGATCCTTCCAGCCGGAACAAAGTGCACCAAAGTCTTTGAAAGCCGTGCAGAATTGATCTGCCTTGGAAAGGATTCCTGATCTGGAGACAATTGATTACTGATACGAAGTTGAGATTTGCTTAAATTGGATTTGTGATCTTGTTCTTCGAAGTACTCCTCCCATCCAATGAGGAATCCGCGGGAAGCAGAGATGGTGCTGAAAATTCAGGGGGCTTCCTCGACAACCAAGCAATTCGAACGCGCAGAACTCCTATGCGTTCAAGGGGAGAGGTATAGGGTCCTCCACCTCACGTACTCTCCGATTAGATGCCGTTTGCGAAGGAACGGCGAGAACACTGGACTCGAATGTTCGGATCTTTCGAGGAAAACAATTCCACTCGTGGCTTAGTGTTGAGGTCGATAGGCGGCTGCAACGAATATCTGAGGTACGTTAATGATTTTCTTCTTTGAAAGGCATCGACAGACGGGCAAGAAACTGAACATTTAATCTATCTTGGATTTGCATCTGTATCGTTTTTCCCGCCAAATTTGGTCATTCCAATCTTGTTTTTGCAGATACCTCTATGATTCAAAGTTTGGTTTCGGTCAACCGAAAGATCGTGGAATTCGATCAAGTTCCGATCAAAGATCTAATTGTCGATTTATAGGTATATATACTATATTTCCACTTCGAACTTCCTTATTTCACAAATTCGCTTTGTTCGTTCTCAGTTTTGACTTTCATTCCCACTTTCGATTTTCATTGTCATCCGAGTTTTGTCAATTCGAAAATATTGCGAACACCTGTTTCTATTTTCAGTGCCCCGTGGTGCAGATTGCTCCGGTCGGAACAAAGTGCACCGAGATTTGTAAGCATTCAGTTAGGAGATTTCAAGCATGAATAATGTTACCTTCACTCGCTTTTCTGTTCAAGATTTTTTTATTCACGATAGAATCTCCTGCTGTTCGTTTACACATATTTCCAAGCATGACTCATTACACAGAACAGGCACTACCATCTTCTGTCAAGTGGGTTCTAAGCAAGATTCGAATACAAAAAAGAATTTACAATGGTGCGGTTCGTTCAACTCCGAATAGTATACACCATGAATTCCAAGAATTCCTACACGGCCATGCAAATTTATGTTACTAATCGGCAAGAAATTTTCTTTTCAACTACTATCGGGTTCCTTGTGCCTAACTTTTTTTTTGGAGTCCAGTACAGGTATCGTTTCGCGGCCGAAGGATGCTTTTGCTGTAGTACCAGCCATGCCATTTAGTTTTGAGGCTCTGAGGAACGCCTTCGTTCCTCGACTAGTGGTCTCCTTCTTCTATGAGTATCACAATCATCTTTAATCAGGAACACATCTTTTTCCATATCACAAACGCCGGGGATATCTACGCAATGATTTCGGCGCTTATTAAGCTATAGTATGCCGTAGAGCTGACAATCTCTGCTATCAAGTTTAACAAAACAGGCTAGTTAATTCAGTTCAGTTCGTGTCTACGTACACCCTGCTGTCGATAAGAACAGTAAGATCAGTTAGCTCGCCAGCCTGCCAACATGAAAAATAAGGGCAAACAACCCGTCTTCTCTATTTTTGTTGTACACTTAACTACCGGTCCACTACCAATTTATGGTGACCAGTTATCGAAACAGTTGTGTAGAGGATTTGCACACACTTCGTACTTCACTTCTAGTTAGAACACACAGGTGATCTGCACGGACACGAAAAAATATCAGAAAATCTACACCTGACCTGCACGGTCAGCGAAAATTTATCCAAAAAACATACATGTCGATTCCAGGCCAGAAACACTGGCCCTGCAGATCGATTTACCATATTTATTCAATAAAATTTCCAGGTTTGGCCCTGCAGATCAAGAGGATTATATATAGGACTAATATTGATGATACAGTTAGATTCCAACCTACAAGTGGTTAGGTGTATGAACTGGTATTTACTTATGACAGAATTAACAAATCTATTGAGGAGAGCGGGAAAAAAGGGATTCTGGCCTACGTTCCAATTTACGAAGAACATTCGTATAAAATGAAGAACCCTATAACAACAAGCATTCAGAAGATTATGTCATCGAGATTTCTCCTTTAAGAGTAGATTGGTGCTCTTATTGTTACATTATACGATACAACGTACAGACACATGGACATTGTAACTTGAAAGAAAAAGCCGAAAAGGGTCAGTATGCCCGCCGATACAGAATCCTCTGACAGAAGCCTTAGTTACTTATTCTAAGTGTGGTAGCCTCTATCCAAACCTCGTGTATTGCAAACTTGGTTAACGAAAATACTAGAACAGGAAACAGAGGCAACAATAGATTACGTCAGAGTGTTCCCGGTTGTTTCCGGGTTTACTCTCTTTTTTCGTGGGTTTTACAGTGAGCAAAAAGGGTAACACAGTGGAGTATAACCCATAAACCTACTTTTTATATCTAACAGACAAAAAGAAAAGCGAATTTACAGCTTTTCTAACGAAAGGAGAAAATGAGCTACTAGGAAACCAAAATCAGTCAAGGATTGTCATCAATGAGAAATTTGTACTCTCCAGCAAGCGCGAGGCCTCTGGATACGCTGATTCCAGTAATTACGGCTGCTACCTGCGTGATTCGTATGTCTATATCAATATCCTGCCGTATAAGGCTGAAGAGCTACCGTTCTACCCTTATCGTTCTTCAGAACAGTGGAGTGGAATTTATTTCCAAAGAGCGGATCAAAACCTGAAGATAAGTGCGTTTTTTCTTATGCAAATAATGATCTCGCGGATATCCAACGAAAGACTGCTCAGAAATATGCCCTTTTAAAAAAAATATCTTCTGAAATTGGGTGTGATACCGAGGAATACATAAAGAATTAAAGCAGGCCCCGATGATTACCTTTTGCCGTACCCTCAATATACAGATAGCTTCCTTCGTTAAATATTATTGTTATAAACCTCCATCGGTACTTGGAAGTCGCCATAGAGGCAGTCACTTACTTAGTAGAACCAGTTTCTTCTAATTCGTAACCAAATCATTGAATTTCAGATTTGAGGGTTTCAGAATGCAAAAGCCTGGATGAAGATTTGGTTACAGTCCTAGGATTTAAACTTGGACATATTTATTCCCTGCATTATCAGAACAGAGGCTAAGGAGTAAGAGTTGCAAACCGAAATCAGGAAGAGCATTTAAATAAAGTGTGAGTTACGGGAACATTGTTAAAGAATGAGGATATGTGGAGTGAATAACAGCCAAGGTGAAAGGGTTTAGTACAGATCTATGTGCAAAATAGGCAGCTCAACCCAATATCTCCCAGTCTTAAAAACCTGGTTTCTGATAAGAATGTAACATTGGCATCCTCCGCCTTCGAAAACATGTCGTCTGTGCTTTGTCTCCCGGCTGGATGTCTACACGTTGCAGTCGTTTCTAGCTCCCGATGCGAGCTTATTTTAACAGAAGACTTTCTTCTTCCTCTCCATAGTCTTTTTATCCATTTACGTATCCTCTAACAGCTCCCATATATCCATGATACCGTTACTGAGATGGAAAGTAGCATCAAGGCCAATGTGCGCCAGTGGTCTCGGGCAGAAATAGTGGAAGCTCGTACCATACACCGAGATGTTAGTATCTATACCATACCCCGAGTTGCTAGTATCTCTCAAAACCCTTACAGGTTTGCTGCTAATTGCGAAGAGGATGGGCTGTCTCATTGCAGAAATGAAAATGGCTAACAAAGGCTGTTTAATGTATTATATTGTGAGCTACGGCTGGCTACTAGGAAAAAGGTGCACAATTTTTGGTCCGAATTAAAATGATACATTGTTTTAGGAGGCGGAAAGCGTCAAATACATTATCCCATCTACCGTTCTTTGAACCCTGGATGTGGTCGAAGTAAAAACCCCTAATCCCCTAATAAACCCCTAAATCCCCTAATCCCCTAAATCCCCTAAATCTACTAAATCCCCTAAATCGTTCCGGTGGGAACAATCTGCACCATATCGTCCGTCGCTCAGAGCCCTACTGTCGTGAATACCGTGGTTCCTTTTCTTTGGAAGGAGCCCCCCGTTTTTAGTCCTGTCTGTGGCATATCTGCTCCATTCCCTCTTTCGGAGTAATTCGGAAAATGACTTCTTCTCGACTATCTTGCAGTCCGCAATCCACACATCTGCAGATGCAAGGTACAGAGAAATCGAACGTTGATCAATGTGAGCCGGAAGCGTGCCAGGTCTCGCAATACTTATACCGGTCATCGCTTTTCCATAATGACCCTCAGCGGTTGACCGACTATGACCGGCCTGTATCTGCATAACTTGACCAATATTTTGAACAACATCTCCATCCTCATCCTGATCAATCGCATCAGCTCCGCCTTCATCTTCGACTGCATATTTCATGGCAGTGTTCTTCAACGCTTTATCGTTGCAGTATCCGCCAATCCATTGACGGTAATCCCGCACCCTAACGCTGTGCCCGTATTTTTGGAGAACATTTCCGATTATTTCACTCGTATTTCTACGATCAAAATCGGAATCAAGTATGAAGTTCATCTCCACAGCATTTTGCGTGTCACAACCAGCGGATTTCTCAGGCTCATGTTGCAGTCGTATTGCAGCTCGGAATTCCATCAACAATGCAACGAATATTTTGAACAAATTACTGGTCGTGATATCGGGATGACGGCTAACCACTCTCCTCCTACCACCCCGCATTACTCTTGTTTTCTCATATCCAGGTATGCAAGTCACTCTTTCGTTGAACAGCATGAAGTTGCGAGGAGCAAGCTGCGAGTTACGAACGAGATGTAAGCCAATCTCACTACCGCGCGGTGGATTTCCACTTGAAAGATACAGTACAGTTGTTAACAGTCTAGCAACATTCTCGATGTCACGTAGTATCTTCCGGAATTTGAGGTTTCTTTGAGTGGACGAAAGCTTTGAAATTGAAATACTTGCTTTGTTCACAAACCCCCGACATCCAACCACGAATGATTCGTTCCCAGGATGACACAAAAAACAATATCCGACCTTTCTCTCGGTCACATCAATGCGCAAGGAGAGTAGCTCCGCTTCAAGGGTCGCAGGAAACTTTTCACCTCCAAATATACCGTCACTTCCGAATATTAATCCGCAAATATCTTCCTGCATCTTACGTATAGTGATCCCTACTTCCTCAGCTGATATATGAATACCGGATGCCCAGCCACAGTTCATATGTGTCGGCTCAGAGCAAGGAACTCAGAGCTCCCTGGCGTTCTCAGCGGATCTTGTTATTTTCGTTTTAGCCAGCATTTCTTGGAACACGTTTATTCCAAGCCCGGCATTGGGGGAGTGCCGTTGCATAACTAGCTCGAAGGCCTTCTGTATTCCTCCCTTTCCGTGCCAGAGATCAATTGACAAAATTCCACAACATCCAGCGATATACGCAAGACCAGCTAGAACTGGAGATATCACTCTCCCTTCAGCAAGCCGTGGTTGTTCGCTCTTTTTTCGAAAAACACCGAGACAGGCGACGAATACATTTGCCACATTCGGGGCAATCTGGCTTTCGAGTGTGTTTCTTTCGTACAATATGGCTGTGATGAGATTGAAAAGTGCCCTCAATCTGCCATCGGACTGCTCAAGACTACCGGTGTGCAATAGTTTGTGCGCAGAATCTGGGTGCAGATCGTTCCGGCCGGAACAAACTGCACCATCAAAATTTTCCATTTGAGATTCTGCACTTGACTCCCGTGGTCGTGTCGATTTCAGAGAATCAAAAAATTCCTTCGCCATCATCAACAACGATCTGGATAATTCAAAGTTGAAGCCCGGGAACCTTTCGAAATCTAGTAATCGACACAATCGAAAAGTCATCAACACTAGCCTTACTCCGTGTCGCGCATAACGTTCTTCTGTGCTTTCTGGACAATACTGAAAAACTTTCTTCGAAGTCGTTCCTGGAGCCGAAACAGCTTGCAAGATATCATTTCTTCGCATGTTCGGCTGAGATGCATGCATTCGGGACAGACGACAAATATTTTGGAAACAATGCTTAATTTCCTCCGCAACTTTCGTTGTTTCCCCTCTATCACCGACTTCCCCATTACCCCGTCCGGGTCCAGCAGTGAGCAGAACTGCATGTTCCCATGTAATTCCGAAATTATTTAGGTACACATCAAGTCGCGTCAATGCTGCAATCGTGTGCAGGTATCTGACATCAACACCTTTCATTTTTGGTTGGTGAGTCTTCAATCGACTGCCAGAATCGCGGACATGTTCCAACGCTGCAATAAGATTGCTACGAGAAGAGCCGCTACCATTACCTTCGTTTCCATGCTCGAGGTGCTTATCTTCTATTGCAAAGTAGAACTTGGCTTTCGTTCCACGCCAAAGCGACTGTCCATTTATGAGGGGAACTTCAGAAATGTCCACTTCGCCATCGATCTCATCATGGTGTCGACTCTCCCTAATATGACGGGCCAGGGTGCGGTGTCCTTTGCATACGTGATTGCAGTGCATGCACTTCACAACCTTCGTCACTGGAAGTCCAGGAAGCTTTGGAAGTAATCCAAAGTTCCTCTTTGTCGAGTCCTTCTCCTTGTACAGTTCTTCAAGTTCACGGTTCGTTTCAACAACGGTGATCTTCTCCATAGCACATTGAAACAATTCTCGGGCATATGCCGTGTTCCCATGATGTTCGCGACGCATATGACGAATGAAGTTCTGTTCGTCTGATTCAATCCCACCTTCGCATATCCCACAGACAATGATATTGGCGTGAGGGACAACAAATACTTGTGAAAGTCGAAGTCGCTCTTCAGCCTTGGAGATATTCATTTGAAGAAACCCTTTCCCAACAAGACTGACGGTTCAGAGAGTTAGGAAACTAAATCTATTTCCCCAATTCGGTGCAGATCGTTCCAGCCGGAACAAAGTGCACCAAATTAGGAATCTGATACTCCGCTGGTGCTGAAGTTACGGTGCAGATCCTTCCAGCCGGAACAAAGTGCACCAAAGTCTTTGAAAGCCGTGCAGAATTGATCTGCCTTGGAAAGGATTCCTGATCTGGAGACAATTGATTACTGATACGAAGTTGAGATTTGCTTAAATTGGATTTGTGATCTTGTTCTTCGAAGTACTCCTCCCATCCAATGAGGAATCCGCGGGGAAGCAGAGATGGTGCTGAAAATTCAGGGGGCTTCCTCGACAACCAAGCAATTCGAACGCGCAGAACTCCTATGCGTTCAAGGGGAGAGGTATAGGGTCCTCCACCTCACGTACTCTCCGATTAGATGCCGTTTGCGAAGGAACGGCGAGAACACTGGACTCGAATGTTCGGATCTTTCGAGGAAAACAATTCCACTCGTGGCTTAGTGTTGAGGTCGATAGGCGGCTGCAACGAATATCTGAGGTACGTTAATGATTTTCTTCTTTGAAAGGCATCGACAGACGGGCAAGAAACTGAACATTTAATCTATCTTGGATTTGCATCTGTATCGTTTTTCCCGCCAAATTTGGTCATTCCAATCTTGTTTTTGCAGATACCTCTATGATTCAAAGTTTGGTTTCGGTCAACCGAAAGATCGTGGAATTCGATCAAGTTCCGATCAAAGATCTAATTGTCGATTTATAGGTATATATACTATATTTCCACTTCGAACTTCCTTATTTCACAAATTCGCTTTGTTCGTTCTCAGTTTTGACTTTCATTCCCACTTTCGATTTTCATTGTCATCCGAGTTTTGTCAATTCGAAAATATTGCGAACACCTGTTTCTATTTTCAGTGCCCCGTGGTGCAGATTGCTCCGGTCGGAACAAAGTGCACCGAGATTTGTAAGCATTCAGTTAGGAGATTTCAAGCATGAATAATGTTACCTTCACTCGCTTTTCTGTTCAAGATTTTTTTATTCACGATAGAATCTCCTGCTGTTCGTTTACACATATTTCCAAGCATGACTCATTACACAGAACAGGCACTACCATCTTCTGTCAAGTGGGTTCTAAGCAAGATTCGAATACAAAAAAGAATTTACAATGGTGCGGTTCGTTCAACTCCGAATAGTATACACCATGAATTCCAAGAATTCCTACACGGCCATGCAAATTTATGTTACTAATCGGCAAGAAATTTTCTTTTCAACTACTATCGGGTTCCTTGTGCCTAACGTTTTTTTTTGGAGTCCAGTACAGGTATCGTTTCGCGGCCGAAGGATGCTTTTGCTGTAGTACCAGCCATGCCATTTAGTTTTGAGGCTCTGAGGAACGCCTTCGTTCCTCGACTAGTGGTCTCCTTCTTCTATGAGTATCACAATCATCTTTAATCAGGAACACATCTTTTTCCATATCACAAACGCCGGGGATATCTACGCAATGATTTCGGCGCTTATTAAGCTATAGTATGCCGTAGAGCTGACAATCTCTGCTATCAAGTTTAACAAAACAGGCTAGTTAATTCAGTTCAGTTCGTGTCTACGTACACCCTGCTGTCGATAAGAACAGTAAGATCAGTTAGCTCGCCAGCCTGCCAACATGAAAAATAAGGGCAAACAACCCGTCTTCTCTATTTTTGTTGTACACTTAACTACCGGTCCACTACCAATTTATGGTGACCAGTTATCGAAACAGTTGTGTAGAGGATTTGCACACACTTCGTACTTCACTTCTAGTTAGAACACACAGGTGATCTGCACGGACACGAAAAAATATCAGAAAATCTACACCTGACCTGCACGGTCAGCGAAAATTTATCCAAAAAACATACATGTCGATTCCAGGCCAGAAACACTGGCCCTGCAGATCGATTTACCATATTTATTCAATAAAATTTCCAGGTTTGGCCCTGCAGATCAAGAGGATTATATATAGGACTAATATTGATGATACAGTTAGATTCCAACCTACAAGTGGTTAGGTGTATGAACTGGTATTTACTTATGACAGAATTAACAAATCTATTGAGGAGAGCCGGGAAAAAGGGATTCTGGCCTACGTTCCAATTTACGAAGAACATTCGTATAAAATGAAGAACCCTATAACAACAAGCATTCAGAAGATTATGTCATCGAGATTTCTCCTTTAAGAGTAGATTGGTGCTCTTATTGTTACATTATACGATACAACGTACAGACACATGGACATTGTAACTTGAAAGAAAAAGCCGAAAAGGGTCAGTATGCCCGCCGATACAGAATCCTCTGACAGAAGCCTTAGTTACTTATTCTAAGTGTGGTAGCCTCTATCCAAACCTCGTGTATTGCAAACTTGGTTAACGAAAATACTAGAACAGGAAACAGAGGCAACAATAGATTACGTCAGAGTGTTCCCGGTTGTTTCCGGGTTTACTCTCTTTTTTCGTGGGTTTTACAGTGAGCAAAAAGGGTAACACAGTGGAGTATAACCATAAACCTACTTTTTATATCTAACAGACAAAAAGAAAAGCGAATTTACAGCTTTTCTAACGAAAGGAGAAAATGAGCTACTAGGAAACCAAAATCAGTCAAGGATTGTCATCAATGAGAAATTTGTACTCTCCAGCAAGCGCGAGGCCTCTGGATACGCTGATTCCAGTAATTACGGCTGCTACCTGCGTGATTCGTATGTCTATATCAATATCCTGCCGTATAAGGCTGAAGAGCTACCGTTCTACCTTATCGTTCTTCAGAACAGTGGAGTGGAATTTATTTCCAAAGAGCGGATCAAAACCTGAAGATAAGTGCGTCTTTTTCTTATGCAAATAATGATCTCGCGGATATCCAACGAAAGACTGCTCAGAAATATGCCCTTTTAAAAAAATATCTTCTGAAATTGGGTGTGATACCGAGGAATACATAAAGAATTAAAGCAGGCCCCGATGATTACCTTTTGCCGTACCCTCAATATACAGATAGCTTCCTTCGTTAAATATTATTGTTATAAACCTCCATCGGTACTTGGAAGTCGCCATAGAGGCAGTCACTTACTTAGTAGAACCAGTTTCTTCTAATTCGTAACCAAATCATTGAATTTCAGATTTGAGGGTTTCAGAATGCAAAAGCCTGGATGAAGATTTGGTTACAGTCCTAGGATTTAAACTTGGACATATTTATTCCCTGCATTATCAGAAAGAGGCTAAGGAGTAAGAGTTGCAAACCGAAATCAGGAAGAGCATTTAAATAAAGTGTGAGTTACGGGAACATTGTTAAAGAATGAGGATATGTGGAGTGAATAACAGCCAAGGTGAAAGGGTTTAGTACAGATCTATGTGCAAAATAGGCAGCTCAACCCAATATCTCCCAGTCTTAAAAACCTGGTTTCTGATAAGAATGTAACATTGGCATCCTCCGCCTTCGAAAACATGTCGTCTGTGCTTTGTCTCCCGGCTGGATGTCTACACGTTGCAGTCGTTTCTAGCTCCCGATGCGAGCTTATTTAACAGAAGACTTTCTTCTTCCTCTCCATAGTCTTTTTATCCATTTACTTATCCTCTAACAGCTCCCATATCCATGATACCGTTACTGAGATGGAATAGCATCAAGGCCAATGTGCGCCAGTGGTCTCGGGCAGAAATAGTGGAGGCTCGTACCATACCCGAGATGTTAGTATACCTCGAGCTAGTATCTCTCAAAACCCGTACAGGTTTGCTGCTAATTGCGAAGAGGATGGGCTGTCTCATTGCAGAAATGAAATGGCTAACAAAGGCTGTTTAATGTATTCTATTGTGAGCTACGGCTGGCTATTAGGAAAAAGGTGCACAATTTTTGGTCCGAATTAAAGATGATACATTGTTTTGGGAGACGGAAAGCGTCAAATACATTATCCATCTACCGTTCTTTGAACCCTGGATGTGGTCTAAGTAAAATTAAATTTCATTTCTGAGTTATTCTTAACATAAAGTTTCGTCAAAAGTCTTCGCTTATTTGTCGTCTGCGTCTTCTTACTAAATCCCCTAAATACCATTCGGCGAAGAATTATCTGTCAAGCACATTTCGAAACGCAAGCAGAAGCCTTCAACCGCACATATCTCACATATAGGTATCCACATATCTGTGTACTTCTAGTATTGATGAGAGTATTCATTTCCGTAATCTCCAAAGAGCTCGACAGAATTCGCAATTCTTGCATTCCTTCCCGTTCTTGTGTAGAAGAGACATTTTTGCTTTCGATATGGACGCAAATCAAAGCCATTTTTTCCTTTTTCAGCTCTCCAGCGCCCTTTTCGTATAACCTGACTAGGAACGTTCATCTGTGTACGCTGGGTGAAAGTAATATCGACTTCGGCGTCTTCATTGATCATTGAAGCCACATATTGCATTCCAATAGAAGTAGAGCTTTCGATGTGTTAGTCCAGAGATGTACAGATCGCGCATTTCGAAAGGGATATCTCGTTCTCAAGTAATTAACCTTAGTTCCGTGGTCCACGAGAAATGATCCAGGATACACCAAAGGAAGCGGTTCTTGACCTGGATTATTCATGATTGGCGTAATCTGATCTTTTCATGAACAATCCACTATGCAAACGAGTTCCACACTCTGTATACGAAACTTGCACATTTTAACCTATCATTGACGAAACTAGGAGTTTCGTTTTCAAATTTTTCGAGATGAGATGCTGTTGTGAGTGAAAACATTCATCTCCAGTTTATCATCATGCGCTTGCCTCAAGAGAAATGTTGGTCCATCGTGCCCTTTGTTCAGATTTGGAACTCTGATTCATTCACTGTACTTTCGTTCTCTGCGGAAATTATCTCGTGCCCACCACAGGTACATTTGGATAGTATTTTCTCTCGTATGACATTAGATATTCATTTCGTCTTGCTCTCATCGTTTCCTGCATAGATTCGCAGAAAATGACTTATCATGTCATTGCTGCGCTGAAACGTTTTCCGAAGGAGGAGACCAGGCATAAACTCAGTAAAATCGAATATAACGAACTTTTTGCAAATGAAGAGATAACTTCCAGGGTAGATCCAAACGAAAATGCTTCTATGTCTGCTAGCGTTGGATTTCTGGAAAGGTAATCTTCTCTATTCGCGAGTAGACAATGTTCTCCTTCCTTCAGAAACAGAGTCTCACGACGAACAATTTTTTTCCTTGTGTAACGTGTAAGAAAACTTCTCTTTTAAAGAGTATTTCCTCGGGATTGGGTAATCATTTTAATTTGTCGGCGACAATCGTGAGCGAGAATATCTCGTACCGTTTCTCTTTCAAAATGTTTAAAGCTGCCTCTAGATCCGGTAAGTTCGCTCATCAACAAAAAATGCTGCATGGCAATGGTCTTCTGCATCCTGTAAATTCTCAATAGCGTTCTATCTGCTAGGAGCCGACGGGATGAAACTTTTCAAGTTCTCCATGGGAGGCCAAAACACTCCTACGGGCGCACTTCGCTTTCTTCCTACATAATTCCTGATGTTCTGAGTGGATATATCCTTCACTCTCCTCGCTTTCTTCTGCAATTGATATGCTCCATATCTGGGAACTTTTGCGTTTACGCTTTATGCCGCTTTTTGATTTCTTTTCAGTTGGAGCTCTTTCTGAGGGTTTTCGTAGTTGTATCGAGTTTCAGGTAAGTTTAGAAGATTTCGTCATCAGGGATATTGATATGAAGCGAGACTGAGCCTCTTCATAGTACCAGTGATTTCATCTGATCGATGTATAGTTGCTGTCTTTGGTGACCGTTGATCTACATTTTTTTCCTTTCAGTTTCTGGTTCAGTTGCATGGCCTGGGAGAAGTGACTGAGAGGTTTTTTGCGGTTTTTTCCGAATGAAGATGATATCTGTCGAAGTCATCATCTTTGTTGAGACCTCGCCCTTAGATACAAGAAGCTTAGGAACCGTCTCAGGCATAATGTGGCAATTCGATTCGGCACTAGCATCTGTACATGCCCAGAAATGTTGTTTCGTTGGATATTGTAGGGTCTGATTCGCAGACAAGTTCTGGGTTCTATCGTTCATGGATTGCTCCCGGTAGGATACAAAAAATTTCATTCGCAGAGGTTCCGGAATAAAGACAGGCAAATGTCTTTTGTGGTAGGTTACTGAGTAGTTCCCGGATGGAACTGAGTACGACTAAACTGGGACGATCCCAAATTCTGTCATTAGTGACACAAAATTTTCGGAAAACCTCGGTAGAATGCGACTGAATCGAGGAAAATAGTGAATCGTGTTGGTCTCCGGGTGAAAAAAGTCAGATTATTTAGCCTCCTCCTGCGGCAGAAGCACATAACGAGTATGTTTTAGAGTAAAATTTACATGAGTTAAGAAACGTGTCTTCCGTGTATTGCATCCAAGTGGTGAAAAACACGTGTCGTTCGTGGATAGCCTCCGGGTGGACGTGTGGGTGGTGGTAGATTCCTTAATATATCCTGTGTGAAAACTTGAGTGGGAAGGAACTCGTGTTGGCCTTATTATGTCACAATGTACAGTACTGAAAAGAGCTGCGCCATTTAATTCTCAAATAAATTTTCTAGGCGTCTACTTTTGATGTGGTACGTAACCGTTGCGGTACATACCTACTGCGAGCAACGTTCACTCGGATCTACATTAGCCAAACGCTTTCATCCCTAAAGACTTCCTAAAGCACCTTTGCTGATCTGTTTTAACGTAAATTGAAGCCCCTTTTGTCATTCTGCTTTTAATCTCGACCCCGTTTCATTTTAAGAATATCTCCTGTTTCCAGAATGATTGTTCGAGGCCATAATTGAGGTAATGGGTACGCTGGCGATATTCTGCTATGAAATCCGTCAAATGAGGGGAATGAGTTCGAATCCCCTTATTCGTTGGAGGCGCTATGTGCACAAAACATGTAGTAAAGTCATTCTCCAAAGAATGACTCTTGTCATTTTTTCAAGCAATGAAATGGAAAAAATTAAACATGGAACTGTGTGGGGATAAGGAAGGTAAATGGTTAGATTTCACTCTACAAGTGGTGAGGTGTATGAACTGGCATTTACTTATGAAAAAATCAACAAATCTATTGAGGAGAGCGGGAAAAGGAAAGGGATTCTAGCTTACGTTCCAATTTACGAAGAAGGTTTGTTTAAGATGAAGAATCCTATCACTTCAGGTATCCAGAAGAATATGGCCTCGAGATTGTTTGTGAAAGAGTGGATCGGGGCTCTTATCGTTACACTATACGATATCACCTCGAGATACTGGACATCGTGAGGGGAAAGAAAGATCTGCGGACAGCGAACGCGCCCCCATTGCAACATCCTCAGAAAAACCATTACTAACCTGTTCCTCGTGTGGTGGCCTCTATCCAAGCCTCGTGTCTTGCAAACTGGTTAAGGGAAATACTAAAAGGAAACAGTGGAAACAATAGATTTCGTCCGGGTGTTTCCGGGCATTTTCTGGATTTACTCGCTTATATGTTGGGTTTCCAGAGTGAAAATGGGACCCCATTACATTCTGACCCTCAAACTACGTTTTCATCTAATGGACAAAGGAAAAGCGAATTTACAGCTTTTCTAACGAAAGGAGACAACGACTACTTGGAAATGAAAATGCAAGAATAGTTATCAATGAGAACTTCGTACTTTCAAGCAAGCTTGAGGCTTCGGGATACGCTGGTTCCAGCAATTACGGTTGCTATTTACGGATTCTTATGTGTACATTAATCTCGTCCGTTTAAGGGTGGAGATCTACCGTTTTACCCTAATCGTTCCCCGGAAGAGTGGAGCGGCGTTTTTTACGAAAAAGCAGATCAAAACTTGAAAATCAGTGAAGATATCCTTATGCGAAGAATGATCTCGCTGCTATCCAAAGGAAAGCTGCTGCTAACCATGATCTATTAGAAAAAGTATCTTCTGAGATTGGGTGCAAGTACCGACGATTATTTCAAAATTAAAGCAGGCCAGGATGAATATTAAGCTGAGGCCAGAAGATACGAATGATATCCTCTAATTAATAGTAGTGTTTCTAGGCTTTGGGGGCTTTAGGGCATTAGGGAATTTTTGGAGGTTTTAGGGATTCAACAATACTTGGAAATAGTCCTCAAGCATTGCCATCAATCTCCTTGGCAATACTTCGAAAGATTTGGGACATGACCTCGAATCTTAAGGTAGTATAATTTGCAATTTCTATTAAATTTTCAAGTTTCGAATAGCTCTGCTTGATGTTAGAGAGATTAGATTGATGTAATACCATTTCAGGCTCCTCAGATGTCTCCTGTCGAGCGGGAAGTAGACACGTGTCTATTTCCCGACCGGGAGATAGACACGTGTACGATTTCAACAAGGTCCAAAGTTGCTAGGACATGGAGAGGCTGGACGTTCTAATGAGAGGGGGCCAAGGAAACTATTAGTGTAACTGGATTTTGCAAAGGTGTCATTGATCATATACACCGTTTATATCGACTATGGGTTCCATTTTACGCAAAGTGAAACAATAAGCGACTACATATACTACCTGTGCCTGATGTGTAGAATGACTGAGCTACCGAAGGTTGAAGTAATACCCAGAGGGCAAATACGCTGTGATTGTCATCCCATCGTAAGAATAAAAAATTTCAATCTGTGAAACGGCAAAATTGGGTTTTCGTGACCCTTCGGGTCTTGATGTGACCATTGTCAGTCCTTACTCCGCGCCATGTCGCAAATAGGCCGATAGAGCTCTAATATCATTAAAATTGTCCGTCGTAATCGACTATGGGTTTCTTTATATGTGCAATCAAAACTACCCATTGAGATACAACACAATGACGATCTATAGAATGGCCCTTGAGCTTCCAAAGGTCGAAGAATACAGAACGGCTCAAAAATTGCCAAATCTCATCCCATCGTAGGTATAAAAAGTTCCGTCAATCCGCAGGCCCGCAGTAAAGTGGACCAAGCTGGGCTTCAAAGAGATTGATTCCTATAAGGACCCTTTCTGCTGGTCACGTCTTCATTGTCAGCGAGAGTTCCCACATCCAGTCGCAATCCAGAAACTTCATAATTTTCTCATATCTCTATCTCTGTTCTCGTTTGTAGATAATGCAAGCTCAAATACATACAAGCCCTATCGCATTTCTTTTGGGAGACAATTGACATCAACCAGGAAAATGTCATTGTGTTGATAGCTTTCAGCGACACGCGCTGGAAATATGCCTTTGAGCAATGATATGCCATCCTTTTTAAAGAATTCTCATATAGATCCAGTAAGACGTCATGAATTTCAAGGAAAACCCTGACTTCCGCTGCTTCCCAGGTGCAGTTCATGTACATCCATTTCCACGAGCAACTCGATACATATTTCTCTCACCCTACTCGATAGCATAGGGGTATCACAGAAATGAAGCAAATGAAGGACTTTGGTCGCCAGAATGTCGACAGCTGCTGACATTCGTTTGCTTTTGAAGGGAACAAGCACAAATGGTGGGCACGATGGAGGAGGGCCGGCACAAGGGCCATTGTGTGTCTACGGACAAGAGTTGAACTCCCATTTCGGAAGACGGCATTGTAGGAATGGTTGTACGTACAAAACTTTCAAATGCGGACAAACCTTTGCGGAGCAGAATTCTATTGTGTTACGAAATGTAGGTCCCGACCAGTTGTACCTTCGTTTCTTGGAGCGGGCGGTCTTGGAAGGTTGCGGTAACAATTCCGGCAGTTTCCAACTGCGAGCACGGCGGCGTGTGCAAGTCATAAAACGATCATGGCTTCCAGGCCATGAGAACATTCTGTTAGCAGGAAAAATACGAACCAAACATTTGACTCATACCCACACTCTTTTTGTTGGGCAGCTACTTTTCCCCTTTCTCTCGCCCTTAAGAAATCGGATTATGCTTTTTGGAATTCCTTTGATGCCTGTCATATTCTTGCTGTTCCTCATATTTTTCATGTCTTTGCATTCGTATGGGCAGTTTCTGCTTTATTGGGAATTTTTTGTAGCCTCCTTGTCTGCTATCTGTAGATTGCTCAATGAATCAATGATTTCAAGCTGTTTTGTAGCTTCAGGAAAAATTACCGGTGTTTTATCGAAACTTTGTGAGTCTCAATATCTTTCAAACTCGATTCCTGTTTAAGTCGGCGGCAATTGCATCTTCTTCTAACTCGAACAACTGCTCCTCTTGGGGAACTTGAGATTTCCCAGGATGGATTTTTTGGGTAACAACTCTCCACTACTTTTTTAGTGGTGGAGGGCCATTCCTAGATTTCACGTCTTCTGCATCGGTCCTAGAATCAGAGGACCGTGAAAAAGTGACCTCTTTAGGACCCGATGCTGAACTCCTCGTTCTCTTCTTGCCTTGAACATCGGCTTCTTCAGATACATATTCAGATTCTTCCCGGTTATTCGATGAACTTGTAGCGTTCCATGTTTCAGACAGTTTAGAATATCCTCGAAGTCAGGAGCATCGTAAATGAGCTTGTATTTGTTATCGACAGAGGATAGCATAAGAGATGAGTAAATAGGCTTGTTTCTGGACAATCCGTAGCCTGATATTTTTCATTGCCCCTTTGCTTCGATTTTGCTCAAATAGGTCTTCATTTTTCGTGAAGTCTGGAACCATGAGATCTCCGTGTTTTCAATGCATCCAGTGAAACACCAGTCACCGTAACCAATTGATTATGTCTTAGAATCTTTTGAGTTGAGTAAAGTTGGCATGTCCAATGAAAGATATCCGCGATCTTTTTCTTCTGGGACTCCACAGACGAATTTTTGTCCCTGCGACCGAAATCTATACGACCATGCCATAGTTCTTTCTCCTTGGTGCCACCGTAATCATCAAATGAACTGTTGCGTAGTGAAATTTTCAGTATTAACGCATTCTGTGGATATACCCGATAGTATCTCTTTTATAGTGGAAAAGAGCGTTCTAGCATGTCCTTAGATTCTTTTTCACTAATCTGTGATCCAGATGTCTTTGAAGGAATTCTTCCAGCGATTTTGGCTTCGCTGTTGAACAAAAAGAAGAAAATTGGTAGACATTTCACTGGATTCCGTAACCTTTGAGGATGCTCTCGAAACTCCATAGTAAATTGATTTTCCAGTGCGGATAGTTTTTAAATGTCCATATCATAAAGAGAGTTATCTTTGCCCGAGAAACAACGAGGGCCGATCCACGCATCGCTCAAGTTTCCAAGTTCCGCGATCTTTTTGAAATGAATTTCTGTGTTAGAAAGCACAGGAACTCGAAATTTGGTGAAATAGTTGTCCTTCTGCTCATTCAGTGAGAGAATAACCTTATATGGAAACAAAGGATTCCGGATAATCTAGAAAGTTTCTGGAGCCGCTGTCATCATCCAAGTAAAGTTTTTCACACTCATATTGAATAATACCACGGGAAATTTGAGGTTACCTTGCTCCTTCCAAACTAGCATCATTTGAACACTTCGACACTTTCGATACCCATCCCGAGTTGCGGAGCTCGTCGAGTGCATTCACAGAAGGGGGACGCCTTCTTCCTGAGGTGGACTGGGTCTTTGTACCAAGAAACAAAACATGACTGTCTCTCGACTTGAAAGTTTGTGCGAATAAAAGACATTCTAAGAGGGTAGAGGTTGTTTTGAGTTTTTTTCCATTGTTAATCGCTTCCTCAAAACCAAGCAGAGTTACAGAGCGTTGCATAGATTAAATAACCGGAAAATTGAGGGCCAAATTGGAGCAAGAGAAAGAAAAGATAGTTTCCAAGGGTTACAGAGCTGGAGCGCTCCGATATTCAGAAGCCGTCCACCTGATAAATGGGAATTTAGTTTGAGCAGGTATTGGGGATTCAGTCGTCGGATACGGAAACAGTTCAGGCTGATTAAGATCGTCACTGAAAAATAATGAGATTAGTGTGAAAAAGGCGATTGTTTTGGCGCTCTGAGAAGATCTTATATTTTTCTGTGCCTATAAGTTCAAAATAAATTGTGCACCTCAGGAATGGATGCTTGACAAGCCAACAGAGTGATTTTTTAACTCGACGGGGTTTGGACTTGTGTTGAATACCGCCCTCAGAATATAAATGGTGGAAAAAGTTGGGGAATGTATATTGAGCGGGATGGGCATGGAACGAGGGAAGTGGGTACTTGGATGGACGGATGTGTATCTGTATAATACTGAACGTTTACAGTATCCTTTTCATTTGATCCGATGAATTTATGTCGAGTACAGTGCCTTACCCAAGGTAGTTTTCGTAAAAACGCCATCTGTGAGTGATGGCGTGCAGCCAGTTACTACCTCAAATTGTCCTAACCTTGATGTTGAAAACAAAAATACTTTAGCACCCTCCCTACTTCGAAAATATGCCGCCGTATTAAGACCCGTTGTGGGGTTCTATACGTGTCGTACGTTTTAACATCCCGGGTGGGTAACTAACATGTGTCACTCGTGTGAAGCTTTCGGGGCGAGCTAGACTTTGACCGGAGTTCTGGTTCTTCCCTATCGTCTTCCAATTAAGCGTAGATGAGCATGTCCAGATGCCGAAAGATGAGTTAAGCCGGATTTCTTTGCTATATAGTTTTAGTCATTACAGCACATATTCCAATCACTAAAACTCCTAAAATCATGCTTAAACCCTAGAGGAACAGTATTGCAATATATCCTACACTCCCCTAGTCCCGAATCCTAGCAATAGGAATCCCAATAATTTTCTCAATCTATTATCGATGAGAATGTTCGTCTCCGTAGTGACTAAATAGCTCCACTGAATCACAATTCTCGCATTTCTTCCCTTTCGTGTTCAGAAGAGACATTTTTGCCGGTTCGATATAGAGGCAAACCAAAGCCATTTTTCCTTTTTCAATTCTCCCGTGCCTTTCTCATACAACCTGATCAGAATCTGTTCGTCACTATATGCAGGATGGAAGTTGATGTCAGTTTCTGGATCTTCATTCACCATTGAAGCTACACTATTAGTATTCCAATAGAAGTAGAGCTTCCGATGTGTCAGTCCAGAGATGTAAAGATCGCTCATCTCGAAAGGGGATATCTCGTTCTCCAAGTAACTAACCTTGGTTCCGTAGTCGACAAGGAAAGACCCAGGATACACCATAGGAAGCGGTTCTTGATCAGGATGATTCATAATCCTAGAATATTCTGAGCATTTTATGAAAATTCACCATGAAAACGCGTTCCGCACTCTGGATGCGAGACTCTGCACATTTTCTCCCCATCATTCACGAAGCTAGGTGTTCGTTATTCAAATTCGTCGAGATTAAGATGCTGTTGTGAACAAACACATTCATTTCTAACTGATCTTCGTCGCCTGCCTCAAGAGAAATGTGTGGTCCATCGTGAGCTTTGTTTAGATTTGGTTACTCTGATTTATTCAAGGAATCTTCGTTCTCTTCTGTAATTATCGCGTGTCCACCACAGTTACATTTCGATAGTATTTTATCTCGAATGATATCAAACTACTTCATTTCGTCCTTGTTTTCATCGGTTTCTGAATATATTCTCAGAAACTGACCCATCAGTTCATCACTGCGCTGAATCGTTTTCCTAAGGAGAAGCCCAGGCATGCATTGAGTGAAATCGAATATTACAACATTCTTTTTTGCTAATGAAGAGATAATTTCAAGGATACCTCCAAACGAGAATGCTTCTACTTGTGCCGACGTGGATGATCTGGAGAGAAAATATTCTCTATTAGATAGTAGGCAATATTCTCCTTCCCTCAGAAACATTGTCTAATGACGAATAATTTTTCCCCTTGTATATAGTGTATCTAAACCTTTTTCGCAAAGGGAAGTTCTGCGGGACTATAGAATCTTCGATTTTTTCTCGGATATAATCGTAACGGAGAAGATGCCGTACCACTTTTCTTTTAAAGTTGTTCAAAGCTGACTCCAAAGCCGGTAAGCTCGGCTCATCAACGAAAAAAGCTGCTTGCTGATCATCTTGTGTCTCCTGTATATTCTCGATAGTTTTACTATCTACCAAGAACCGACGAGATGAGAACTTTTCAAGCTTTCGATGAGAAGATATAACACACCTGAGAGCACACTCAGCTTTCTTCCTGCAGACCATTTGATGTTCATGAGTAGATTTACTCGTTACATTCCTTCGCTTGCCTCTGCGATTGACATACTCAATGTCTTCAGAACTTTTCCATTTTCGCTTTAAGCCTCGTTTTGGTTTCTTTCAGGTTGAAATTATTTCTGATCTGTTCTGAAGGTTATAATGGGGCTTAGGAGATTTTTGTGGACTTCCGCTATTAGAACATTGATAAGAGAGCTGGGCACAGAAAAAAATGAAAGATCCTTTTCATCATCACAAATGATTTCGTCTGAGCACTGAGTGGTAGCCCGTCATTGATGATCGTTGATCTAGTGTCTCGTTTTTATTTTCTACAGATTCAATATTAGGGGCGCATCCTCGAAAAATAATCTGTACTGGGTTTTTCTGGCTTCTCAGCAAACAAGGAGAATTCTCGCCTACGTCATCATCTTCTGCTGACTTAAATTTCAGCGCCAGAGACGAATGATTTGAAATATTCCTCACGTAAAGTTACAACCTTAACGGACTCCGAAATTTTGCTTTCATTCAGAGTTGTAGGTTCAGGTTCAGACACCAGACCTGAATCCTTCTCTGAGTCCTTTTTTTGTCCCATTATTTCGTGATTGTCGCTATCAGAATCGCTTCTGTTTGTTTTCTCATGGACAATTCGCTTTTGTTCATGTTCTGCCCCGATTTCTTCGGATCTGAATCTATTTTATCGAAGCTTAGAAGCTCTTTCGAGTGAAATGATTCAGCAGAGGAGTTGCAAATAGAATTTTCGATACCTTCAATGAGTCCAGATGTGATTTCGTTACCAATTCTGAATACAGAACTATTAGCCACACAGAAAGCTGTAGAATCCCGGAGAATCTCGGAAATAGTTTTCAAGCCTATACTAAGCTCAGCACATACCTTTTGAGTCATTCGAAACATTGAAATCCCCAACACTTCACCTCTGAGTATTGGATGATTTTTTTCATCTAATGCATTGAAGAAAGAAGAGGCCATAAGCAACCGAGCAGACGCTATGTCCTCCTCCCTTTCCATTAATCCATTGCAAACACATATCTGCATATTCTGGATATGCTCCTTCACTTCCAATTGTTTGTACGTCAAGAGCTCACGATAAGTATGCCGAGTGCCCCTAAACTAAAATGTACCAAACTCCGTCATTAATGTCGCAAACTTCCGGACACTTTTTCTAGCTACGACATTCACAGAAAACACTACATGACCTTTTTGGGTAATAATACGACAAGAGCTTTGAAAAAGATTTCTTCGCTACCGAGTCAGTTTTTCTAGAGCAGAAAAAGACTTGATACCATATTTTCCTTACAGATATTAGCAAATATGCCATTGCCCTGGTCTTCCCGTACCGAGCAGAAAACATCTATGAAGCATTTGTCGACAGTTGCGGCTCCTTGGGAATGCGCATACGCGTACTGCTTCATGTCATCGTAGGAACACATATTCGTAATGTCACAGATAACCAGGTAGCTTCCTGTTGAGAACTCCGGGGACGCCTGTTTGGCGGCAATTTTACTATGCTTTCCGTCGATAAAATCAATCTTCTCAAGGATTACGCTGCTCTTAAAAGCTAGAAGAGGAAAGACATCCGATCCTGGAATAGTCCCCTGAACAATGATCTCGCTTTTTTCATTTTCTCTGCGTGCGGAAAGATGACCATTGAACTCTTCCATATCACCCCTCAAATCGAGAGTCGGCCTCCCGAACTTTTCTGATGAGAAATTTTTTTGCATCGATTCTTTGATTACTGCGATTGAACCATTGAAAATACCGCGAAGAAGACCAGGAGTTGTGCGCTGTGCCAGCTGCATTAAATCTTGGAACTGAACAAGGAGAAAAACCATTTTATACGATGTTTTGAAGGCCATTGCTGGGTTAGAAGTAAGTGAGACTGCAAGATTCGTTTGGACGTAAAGTGCGCAGCGGTTTGCCACGGTGCTGATTTCGTCGAAGGAATTCAGTGGTGATGTTTTCGACAAAGAGTTTCTGAAAACTAGATTGTGCCGTGACTTGAACGGTATTACTCCCTGGAAGCAATTCGATGAGCTGAACACAATATATGACGCAATGCTGTAGGCAGAGAATGATAAGTGTATTCTTTCTCTGTGGTTTTTCGACCAGAAGTAATAAGATCTTTGCTGATTGATATGTTCCAAAATGATGGAAGTGGGTGTTTCTCTGGTTGGTTGTGTTAAGCACTGTGCCGTAACAATGCATAAATGTTAGAACAGACTCCTACTGCGCAGTTGGAACCCCTACGAATTTTGAACAGTAAAAGCTTTAAAATTGACAGCAACGTGTCGTTCGTGCACAGCTCCCGGATGGGAGACTATCGAGTGACCTCTCCCTGCCTTCGAGGCGCGCCCCCGCACCGGCGGCTGTATCTACCTCCTCTATCGGTAGGAGGGAAAGCTGCATTTCTTGTAGAGAAAAATTTAAATTCGAGGCGAAATCTTGTCGTTTGTGGATTGCTCCCGGGTAGGATACAAAGACGTGCCATTCGCAGAAGTTCCCGCGTACAAGATTGACAAATTTTCTCATGGTTGGTTACTGAATAGTTCCCTGATGGGAACCTCTGGCGGGTTGGAACCTGGCTCGGCTTGAATTCATTTCGGATACACGTGTCTAGTTCCCTTTCGCCAGGGGGAGACATCTGGGGAGCCTGGAAATGATATTTACATCAAATTAATCTCCCTTATATCAAACAGATCTATTTGGAACTCTGTGAAACCAACTTAGCAAATGGTGTCAGTTTTTGTTGAAGTATTGATCTACTGGCTTTACTGAATTGTCCGCTTCGGAAAGTTGAAACAATTTTGCGAGCATGGCTCTCGAATCTGAAGGAAGTAAAATTTGCAAGTTCTCTTTACTTTATAGTGCTTCAAATAGCTCTGCTTGGTGTTAGAGGAATTACTTTGGTGGGAATTACATTTCTAGACTACTCAGATGTCTCCCTGCCGAGCGGGAGCAAGACACATGTCTATTTCGAGACCGAGAGATAGACACGTGTACGATCTCCACAAAGTCCAAGCTTGGTGGACGTGGAGAATCTGGAAATTATATTGAGAAAAGAGGCCAGGGTACCAAAACTACTAATAAAGAATCTAGACCTTCTGTATAAATATGTATACATCGCAACTCCAACCCTCTAAATGACCGCATTTTGGCCATTTCAACAAAATGGGAAATTTGTATTATCTTCAAAACTAAACCACTTTTTAAAAACTAGTTCTTCCGCACGCTCAAGCATGCCAACAAAGACCCGATAACACAAAAAAATAAATCTCGATTTTCATGTCCAAAAGTGCGTAAATACCTCCATCTTAACACATATACAGCACGATCCCCAGGTCAAGTCCAGTTACAATGTTCCCATTCGACAACTAGTTCCAAACCCATCAATTAGTTCCAAAACATGTTAAATCGATTAATAAAGAACGCGCACCTTTTGTAAAGTTCTGCAAGACTTAAATTTACTCCAACTGGCACTTCCAAACTGATCCCGCAGAGTTAAATCGCAGTACCAAAGAAAGTTCAGTACCAAACAATAATATCAACAGAAAAAGGAATCCCCGCTACAAAATTACACCTCCAGAACCCGCAGAACCATCAATATTCTCAAAAAGAACAACCCAGTAGCAAACCCCTAATCCCTAAGTACCCCCTATCTCCTCAAACCCCCCCTTATTCAACCCAAATAACCTTTAATACTGTATCTTCAAAAGTAAACCTCGAACAAGAAATGATAATACCAACTTCTTTAGCATTCCAAAAAGGACTTGAAACACTAAAAGAATGAATCTCGAAATTCAGATCCCAAAGTGCGTAAATACCCCCATTTTCAACACATATACACCACGATCTCCAGGTCAAGTCCAGTTACAATGTTCCCATTCAACTATTAGTTCTTCAACCGAAACTAGTTCCGGTACTCACAAGGCGGAACCGTCCGTGTGGCTGAATGATACTCGCCCGCTGTCCCATCTTCCGCGTAGGCTTAGTCTGATTCGGTTTGTGCACTCTTCTGACTTTCCAAAACTTCATTATTGTAATGCTGCTTGGATGTCGAAGCGGCAGCGCTTGCAACACCTTCCCCCTTGCTCTTCGTCTCCTTGCCCATTGATGATGTCCTCTTCTCAGCCGTACAATTATTTATTGCTAGAAATCTGGACTCCTTGCGCCCTATTCTTCAAAAGGCTTGAAAAGTTCATATTTTCTGCAATCCGGCAGTCGTTAATCCAAAAAATTGCGGCTTTTAGGTACAACGAAATCGATCGCTGATCAATATGCGAATAAATTATATCCGGAAACTTAATAACAACTCCTGTCATCGCCCTGCCGTAGTGGTTCTCTGCTGTTCTCCGGCTATGGCCACCTTGAATTTGCATCACATGTCCAATGTTCTGAACGGATTCGTGGTCTTCGTCGACATCGTGAGACTCAAGGACGTTTTCATCTTCCACAGCATATCTCATTGAGGTGTCTTTCACGGACTTGTCATTACAGTAGCCACCAATCCACTGACGATAGTTTCGTACTGTTCACTGAATTCCATATTTAGAAAAAATCTTTCCAATTATTTCAGTGGAACTATTGCGCTACATGTCGGAATCCAGAACAAAATTCATCTCCATGACTTCCTCTTTGGCAGCAAGAGAAGTTTGATTCCCTAAAAGCTGCAGCCTCATGACTGCTCGCATTTCCATCACGACTGCCACAAATATCTTGAATATATTACTGGTGGTAATATCTGGATGACTGCTTACGACTTTACTTCGAAAACTCGAATCGCTCATGTCTTTCCATAACCTGGAATACAAGTCAATCTCTCGTTGAAAAACATGAAGTGTCGAGGAGCAACCGCTCAGTTGGCAACAAGATGCAGCCCTATTTCAGTTCCACGCGGAGGGTTGTAGTTCGATAAATATATCAGAGCTGTCATCAGTCGCGCAACTTCTTCAATGACTTTGAGTTTCTTTCGTATTTCATTGGCCCTTTCGGTAGCAGATATCATCGATATTGATTCGACGGCTCTTGTGACGAAGTTACGATATTGAACAGTGAACATTGCATTGGCGTGGTGGCACATGAAGCAATAACCGAATTTCTTCTCACTAACGTCATTGCACAGTGATCCTAATTGATTCTCGATATCCATTGGAATCATTACACCTCGAAATATGCCTTCTACTCCGAAAACCAGTTTACGAATATCTTCTTGTATTTCTCATACTAACGCCAACATCTGTTGCAGAAATGTGCATACCAGAAGCCCACCCACAGTTGACGTGACACGGATCGTAGCATGGCACCCAAAGGGATCTAGTGTTTTCTGCGGATATTGTTATTTTTGTTTTTGCAAGTATCTCTTGAAGAACGTTGATCCCAAGACCAGCATTTGGACTATGTTTCTGGCCAAAAATTTCAAGCGCTTTTTTTTCCAATCGAACCGTGCCAAAAATCAATTTCCAAAATACCGCAACATCCACCAATAAATGCCAGACCAGCAAGAATTGGTAAACTTTCCCTCCCTTCAGAGAAACATGCCTTCTCGCCTCTTCCCTCGTAGATTCCAAGGCATGCAATGAATACATTGGGTGCTGTTGGAGTGACGGAGCTTTCAGGGCTGTTCTCTTCATACACAACACTTTTCATGAGGTTGAAATCCTTTTTCATTTCCTCATACTTTTTTTCAGATCCACTATCTGGACCTGTTTCGGTTGCGCATTTACGGAGTAGATTGTACCTCGAGGAACGACCCGCACTACTAGTAATGAAATCGGCTTCCAAATCTTGGTGGTCGAGTGTTTCCGGGACTAAGGTCTTGAAGAACAGAACGGATTCTTTCCTTACTCAAATTCAAACTCTTCGCATCCAGATATATCAATGAATCGGCATAAACGAAAAACCATTAGGACAAGACGAACACCTTGACGGGCATATCTTTCTTCTTTGCTCTCTTAGCAGTGCTGAAAGTTTTTTTCGAGAAAGTTCCGGGGGCTGAAACTGCCTGCATTATATCGTTCCATCGGATGTTGGGTTTTTTTGCGTTGGAATGTGAGAGACTGAAAAGATCCTGGAAGCAAATTTTGATTTCATTATCCACCTTCATTATTTTCTCTCTCTTTTAGACATCTTTGGAGACCCTTCATAGGCCAGCAACAAGACCGACAGCAATTATCCCAGGTTATTCCAAAGTTCAACAAATACAAATCCAGTCGCGTCATGGCTGCAAGGGTGTGCATTTTTATGACACCTATATCTTCAATATTTGAAATTCTTTGATTTTGTGCATTTATTACCTGACGAAGAGCACTTTCCAGGGAATTATCAGCAGAGAAATCGCCATTGCTCGATTTTTCAATCATATCCATTTAATTATCCTCAATTGCAAAATAGAATCTCTGCTTGGTTCCACGCCAAAGCGACTGGCCATTCAGAACTGTAATTTCAGATATTTCTACGTATCTGTCAAGCTCATCACGATTTTCACTTTCCCGAATATGACGAGCTTATATTCTGTGAAATTTGCAAACATAGTTGCAGAAGATGAATTTCACAACATTTTGCCACCTGCAGGGCAGGAAGCTTATGAAGTAGCTGTAAGTGCTTGGTTGTTACTTCTTTTCCTTTTACCTTGATTCAAGCTCGGGATTGACTTTCAACTTGGAAATTTTGTTCATTACACTTTAAAACAATTTTCGTGCACTGATAGTACTGTCTCCACGCTCCCTGCGCATGTGGCGTATGAAATTCGGTTCATCTGACTCAATTCCACCTTCACATATCCCACAAATTATAAAATTTGCATGCGTAATGATGTGTACATCTGATCTTCTTATGAAATCTTCCCGGTCTTCTTTCGCTGTTGGTTTCATATTCTTGTAACCTGAATCAAAACTGTTGCCTGTATTCACTACGAGATACCAGATTGTCCAGAGAGCCGAGATCCAAGTTTGGTGCAGATATTTCGTCGTGGATCTAACTACACTAACGATTTGAGTATTTTTATGTTTTGATACAGCTGAATGTAATGGAACAATACAGGCTTTAGCTTACCGTAGAACGCTTCACAGTTATTGCAAAACAGCAGGACTTGAATATGTTTCTTGAAGTAGGCAAACGCAGTGTTTTTACACGACTTACTTCTCTTCCAGGATATTGATTGTGATTCAAACTTGATCTCTCTTTGGATTGGATCAAAGATCTTGTTCATTACCGAGGAATAGTCTAAAAAATCTTCCACCAGAACACTTACTCTCTGAAACCGCAGTTCAAATAAAAAAATATTTCCAATCGCGTCCGACCAAAAAAGAAATTAGTAGAAGAACATGTAGGAAGCCTTCACTGCTCAATTTGCGCAAAATTTTAATTGCAGAAGATCGATTGCAATCGAAGTTTTGGTATTGTGTGTTCACCGAGAGAACAGAATGGTAAAGATCCTCTTTTCTCCGCTGCAATTCTATCACCTCGTCATTCCCTACATTATTCTATTCGGCAAGATCCTTTTATATTGGTTCACGGAGCTTATCTCCCGGAAGAAGAGGGAAAGATTCAAAATAAAGATTTCAATTACTGTTCCGAATACTCCGGCCAAAATATGTCTGTGGTTGTACCCTCATTCAATCCAAATTCAAGAGCTAAAAATTATAAATCGTTAAGATCAATGATCTGCCAAAAGGATTTAAATAAGATCATTTATGGATCTACAGAAATTTTCCAAATATGCTCGAAATATTCATTTGGCGACGTGTGCTTTGAAATGCTTCATAGCAGATCCTTACTAATGTCGGATTTCGTTCTGTCAAATTTACCAATTCCAAGCAGTTCATATCCAAAGTCCCAACTTCATTCTCAAGCCCCTCTTCAATATCCCGGATGGTAGTTTTAGGCTCAATTTGATTGAACAGTAGCCAGACTGCCAATGTAAGTCGGGACTTGTCAACTGCACTAGTCGTTTAGCCGTTTTGCAAAAGTACCATTCTGATTTTGTCATACTGGTCTTTACAATCAACGTCTATATGGCTAATATCCAATCCACGAATACGGGCATTGACAATTTCCTTTGTGATACTTTTCCAGGCTTTCTCCATTGATTGATACTTTGCTTCATCAAAAATGTTTGGATTTTGGAATTCAACGGGATAATATCTAGTTTTTGACTAAAAAATCCAGGTTGGTGCAAACTGTTCCTCGTGGAACCAAATTCACCGAAACATCCCTTCACCTGTCTCGATCAATAATATCCAATGTCGATAATAATTCACGTGTCCAATGACTTTGCGATCAATGGAATCAAATATGATGCCACAAGCTTGTAAAAGTTGCTCCTAGCAGATCTTGTGTCTCGACCAGTTTGAAAGCCAGAAGGGAACAAGCAGAAATATGCTGGAGTAAATTGAAAGGAAATGAGGTCTAAGGATGATGAGGAACAAGAATATGGGTGAAAAAACTCGTTTGGACTGACGAGAAGTGAACGGACTCGTATTTCATGCCGGTCGAAGTGGTTGTTTCTATGATATCCATATTTATAGAAGAAAGATAACCGAATTAAGTGTTACTCTTTCTGTTGTTCGGCTTAGGTTTTTCTGTGTGATGCCGATCTAATTGGTTTAGTGTTTTCCTTCTAATCTCAATCGAGCTCAGAAACCAGCACCAATTCCCCTGACACAATCATGTGAATGACCAATAATTTGCATTTTGAGATAATTTTTTGACCTAAATGGTACAACAAATCACCGGTTTGCGTCACGATACCATTATTTAGTGTCTCCTCGCAAATTTCGTATAGTGACCGACTAACAATCAACGATAACCGCTTTTACCTGTACTTTTCCCGTCCATATTCAACATCAGCCTGCCTATTTAACACCGGAAGAATGCCCTTTCCAGGAAAATTAATTCAATCTGTTTTCCTCATCTGATATGATAACACTTTCTCATATATATATTGTTGCATCTTTCCAAAATTTTTTGAATATACGAACGGATGCATCACTTATCTTTTTTACATTTTTAACGTGCTTTGTTATACGAACAAAGGTTTGTGATATTTTCATTTGCAGAAAGCTTTTCAATGCAAACATATGAGATTTGGTCACGTTATTTCCTAGTGTCGTTTTTTCTACGAGGAACAATCAGCACCAGTCTATAACGTCGGTACTGGGCTTTTAATATTATCAATGGAGTTATATCGGCATTTCAAAGTAGCTAAAGGTTTGAAGTGGTTCAAATTCATTGTTGGAAACTCGCTCAAACCGAATAGAAACAATATACATCGCAAGTGAATCCTATATGATTTGTGTAAAATTGAATGTATCCCTACAAGTTGCATTCTCTGTTCTCACCTTTCCTGTCGAGAAATACTTCTTGGATACTCGCTAATGAACTTTCATCGTCAAGTATATTGGCCTCCCAGCTGAGCTAAGTTTGCTTGCTGGATTCGGCACAGAATATCTAGCATGAATATAGTTAACAATAAAAATGTCAGTACTAATTGCGAACGGGTAAAAAAATCGTACCCGTCATTTCGAGGATTGCTGCGTAGATATCATCATGTGAAATTTGTTAAGGTTGCATACGGAAAAATTTAATTGGAAAAACTACCAACTGAGTTTGCGTAATGCAATGACCTGCAGGGACAAGGAATTTTAATCAAAAAACTACCTGAGATCTGCACGTCCAGCGAAAAAATAACAATAAATCATAAGTCGCGATTCAAGTCAGAATTGTTGACCTCGAAGTTCCTTTTGCATTTATTTTGTATTCATTTTATGAAGATTGGACGTGCAGATCAAGCGGAACAGTAATAGGAACATATTTGTACAGTAACGAAAAAAGATTAAATTTCAGTAGAATCCAGGAATATTTTGCTGAGCGGCAATGAAACGTTCCCCCTCTGAATGTGCTCTTTTCATTATTTACTGTGATGTCGGACTTATCCCCGACCTTGGAATAGCTATAGGACACTGGAACGCAGATTCCACCAGACACTTCGTCTCTTCTCGTTTATGGTGGCCTGGCATGCACCGTGAACTCCACGATTATGATAAGACCTGTAACGATTTCTAGAACCCTTCCCCGCTACCGAATTATAAGACGAGCCTTCTTTCTCCGTTATCTTCTTTCTTTGATGTCTTCTTTATCGAATTCGCGAGTCCGCTCCCGGAATCATAGAGTGGGAACCGGTACATTCTCATTGGCATCAAGAACCTGACAAGATGGCCGAAAAAAAACCTACCAAAGAAGCTAAAGACAACGCCCTAATCTAATTCTTCAGCACAGAGCTAATACATTCTTTCGGTCCCGAAGTAGGTTGTTTCTGATAATGCTCCTTGTCTCACCGCAGGGGCCTTAGAAATATTCATTCAAGCGCATGGGATAGAATGGAAAACGGTACTTTCTTACGCTCCAGTGTCGAACGGAGGGGCAGAGCGAAGGGCTGGAACAATTAAGAAATCTCTAACGAAGATGACTCTCTCCAAGCCAGAAGATTGGGACAAAGCTCTTCCTTGGATATTTTACGGTTACCGTCGCCGTCACATGAGTAGAATAAAAACAAATCCTTTCGAGATACTGTATGTAGTACCGCCGCGGATGGCATTCGAGTCTGGACTCTCTTTCAGCGGAGATACTTCAGACATACATCGCGGTACGGAATTGTTGGATATTTCTAACATTCAAGCGTATCGTTACCTACTCTGTCAGCTCCCCTATGAAGTCACCGATAGCAAATTTGAAGTCGGGGACTCAGTCCTAGTCTTCAAAGGCGCTTCGGTGAGCTCAAATGTCAAGGAGCCAGCCGTTAATTCTCGCTACAACGGTCCTTTTGTAGTAACAAAGCATCCGCGCTATAGTTTGGATTCTCGTTCTGGACGCAGAACTTGCGAAGAAATTTGCTCTAGTCGTCTGATAAGATACTAGGTGCGGAAGGAGAAAAACTAATTGGGAAACGGTCATGAACCTAATCTCGTCCCTGAGATGACACCTCTCAATTTTACCTATTCTTTTATGCATAACCTCGTCTAAGTGTTGAACGATGTTGGAATCAATTTTCATGATGTACAAGTTCAAATAAGAGTCATTCATTTATCGATACTCGTATCAAGTAGAATTATCCAGGAATTCGGTAAGTATCACTACTCACCGTAGGACGCTAATCAAGCCCTCGACGCCTCCGCTTCTGCATCAGAAGATTCGCACTACGATGGATTCCCGACGCCCGTAACACAGGGCAGACGTCATGCACATCGTCGAAGTATGAAAACTATTTCTTGTTTGGAGATGGACAGCATATGGAAAGTACTTCAGGTCGATTGAAGCGCATCGTTTTCCTCTTTGCACATTCGTTTATCCTATCTGGAGATCCCCGAGCATCAAAACGGATCGCGTGGTTCGCGGCGCTGGTATCCACAACTGAGAGCACAAAAACTTTTTCCGTCTCTCGATTTTCAGGCAGTTCCATTCAGAGATGTACACCAACATTTGCTCAGTGGTTCAATTTGGGACGTGAGATCGGTTGAGGTGTGACTTCTTGCGATGGTCTTAAGCGCGACAAGCTGAAAGTGCAGGATAGTTTTGGTTCAAATTCTTCGCATATGATCGAGAATCAAGATAACGGGGAAGAAAATCTTATGCTCTACCTCACTTTAGTTTTACCGAAATGCTTGTGCTAACTCCGGACAAGCGGTAGGAAGGATCTCAACTTCAAGCGCGGTACACATACAGCAGCCCTCATAGCCACGGAAGAGAACGTTTTCGGGCAAGAAGTTAGCCGAGACCAACGAGAATAAAGCGCAGGAATGGGGGCCATGAATTATCATCCATGTGCCCGGGTTGTCCTTGCACCAATTGTGCAGGGAAAGTATGACTTTCGCACTTGTACGCATTCGTTGAGAGAATTAAAAAATTAGGAGCGGTGTCCGGAGAGGAATAGATCTCAAATACCAATGTTTACAGGTCTAACTGGTACTCTTCTTCGTCGGAACTCGCCCCATAGAAACTAAGGGCTTGATCGGAAATGGACCCGGTGGCCGAAGGAAAAATTTGATCTTGGAAATAATCCCGTTCTGTTCCTTGAATTTCCCGTGCTTATCCTCGAGTACAGAAATGTCTAGACTTAGACGATACAAATCATCTTTCCATAGATGGGAAGTCCCTGAGTTGCCCGAACCCGACCAAGAGAGAAAAAGATGAATATGACGCCCTAGAAATTTGAACAAATCATACATTACGAACTCAAACACTACTGGACGGCAGTGATATTCCTCGATCTCCATCACTCCGTTGATTTCTTCCTAGTACTCTTTAAATGAGTGTACGATCCTCACACGACCGAATTCAAGGCAAAAGAATTGCACCGTACCCTCGGCGAACCAGTCACGCTTCATGATGGCTTCATTTGAGGTTGTGCGTGAATCTAAATCATTCATCCATCAGTTGTCGCATTTCGTGCGTATGAACTCGGGGAAACTTACTTCGTACTTGTTGGAGATGTGATTCCTTCGCACCCTGAAGTTGGGAAGGCGTCCAGCCTCTTTTCGACATGCAACGTGCTTTAGATACTTATACTTATGAGATCGACTGACCGCTCTCGTTGCAAGCTGTATCGGAGCCCTTGCCGTCGACCCTCAGAAGAACGATTCGCGACCTATTTCGTCCTTGACACTCGTCAAATTTTTTATTGTAGCAGTGAAAAAGCTGTTGAGAGGGGAGAAAGATCGAGGGTAGAAAGGGTAAAGCCTCTGGGTGTAGGTGGCCTGTCATTCAACTGTGGTGAATCTTCGTTCCATTTTCCACAGGCGCGACACAAAGGGGAACCGCGCAA
This sequence comes from Kappaphycus alvarezii, assembly GCA_002205965.3. Lineage (NCBI taxonomy): Eukaryota > Rhodophyta > Florideophyceae > Gigartinales > Solieriaceae > Kappaphycus > Kappaphycus alvarezii. The sequence continues at coordinate 276,295 of NADL03000094.1, read as the reverse complement.
GCAAGATGGAAAACGTGGGACCGAAATGAGCGCTGAAGAATGAGGATTCTGGGCGTGGTGCGTTGAGCGATGGGGAGACTGTGCCGGGCTTGTCGGCAAGTTTGGGACATATGGTAGTGGTAATATGCGCAAGCGGCAGGGCCGCACTTTGCTTGAAGGCGGGTATTATTTGGAATAAATAGCATTTTAGATACACGTGTTAATGAATTGAGACTATTTTGCACTGTAGTCAGTCGTGCAGTGTACAGTACACGATCGATACTCAATGATAAGTTTCTCTACAGCTTTCGATGGATTGTACGGTTTCGCAAATGGCTTGGCCAATATACGGTATCTACGCTCCGGTACAAATTTACTGGGTACAAACCCACATATCTACCACAGTAAATTAACCCCCCATTTTCACTAGTTTCTTTTCGAGTATTAAAACCATCTCCCCACCAAGCCGCCGGGCGATATGCAAGAAAACCATCCCAACAACTGCAAATCGCCACCCAACGCGACACTCTCGCTTTCCTTCCGCCTTTCCTACCCAACGCCGCTACTCGCGTCGCGACTATACCATACCTCAGCCCTACCGACGCCTCTACCCCGGCGCCTTCCTTTCCCTCCACGCGCCTCCATCGCGCGCACGCAACGCGCCAATACTTCCCTTTTAATTCCTGCCGTCCCCCTCGGGCGACTCAACTGGGGATCCCTTTCAGCTGCCCAAGAAATAGTTGTGATTTTTTGTAGGCCAATCGTACTTGGCCTCCCTGTACGTGTCAACCCCGCTCAACATAACCAAGGGGGAAAGGTTTGGGTGTTTTACTTTTGGAAGATTCATCGTGCCTTAAGACTGACGTGCCCTCAATTGTATGTAGAATGCTGTTCACCAAAGCAAAATGGCTTACGACTGAGTTCGGAACATTTTCTCTATTCCAAGTTGAGGTGACACGTTTCAATAGAAATATCTTCCAACAGTAAAACACCCAAACGTTTCCCCAATAGAATTGTAAAGCATAGTCGTCGTACGTACTGTAATTTTTGCCTCGGTGAAGGATGGAAGGTGTGCGTGCTCGGCGGATAGCAATGGTAGATAGATACATAGATAGATCGGATACACCTTTCAGAAGGAGAAAAAGGGGGTTTCTTTATTGAGATGTATGGATTGGCTGGAACCCGGGAGTTGTAAGTCTGAATGTCATATTAAATATATACAGTATACCGATGGCCGAAGCATCTTTTAAAGTAAAACACCCAAACCTTCTCCCCTCCTCGATAGCAGTGTGTAGCTGCGGGCGATCGACGCTACCAGTCGTGGAGCAAATGTCACGGACAGTAGTTTGTATCATCGCGACCCCAGGGTGGCTATTGCCTAGTACCAAAGATGGATTTTCATTCAAGGGGAAAAATTGGGGTGTTTTAATGATTGAAAAATAGGTTAGCCTGCGTTCCAAAGCGCATCAAATAATTGGTACAAGTGGTCGGCATGGGGGAACCAAGAAACGGAGTTAATTTTCATTCAAGTGCATTTCGCACTTCAAAGAGCGTGACTGGGAGCACGTTCATTTTTTTTCTCAATGAGGTCGTAAATCACGCTGCTCGGCAGTGAGAGGGTTCAGGCGGGGTCCTACAGCACAGCAGCGCATCTCGGTGGATGCGTTGGACAGCGCGTCCTCTCTTGGGATTCCCAGGCAGGCACCGGTTCTCGCTGTCGCTTATTGCATACCTAGGTGCTTTAGTTTCTTGTAAGAGATTCCACCACTCGTTGCGGATCTACAACGCGTAAAGATCTACTGCCACCAGTATCCTTGCGCAAAGCGCCTTGTCTGGAGCGCAAGGCTCTGCGTTGAATTACATACTGTCCTTTCGAGACTGCTTTTTGAGGGCACTCCTCAAAGCACAGGAGTCCCTGTTTGCACAGCGTTGTGTTGGGTGGTGGAATGAAGGTCTCGTTCCACCATTCCTCGCGTTCCACTTTTCCTTTTATTCCTACAGAAGTATCTGCGTCGTGTTCCTTCAGCCAATCAAATCGTTGCGTCGTTTTGATGACTGGAAAACTCGCCGACTGAATTCATTAAGCTTCTCACTCCGTAACCAGTGCCTATTGCCCAGTGCCTATGCGAGTGAGAGTTTCAACAATGAAATTACGTAACTACAGTAGTCGCCGTGAATATAGTTGATTCAACGGCCCCCGTTCCATCCTCCCAGCAGACCCACCTGGTCGCGAGAGCGCGAGGTAGCTCCAGCCAGCACAACCCTGGTGGCTACTGGCCGCACGCCGGGGCGAATCTTTGTCCGCGTGGCATTGGACGGCCAAGGGCTTCGTGGCTCTCGCGAAAGAGAGATCGATTCCGATATGATCCCCTGTCTTCCAACAGGTCGACCGGTGAAGATGCATCCTCAGTCCCATCTGATCCGGCCGATCGATATGCGCCTCGGTCCAAGGTCTTTCTTCCAGGTGCACCACCACCCGTTCCTTATATAAATCCACTCGAGCCTGGCAGGGTGCGGAGGTACCATCATCTTCACCGGATTAGAACAGCTGCATTGCTTCTGCCTGTTGACTTTGTGACAACTGATTTCGTTTAATTCCGTGCGTTCACGCATTTCGCGCCGGCTACCCCGCGCCAGCTTGTCCATTTGGCTTGTGGCCCCCAGCACAGTATCCAGTCCCAATTTGAAGAGCGCCTCTCAAACTAAGTGACAGAGTGTTTGCCGCAATTCGACCATCCAATCATATACGCAAAGAACAAGGGAACATGGCCGAAAATGTCGAACAGTTCCGGATGGAGCACGAGCTGCACCACGTCGTCACATCGTTTGCGTCGACGAAAAAGAAAACCGCTGCCTTTGACAAATGGGCTCCCACGTACGATGAGGATCTCTTGAAGGAAGGCAACCCGCTTTGGGATGTGGTGAGTTGTAAAATGCTGGATCTCATCAAAAGCAACCGCAAAGATGGGGAGGTGCCCGTTGTTGTAGACGCCGGGTGCGGTACGGGCGCTCCTGCGCGAAAGTTGCGCGAGCTCGCAGACACGGAGTCGCTGCCAATTCGGCTCATCGGATATGACCTGAGCCCGGGCATGTTGGAGGAAGCCCGAAAGAAACAGGTTTTTGACGAGTTGCACGTGGGCGACTTTTTTGAACAGAGTGCGGTTCCGAATGGAAGCGCAGACTTTGTGCTGTGCAGCGGAGTGTTTCTGGAGGGTCACTGTGGGCCGGAGGCGCTGCTGCCTGTCCTAGGCCATTTGCGCGTGGGCGGGTTAGCGCTGATCTCCATTCGCATCAATTCGTTTGAGCACAAGAAGGACGAGTACTACAAGTTCATCGAGCGGGCCAATTGTGTGTGTCTGAGCTATTTGTCGAAAAGTACTTTCCGACAACAAAGGGAATGTACGTTGTAGTGAAGAAGCAGTGAGCAGGTGATCTCCGTTTGGAGACGGCCTGCGGCATGCTTGACGACAATGCCCGAACATTCGCAATCCCAGGTTTAAAGGACAATGCTTAGGGAGTTGGTTCCCTTTCACACTAAGGAGTCATTCCCCCCTCCTTTCCCAACCCGCCTCAGAACCTCGCCCCCTCAATGCTCCCCGCTCGCAGCCTCAAGTTCTTCTTGACTTGACTATTATTTCTCAGCAAGCTCTCGACGCGTCGGCGCGCTCCCCTAGGAACCCCAAAAGTTGTGTCGCCGTTCCTTGTGTCACCCGTTTTCGCGCGTCAACGCAACTGCGCTCAGATATAATACTGTACTGCACCCGTTTCCTTCTCACTCACCACCTTCACTGGCACCGGCGCAAGTAATCCAAATTCGGTTTGCAACGATCGACTTGCACAGTTTCGCCAGATTCTTCATTGAACTCGACGATCTCAATTCCGCCCAGATAATTTTTCCGTTATTATTCAGGCCTACAGTAGTTGTATCCGGTATGCTGGCACCAGAAAAGCCCTCACCAGTGCCATCAACTGGCTGCAAGATGCCCTCTGTGGACACGTGTGCGAAACAAAAGCCAGCTTTTCTGCTGGCCTACAGGACTGTTATTTGGATGACCAGTCCTGCAGGAGATAGGATACCGTGCGCAATGATATCGCGGTTGAAGCGATGTTCGCAGACATGTGTGTCACATTTGTGCACAGCACTGTACATGTACATGAAAATGGTACACTGTAATGTACATATAGAGCATACATGCAATTTGGTTTTGAATGCAACTACAATCCGCGAAATTACAACAGCACCCCTCAAAACTACCGTTCTAGGACGAAGACATTACCATTCTCGATAATCCGCACTTTCTTTGAATCGCAATATCGAGTTATTTAAAGGGTATAAAGAGCTAAATTAATTGGCTTACGGAGTTAGGTGTTACGGAGACACGTAAATTTACAGAGATGAAATTAAAATAGAACCAGTACTTTTAGACAGCTTTTAAGCCCAGTGCAAAGTCCTTAAACATATATACGCGATCTGAACTATCTATGGAGACAACAATAGGCTCAGCTACAGTAACTTGGGCACGGAAAATGGTTAATGGGAGGCAGTTGAGGGACAAGGAAAAGGGTGTACTTGTATCATTAAAGGGAGAAGGACTGAGCATCTGAACTTTCAGTAAGCGGATAAAAAGAGACAAGAATGTCATTAAAAAGTTTTTGAGGAATCAGGAGGGTTAAGGAAACAACTACAGTACAAGAAACATTAAAAAAATGACTCCCACAGCGACAAGAGCTTTAGTAAGGTCGGCGTCAAATAAAGGAGCATCGGCTTCTCAATTGAGAAGAGAATTCAGTTTTCGAGTCGAATATTTTCGAGTGCAGCATATACTTTCTTCATCTAAGCACTTAATCTGTAGCAAAGTCAGGAAATCAGCACCACTGACTACCGATCACGAAATACTCGCATAGAGTAGACAAGAGCCAATCATAACAAATGCGCTCAAGAATGGGGCGTATTGTGTGGTCTAACGAGAAAAAGTGTAATGTAGACGAACCAGATAGATTTGGACATTATTGGCATGACCTAAGGAAATCTGAAGTCGTTTTAACTAAGCGTAGGGTTGGAAGTGGGGGAGTGATGGAGTGGGCTTCTTTCCCCAGTACGGTTTTTCAGATTTAGCAATTCTACAAGGCAATCAAGAATCTATCAAGTATTACAGTATTCTAGAGAACTACCTGCTGCGCTACACAGAGTAGTTCATGCCCATTTGCAGAAACTTTATGGAAGATAATTCATCGACTGGCACACCACATGTGTCGGGAGAATGGACGCAAGAAAATTTGAGCAACGTAATTGCGTGGCCAGCGAGTTCCTTCGAGTTTAATCCCAGAGAAAATGTCTGGGGAATACCTGCGAGGTCATTGTAAGCTAACAATTGGAAGTTATGCACAAATGAAGGGCATAAAAAGCTGTGCTGACTAAAGGGTTAAAAATGATCAAAACTTGATCAAAAAGCTTCTTAACATCATGTCAAAGCGCTGTGCGCAATTTTATTGTGAGATTTTTGGTATGGTTTGAACCAAAACTGGTGGTAAGTCCAGGGGCGAAATTTTCGAAGACCAAGGTACTAGTCTTGGTCGCGTAGATCTTAGATTTCAAACTGAGTAATTCTTACTCGTTACTTTTAGTTCAGTGAGTTTGGATATTTCAACCCACATATATACAGTTCTAAATCACTAGCTCTAGGGTATTGCTGAAGTAATCACCTTCACACAACAAATGTTGTGAGGACGATGCATTTGATATTGATAGTGCCTCGCTGTGACCAAATGCAAGTGCTTCCATGTCTAAATGACCAACCTGTGTGTTTCATGCAACTACATGTAAACCTAATACTTGAAGAGATGGGGAGCGAAAAAAGACTACTAAGTTGCTTTTCAATAAACGTGTTGTTCCCATTGATGATTAAACCTTCTGGTGATATCCTAATATCGTGGCCGGAAATTATGTTTTGCCGTGTACACAGAAATCTATTGTACAGCTTAACAATTTGATAAGTTGTTGGCTTTGAAATGTCTCAGACAGAGGACAGTTCACGAAACGCGAGAAATGAGCAGGTGGGTTTTTGCGAGTAGTGTGTGACTGCGTGTGTGTACGCCAAGCCGGTGGCTGTTGTTCGAATGGTGGAGGTTTGGAGATATCGCAACCTCTCGGCAGAAAGAAATAGCTAGCTCAGGGGGGGAAAGGAACGAGGAAGAGGTAATAAGGGCATAGTGGAGGGCAAAGGCAACGTGCGCCAGCTGAGAGGGCATTTCGGAGATTCGTGGGACCTAGCAGAACAACGCCGGGGAAAACGGCAGAGGGTACGGCAAGCTTATTTTTGAATGGCTGGAAACTAAAGAAAACTGTTTATGCACGCCCTAAACCTCCGAGAAGCGTCGGCGGAAGTTACCGGCATATATGCACAGCATATAAGCGGTTTACTTACAGAAAGCCGTTAGCCAACCATTGAGAGGAATTAATGTGTACACATGCAATGCATACTCCGAAATGTTCTGTGTAGAATGAGCCTCAGTTCTGCACTGTATCTGAGTCGTCTCCTTTCAGCACCAGTTGTCGTTGTCTCCCACTTACACATTGGCCTTCAGCCATTTATCCAGCTTGACCACAGCTTCAAACGGATACGTTAGTTTTAAGATTGTTCCCATGCCACTTAATCCCCCAGGGAAACAACTGGCCCCACTCTCTATACCTTCAAAACAACCCTCGTTTCTCACCTAATTCGTGTTGACGCCATTGAATACGCGTGGCGATGTTATGTTACTTGAACCGCCGCTTGCGGAAGCGTGGGGTGGAGGTGGAAGCGTGGCTAACCTCAGTCGCGTAGTGGAGGGCTCGAATCTGATGGCCGTTGAATTTTAGAGTCTATTTAGAGTACGGGTCTGCTTACCTAAAGAGAGTGGGGGTAGCTGTCAATGTTTTGAAAAGGAACCTACTGGGACCCATATCGGTTACTCCAGTCGAGGTAATAAAAAATGTCGTTACCGGGTTTATAGCATAGTTACCTTTGACGGGGTAAGAGGATAAGATATATAGTATATTATATTTTCCGTTGAGAAAATGACTAGCCCAGATGGCCCAGCGAGAAGAAGGTGAGGACTGTAATCATATTTCCAATGGAGACGCGTTCGAATTCTACCTCAAAATGTTTGATTTGAAAAGAAGACTGTCGGATGACGAAAAAAATATAAGGTCGTGAACAAGAATCTACAGGAAGTGCGCGCATAGACGGAAGAGGCAAGAAGTGCTGTTGAAACTGTGTAGTCCCCTCAAATTATGCTGAAGATGGATCTTAAAAGGTTTTTCGAAGATGCTGGTTTGGCGTACGAGCTGGATTTATTAGAGAGAAAAATTGTACCTCTTCACCAAAGCAACGGTAGCGATTCCGGATACCAAAAGATTTCTCTGGTTACACGCTCCAAAATTTATGAGAATCTTAAGTCTTTTTCTTCTCGACTATACGTTTTCATGAAGTCGATTTTCTATTGGTTCAGTAACTTTACCACCTCCGGTCTCACTTCATCAAAGGGAAGGATTATATCTTATGGAGCGAGCTCAAGTCGCTTGGGTAACCTTCGGCTGAAACCATAGTAGATGATTTGTGCCCGCAGCTGGCGGAGTTATCGCTGCTTGCGAAGAAGCTCTCGTATTCCGAGGGAAGCCAAAAATAGAAAGTAAATCGTGCGAGACTCTTCGTCAGTAAACGTGCAGAAATGCAGAACTGATTTTATTGCCGGAAGTTCGGTCTTGTTGAATCAATATGTTTCAAGAAGAAAAGAAAGGAGAAATTGAATCGAGCTTCTGATTCTGCGGTAAGAAGGTACACACCGCATTGTATTGTTGAACGAAGCAAAGGATTCCTATCGTTGATGATATTAATGATACCTCTCTTCGTGAACCAGATGAAAAGAAATTCAGTACAGGTCACCGTTATCAATGAGGAGGAAAACGTAGAGATAATCAAAGGGTAAAATTCAATGCAATGAGGAGGGACGAAACGGTAAGGCATTTCCGAAGAAGTTCTCTGGCAGCAATTGACATATAATGATTTCTAACCTCCTTAGCTCTGAGTCGGGAAACAAAAGTGTGAAGACTGAACCGCATTAAGAACTGCGCAAGCATGGGAACAAGAAAAGACTAAATGGAAGACAACTACTCGACAATTCAAGGGATTCTTTGGTTACTGTGATGTGGTTGCGGGACTTCGAAGCAAATTATGGGTTTAGCTTTGGCGTACTTTGGCAGAGAGACGCGAAGAACTCCGAGAAGGCACTTCGAAAGATGTTGCGAAATGTTCCGGGGACGGTAGCTGTAGTTCATGAGACTCCTAGTTAAATTCCCAGCGATGATTACGGGGATGATGACTAGGGAGTAGAAGACGGTCAAGAAATTATACAGTAAGTAATAGTGCGAAGCCGAGCGGTCCGAGCGGAAAGTAGCAAGATACGGTTAAAAATAGTGCAACAGAGGCTATATTAAAGCCGCTTCTGTGCCCTTCTAGAGACGGGGGCGCTGAAAAATATTATTTCCCAGGCTCTGTTTCATCGCTTACCTTTGACCCCCTCCTTAACGGTTTGAATGATTACCGTCGCTGATTGAGGCGCGGCGTGGGTCACAGGAGAGGTAGTGGGCATTTGAATGTCATTTGGACCCATCACAGTGCCGCTTGACTTCCCTTTACTTTTCGAAATCCCATTTGATTTGTTACTTGATGAGCCAGCCACAGATTTCTTGCGTGCAGAGATATACATCCGACGCCATACGGTCCCACTACATATTTGAAGCGGATACATTAGTACCAGCTTCGCTTGTGGAATGAGGGAATAAAAATGTTATGGAGATGAGTGCAGAGTTCTCGAGCGACGGCAGTGAGTCAGACAATGAGGTGCCCGAGGAACTGTTCATGAATGGGATTGGAGCCCAGAAAAAACGCCGTTTCAGAAGAAGAGGAATTTGTCTATCTTGTCCACTAGGAGGCGATAGAGGTGAATAAACTGTTTGAAGTGCAGCGTGTCAACGCTCAGAATCGATTGGATCGGGATCCCATCCTGGGACTTCCTCAAGCTTAGTTGCTCTTGGACGACAGAGAAATGGTCTTGGGCAATGAAATTAGGGGCATGCAGGCAGGGTTCCAGAAGGAACTGACGAAGATGCTGCTTGATGATACATAGGAACCTATCTTACTATGGATGGTTTATGACATAACGCTAAGCAAGGTTCCGTTACTTAATAAGTTCGAGCTCGAAGAGTACACCCAAATCTGCGAGCGAGTCAGAAGGATGCCGAAATCGCATAATGAAGTTCTAAAATATGAAGAGGAGAGAATTCCACAGCCGTTTATCATGAATCCGTCGCAGTCACCGTGGGATTTTGCTGTAGTGATCGCAAAGAAGAAGGATGTAAAACCAAGGGTTTTAGTGTTGAACTAAAACCCTGAATCAGCGCATGAAGGCAGATAAATGGAAGGTACCGAACATTGAGGAGCTTGTTGATGAAATGAAAAGTTAGAAAGTCTTCACCAAGTTGGAAATGTTAGTTCATATTAGAACATTTGACTCTAAGAGGATGTACAGGAGCTGGTGATATTTTTCTGCAAGTATGGAGCGTATTTCTTCCGTGTCATACCATTTAGCGTGAAAAATGTTCCTCTCAGAATCTCAAAAATGACAGCGATTTCGTTTGAAGATATGCTATTTGTCGTTTTATGAATTGAAGACACAGTTTTTATGTCCCAGAGTTGGGGAGCACATGAAGCACACCGAAGTTGTGTTTATGCACTTGAGAAGCGTTGGATTCAAATTGGAATTGTCCAAGTTCCACTTCATAATATATATGGGGTCGAAATGCTCTTGCACAAATTACGTTGAAAGGGCGCACGAACAGACCCAAAGAGGATGGGTGCCGTTGTCAGGAAACTATCACTGAAATAAAAAAAGGAACCATAATCTTTCCTAACAATGGCTTCTTACTAACGAAGATTCATAAGGAACTACGCAGAAGTATACAGTCCTTGGCATAAACGTACAAGTCCATAGACACATTTTTAATGGGGTAAGGAAGCCCAGTAGGCTTTCCAAGAACTGAAGAAAAGGGTGGGAATTGCACCTAGTTTTGCATGCCACATGGGAATAGACCTTTTGTGGTTCACATTGATGCATTGGGACGACGGTGGTGGCGGTACTTTCAAAGATGGATGAGTATGTCTACGATAATCCATTTCAGCTAATTAGTCGTACGCTGCAGCTATCAGAACTTAATTACATTACGTACCAGCTCGAAACACTGGTGGTGTCTCCTCACTGGAAAAGTTTCGACATTACATGCTGTTTGGACCATTCAATACTTACAGCGAAAACCATTAATCGAGGGATGCTTTCAAGAAGACGGATATGAATGGAAGATTGGTCCATTGGCCGAAATTGATGGCGGAATTACAGTTTGAGGTTGGCCCCTAGCCGGGAAAAGAGAACGATGCAGCGGATTATATGTCCAGAGCAGGGGTGCAAGAGGCGCAACAGGCTGCCGATGATGAAATTATGAACAGGTCAAGGATTGAAAAATACTTGGAAAAGGCGAAGAGTGGCGATGATATAGTAGCGAAGATCGAGATTAATACAAGTGTGGAAAAAATAACAGGAAGGACTACGTCACATCCAAGCATACCTGAAGACCTTGCATAGGAAGGAAATTTCAGAGAAGTTCAGACGCAAAGCGAAGTGCTATGTGATGTCACATATAGTTCTATTCCGTCGTGATCGTCAAGGTTTGAGGGTGGTTCTCGCCACTGGGACGCGTACTGCGTTTACTAGGGAAGATTCACGCATTGCAGAGTAATGCAGGGTTTAGAATATAGTAGCCATCGACCTTCTACGAGCGTGCCAGTATTTAAATTTCGACAAAATTACCATACGTGGGTCTCAGTATGCTCCTCTTCAAAACATTGACGACTGCTCCAACTATCTTTTACACAAGCAAACCCGTACTCTATACATATTCTAGAATTCAACGACCATCGCAATCTAGAACTACACTGCCCTCCACCGTGCGACTGAGATCAACTGGGCCTCTACCTCTACGCTTCCACGAAGAGCGGTCCACATCGTTCCAACCAGCATGATATCGCGACGTGTAGTTTCTGGCATCAACAATTATTAGCACCATACTAGCCCGCAAATAGTGCTCTCAAAATGATTTTATCATTGGCAAGTGTCTATCCGTCATAATGTTTTACTCATACGAGGACAGAATATGGCTCAAACTAGATTGCACTGAACAAAAAAAGTTTTGGTCGTGAAACTATTCTAGAACATAGTGTGCTGTAAGTCCTTCACCACAATTTATTGATGCAACAATGTGTCGATTCACTTCATTCCCCACTACAGCACCTTCTTTCAAATACCTCATACTATCTCTCATCTCCCATCGCCGAGGCAGTGTCTTGTGCTGCAAATACCAGGATGCTGACTCAAAGATCGAGAGTTCAATTCTCGGCAGGCTTCTCTCAGTAAACCGAATATTTCACCGCAAACTCGACTGGCTGTGAACAAGATGTTGCCACAGTACGCTTTTAGGCATCCACTTGAACATGAAAAAGAGTCAGGTGACATATCATAGAGGGATAATTTAGTACTATGGACAGCAGCAAGCTTTGCAAGTTTAAAAACGCAAGCAAAACCGGTAAGGGGCAATAGAACATGGAATTAACCTCAACTATTACCAATTACACAATAAAATCACACTATTTTTTTCAATTTTATATCCTTAATAAAATTTAATTGATTCTTTTCACGCAAATTATCCATGAAGAAGCACCTATTAATGCTTGGGTGATATATATAAATATCACTAAGTCCGTTGTCACGACAAGTGGAGCAAAGAAAATTTGGACCTACTACCCTTATAAAACCGACAGCGACCATGGTGCCCAAGCGATATAATATTGCCGATACCTAATTTCTCCTCTAATTGGTCATCCTAAGATGGATTAAAACTCCAGCGACTGAAATTTTGCTTGCTACTTTCCATTTAGTCTTCTACGCATCGAGATGAACTTCGATATATGGAATCAAAACTATTGTCAATTAGTTATCCAGCCAGTATTTCATAAAAGTTGGACTGAAATACCCAAAGTTCTAGAGTTTTAGAGAACTCGACGCCGACCGCATTACACACAGAAACTTGCGGCGGCGAAACATTGTCAACCATTTGGCTGCACAGTATTTATCCGAAGAAATGATCCAATTAAATCATATACTGATTTAATTTAATCAACCGATTCTGTAGGTTAGCACTGTACAATAAAGTTCATGTGTTACCAAAAACTCTCTCAAAGATACAAGATCTCGCAGCCTTTCTCTACAAGACTTCGGGGGTTGTTCTTGCGATCAAAGAGCCGAAGAAGTAAGTCGGACACGTATTTGAAAAACGTGGTGAATCGGTTTCATGGTGTCCTCTGATGCGGCAGGTCCTTTCCATCGGATGTAACTTTGAGCTGGATATCGTCTGCAATTATTATCATCAAGAAAGCTAACGGTATACCAGTCTCCGTTGAAGGGAAGTGCGACATTATGGCAGTCGCATTCAAGAAGCAGTCTGCGAAATACATCATTCGAGAGCCATGAACTTCTTGCTGTGAGATGTTTCCAAGATCTTTCATCAGAAAGATGTAGTTTGATTGCAGCCATACTACACGGCATGTGCCTCTCCAACAAAGGTGTAGCTTTTCGCCAGCTGCAAAGTATTCTCGCGCAACCAAAACATAGCCCCTATAATGAAATTTGGAATCTTACCCGACAATCCAGCTACTCGAACCGCACAACGATTGTCTGCAATGTCCGTTTCCAGAACATAATGCAAGTAAGCGACTGCCTGCTGTAAAACAGATATGTTCATCGAACGCAACCCTTCATGTCATCCTAAGGTACACATTTTTGCAGAAAATTGCACACCAGAAGTCCATCCACTGTAGCCACAACTCGAGCTGGAGCATGAAATCGGAGAGATGTAGCGTTTTCTGCCAATCATGCCATTGTAGTGTATTGAAAGCATCTCTTGAAACACATTAATTCCAAGACCATAACTAGACTATTTTTCTGGCCAAAAAGTTTCACCGCTGATTTTTTTCCAATCGGGCCATGCCAAAGATTAATTTCCGAAAATACCGCAGCATACTGCAATAAACGCCCGGCCAACAAGAAATTGGTAAAAATTCTCTCTCTTCAGAAAGACTTCCCTTCTCGTCCCTCCCTTAATGGACTCGAATGCATGCAATAACTAACTTGGTTATTCTTGGAGTGGCCGAGATTTCAAGGCTGTTACCATCATACAGAACACTTTCATGATGTTGAATATCTTTTTGATTCCCTTATAGGTTTTTCAGCTCCACTTTTTGGACCTGTTTTGATCATTTAAATACGGTTTATATTGTTCCCTAAGGAAAAATGCGCACCATTAACAATGAAATCGACTTCGAAACTTTGGCGGTCGAGTATGTTTGGGATCAATGTATTTAAAAACTGAACGGATGCTTTTCTTACGTCTTTCGAAGACTCAAATCGAAACCCTCCGCATCAAGGGAATTGAATGAGTTGGTATAAACGAGAAATAACTAGGACAAGACGAACACTGCGATGGGTATATCTTTTCTAGTGTACTTCTTGTCAGTGGCAAGTTTTTCTTTTCGAACTTGTTCGAAGGGGCTGAAATTGCCTGTATTACATCGTTCCGTCGCATGTTCGGTTTTTTTGCGTATATAACTGAATGTAGCAGGGTTGGGGCTACAGCGGATTTGTATGCCAAAGAGAGATGAGATTCATCAAAGGAGAGATAATTTTACCGTTCGGACCGTTAAATGTTCGTCTCAGTTAGTGCGATGGCGTTTATGGTGGGTTCGGTGCAAGAGTTTAATGAAAAAGAAAAAGTCGATTGAAAGGCGATGCTTCCTAACTCACTGATGAAAAACGGTCGCTCGGAGATAATGATGATAACTATCAATCATACAATCAAGAGGTCGGTCCTTAGCGGTGCGAGTATCTGGGCAGAAGTCCTTCCTACAGTTCTATATGGTTATCTGCAGATGCGACTGAAGTGAGGACCCTTCCCCTTCTCGACTGATGTATGAGAACAATCTGAGGATGCTAGCCAGAAATTTTTTAACATTTCTCAATGATGTGGGCCCCCTACATCGGCATATAGATACCCTTGCAGGTTCCGCAACACGAGATGCTGTTGTATAGAAGTATAACCGACCCCTTAAGGCCAGCGGAAACCTTCAAGGGTTCGAATTTGAAGACTACGTTTTGGTGGCACACGGAGATGGGCGGCTACTGAAAACAAGCGCAATTTGTCAGCCTTCGAATTTTATTTACTACGGGCCATGCCGTGTGATTAATTCTACCCACCCAGGCTAAGAGATCATGTCGCTACTGGTGGCGTTACGCTGAATGGAATCAATTCGCACCGAATCTAGCTTTATACGAAAAGACTTGCCAATTTAATCATCTAAGAAAAGCTGAAAAATCAATGAAGTAAGAGAAGTATAATTTGATATCGAATAGCTCGAAGTACAATGACCGAGAAGAATTCGCCGAAGAAGGTTCAGTACTAAAGAAGCACTGAGAGGTATCAATAAAACTTTTGAGTGAAGCTTTGAATCCTGAGTAAGTAGAGAGCAGCGCTACTGCCTCCTCCGCCTGCGCTACTGAGTAAAAAAGTAGTTACGACCATGACGTCTCTTATGAGCTTCCTTAAATTCGCGAGCACCGCCTTTCAGACCTCAAAAACGAGACGAATGAAGAATTACGGCCAATAAAATCACGGAGATCTTGAAAATTAAAGTGTCACAGGACAGGATTTATACGGAACTCAGATTTGACGGGTCTAGATGCTCGTCTAAACACACGTTGCACCCGCAAGAGCCCTGGATATTCAGAAAGCTAATACTGACATGACGTTTTAACGTCTTATTTAGGTCTAAATTAATACTCCAGACTTGATAGAGAAGTAATGACACGTAAAAGCATAATTTTGAGCATCCCAAAGGCTCGTAATGCGTATCTTGCGCTTAATATAGGCCATTGAAGCTCGATTATCACTTTATAGTATTTAAACCACTATATTCCATATAATGAGCACCCAGCGTTTAGACCGTATTTGAGATCTATAACCTGATGCAAAATCAGCTACATCGCGGAATGTGACTTCGGTGTGCAGTGATACCAGAAAAGAATCTAGAAAATAACGTGGCTCTGCCGAAAGAATTGAGAAAAGCCGAAGGGAACGGCCAGGATGAGGTTGGAACCAATTATGAACGCTTGAGGCAGAGCTGTTTGGAGGTTTTCATACTAAAGAGAGCCTAACCCGACAGGAGATTGAGTGGCCACCAGGTTCTTGGGGACTGGGGAATGCTAAAATATAGAACATGATTAGATACTCTCCTTCACTGTCCATATCAACCCTTCGATAGGTTTTAGTGTTCTAATCCCAGCGAAAGGTGCTGATGGCCTATTCTTCTCCATGCTGAAGCATGGGCGCGAGAATCATGTTGAGACTCTGTACGACCAAGTTGGAAGTCGTCCTCTCCAGTGATTTCGTCACCAACGCAGTGGGTTACGTAATCCTTGATATGGGTTCCGAAGAGATCAGGGGACTCCTGATGCGATACGAGATGCGAAGAAATCCCAAGAGAATCGTTATGGATAGTGTAAGGAGTCCGATTCTCCCTACTGAGGAAAAGCAGCTTTTTAATAGACGTTCGTTCCGCCAGTAGGCGCATAATGTCCGAAATTGGTACTGTAGAGGGTCTCTTCCCACCGCGGGAAACTCGCGTGGCCTCTCATGCGATATTATTGCGAGGGCCACGCCCACCAGTGCTCAAAAAGGCTAGCTGCTCGGTACGAACAATTGTTGGAGGAAAGGGGACACCACTTCGAGATAAGGTTGTTGGAAGGTAAAGTAAATTGCATCTTCGGGTGTATATTGGCCGCTAGTCGGCCGATTGGTCGCTAACCAGACGGTAGCTGAGGAGTTTGTGGCGTGCTTGTGGGTTCCACGGGAAGATGGGAGACTAGCGGGAACCAAAATGTGGTAGTGGTCGAGTGCTGTAGTCCGTTATTTTTTCATGTCGTGCCGTGACCCAAAATAATTTGAGGCCGTGTCGCGCGATTTCAGTCTCGCGATATTTTATCGTCTCTGTTTTATTGGACGTAGCAACCTTGTACATTGTACATTAGGGCAATTCGCTCTGCGAGTAGATAAAATCAGAACTTCTGAACACCTGTAAGAGGGCGTGGGATTGTCAAGGTACGAGGAAAAGGGGAGATATGTTCCGCTTGGTTCCCCGTTGGAAGTAAAGAACGGATAAAAACAATTAAATGGGCGTACAAATTATATTAGATCAAGAGCTTTTGATATGGTTTCATTTTTTCAAGAAGGTGAAGCGCTGAGTAGGCTGGGAAGAAATGATCAAAACCAAAACAACAAGTACGTGTTTTACAGCAAGAAAGATACATCAAAAGTAGAAAATACGAAGAAATCCTCGCGATTATATTCTAGATTACTTAAAAATATCAAAAAACCTCGCTGTTACTGGAAGAAGGGGTGCAAAATATATAGAGATCGTTTGAGAAGCTAGTTGGTCTGGTCTAGTTGCTTTATATGCGCTTCTCATGAAGATTTTGTCTTTTCCTGTCTCTAAGCAACGGCGATTTATGAGTAAGGAAATAAAATATGTTTTTGTTCGCCTCATTTTTTGCGGGGCTTACTTGACCATATAGGATGCAAATTTCAGATGTTGGAGACTTTAAAAGAAATGTAAAACCCAGCAATGAAATTCAATCGCTGAAGGGATTCCAAATTACAGTTTTATCCTTCACATCCTGAAAAGTGCATTACTGTTCTTTACTTCAACTCGTTTTCTTTTATTTTATACGAAATATAAGAAAGCGAAAGAATCTATGTATGCTCTCTCATTGAGTCACGATCTCGCACGAAACTTCGGTCATCAAAGTTACATATTGCGGGATTAGGGTTTTTCAAGCTTAAAAGAGATAGATCAGTGCCTGTCATTCTTTCAACTATTTTGCATGCTGTACAAGCCCTGAGGTGTTTCCGACAGTTATTAATTATCAGTCTAGTTTTTATCATGCAGAAAAATTTAGCTGGAGATATCTGTAAGAGATATGTTGGCAACCGAATTATCTCCACTAATGACGAATAAATACCTCCACATCTGCTTAAATTTCAGATAATGGATTTTAATTCATTTATACTTACAAACAGGCATAATATTGGAAAAGTTACATCGGTCATGCGAAAATTGGAGAAGATATTGAGAATATCATGAATGCTCTGATGTGATCCACATGGAATGCGAATCGCGAGGAAATTTAGAACGAATAAGTATAGAGCTGAGATCCCTTCCGGAAGAATTCCAAATTCATCAGTGTATCTGAGAAATAACTTTGTAATCATATCTTGAGCATTCATGCCTCATGGCGTTGTTTAAAGTGGGACAGTTGAATGTGAGACTCAAACTTGATCAATTTCGAAGTGCTGACTATTTTTTCCTATACTCTTTCCTCGATAAACGCATAATATGCAGCAATTCGGCTGCTAGCGGTATTCTTCCTATACCCTTTCAAAATCTTAACATTGATAAATAAGTTTTTGTCCCATAAATTTGTGACTTGAGTACACTTTTCCGGTATTAATCTATAACTTAGGGCGAAGCTATTCTGAATCAATCCTTGGCATCTCCATTACAGCTTTTACTGCGCGAAAATCATTCAGTAATTTGTCAAGAAGATTAGCAGAAAATAAATCTAAACGGAGCTGTCTTGTAGAATATGTCTCCGATCATCTTTCCCAATGTTGGGATTCTTGCGAATAGCTCTGTATCAACTGAACGTGGCTTGATGAGTTACGGAAAAGCACCTTTTGAAAATTTTATCATCATTTGAATATTAAATGAAAATAGGTAATGTTGCAATTAAATTACAAAAATGACTTCCCATTTCGATAGAAAAAGCCTCGGATGCAAATTTGAATGTAAAGCTGAGCTCCAGTTCCATTTCTTAGCAAAAATATTGCGAGTAACTTTGCCTCTTAACTGGTCAATGATTCATTTAGCTTTGTTTGCTTCAAACCTCCAAAATGATAGCCAAAAACTGTAAATTACCCAGGTATCACATGATATTAGTGTAGATATGCATCGAGTGAAAGACCGCTCCAACTTCCAGCATTTAGCTCACCTACTGATTTAAATTCCGTTTAAGCACTACACAGTCACATCGCATTCTATAGGATCTCCGCTCATATTCTAAGGCCAAAATTAATGGTAGTGATATTTCAAAAAATAATAAAGCTGGTTCTGATTTTCACCGCTCCTACTGATAATAATGTAGGATCATCATCACTTCAAACAAGCCATTGAGACCCTCCTGTATTTCTGCTGATTTTTACATCAGCAAATTTGACCTTATTTTTTTTCTTTCAGTGATTTCTGGAAAAGAAGGAAAGAAGCTTACAGAACTTTATGATAATGTATTATAGTAAAAAGGAATTGTAGCGGCGGCATAACTAGTCCGATATTATTTTTATTGACTAAATTGAGATAGGAGAGTTTAGGAGAATCAATAAATTGTATTTACTGGCAGAGTAGAAGTTCGAAATAAAATTGAAACTTTCTGGTCAGACCATGATGTTTCACAAAGAATTTCTCTTATGTTGTTTCTGAAATCCAATTCAAAATATATTTTTCGGAAGAATAAAGAAAAGCCACGTTGCCTACGATAGTTATAGAAAATGTGAGGAATGCACTCGTATAAATTTCCTCAGTTTCCACATAGTTCTAGCTCTTCATTGTAACTTAATAGACCCGTTTTACATTTTTCACATTAAGAACATATTCTCACTACTCCTTCAGTTGTAGAAAGGAACTTTTTGGGACCTTTGTTATCAGCTTAATTTTTTGGGTGTTAAAATCAATTACGACCTTACGCGGGAATAGACTCTGTACGTGGGAGCTATAAATAGAACCTCGAATGGGCCTGGCCCATTGAAAAGAATTTTTGGTTGCATTCTTCCCCAGTACGCGCCTAAATCCGAAGTATAGTACTTATAAAGTAGGTAGAACTTCATTTCAAATACAGTATGGAGTCTTTCCAAAATTTTTACCAACTTCACTAGCTTTTAACAAGCAGTATAAGCATTTTTCAGGTATCCAGATGGCCAAATCTATACATATATATCCTTTTTGAATCGCTCTAGTATTGAACAGCAACAAAAATGTTCTGAAACGAAAATTACACCTGAACATATCTCCATCAATTTTTCATTTTTCCTTGATTGAAAGAATGCATTTTCTTATGTCTAAAAACGTTTTGCAACAAAAGCTTGAATTTGTATTTATTCCTTAAAGCGGAACAAAAAAATAATAAAACTTTCTTTCTTTACATGAAATATTCGAAATGTGTTGCAACTTTTCATTTGAATACTAAACTAAGTGAATATAGTAGTAACTGGAGCAGAAACGCCACAGCGGAAATATGAAAAGTATTTTTTAAATGATAAATAGTTAAAATTTAAAAGAATTAAATTTGAATTGTCGAACTGAACATTAACGGAAGTGTTTGTATTTTAAGGGATTTTCTCTTGAAGTAAATAAAAAAATATCACCCGGGCTTAATTGCATAATTTATACGGAAGGTGAAGGAATATCATTTTGAACGATTCTTGTTGACTATTTCAATATTCGAATGAACTTATTCGATTTAGAACTAGTTTTAAAAATATTTTGCCTGAATTCGATAGAATATCATTCCTTATCAAAACAAATTGCTTACATAACAGTTTTATTCAATTGTAAATAATGGCCACATATTCTTTCAAAACCATAATTTCAAAAGCGTTCCATTCAAACGCTTTAAGGAATGCAATACTCACTTGTAGATTTCAGTATTTGACGGACACGAAAATAGAAGACTTGTTCTCACACAGAAGACCACTTCCGGAAATTTCGTGAAGTAACTTATGTTTTTGCTCTATTCATGGTTACCATCAACTAAAAAATTGTTTAAATAGAAGTAATTGCATGATTCATTTCAATTATGTAAGACTTCAGATAACACTTTCTTCTTCTTATTTTCTGTTCAATGCGATTATACCTGTATCAAAAATCCTGTTCTCTTCTACCGTTGTATTAGCTAGCGTCTATTCATCATAATGTTGTCCTCATATGAAGAAATTTTTGACCCCATACGGGGCTAAACTTTATTTTTTGCAGTAATATACTGTAGTAGTCAATTTTTTAAGGCCCTATATTTTGTACTAAAAAACATTAGCACGAAGAGTACTAGTTACAGCATACACCTCATCTCTAGTTTCTACCCTCCTTAGTAAGATGCAATAGCATTGAACTTTAAATAACTCATGAAAACTTCATCCATCCATCACTGGGATGTTGACGTATGGTGCGAATCGTAGGTTGCTGCCAAAAGATTAAGGGTTCAGCTCTCAATGGGTTATTGTAATTGGACCGAAAACTGCGTTAGAAACTCGACTAATGTCAAAAAGTTGCTTTTTTAGTGCGCCATTATGCTTCCTCTTAAAAATGAGACAGAATACGGTGACATCTCGTAACGGGATGATTCGGTACGCATTAGACAGCAGCTAGCTTTGCACGTAGTATAACGCAGCTGAAAAAAGTAAAGGGCCATAGAAATAGAACCCAGACCAATTTCTACTTTTACTTAAGAGAGTACAGACTAAATTCCTTCACCCTTGTATCCTAGTTAAGATTCATATAGTGATCTGCGCGCAATTTATCCATAAAGCAACAACATTTTGTGCACGCATGATAGATAAAAATATAGACAAAGACATATTTGTGGTATTTAGAGCAAATAAGGTTCCCCTCACTGACCTCACTGACCTGTCAGCGACCAAGGTAAGATGCGTTGCTGTACTCACCATTACCTAGCTTCCTCCTCTTTTTTTCACTGCAAGATAGGTACCAGTACCGTCAGAAGGATCCATAGACGTGTCACCATCATCATCTCCTATTCAATTAGATGCTCAACGGGATATTGAATCAAACTTGTTTTCAATGAGCTCCTCAGCGAGAATCTCATAAAATGAGACAGTGATAACAAACGTCTTGCGCCGAAAAAATGTTTGTAAAGTAACCATTAATCAACTATTGTGATTGATAAAAGAGAAAAATTGACCATGAGCGACTATTCTTTCACTTCGAGTTTCTTCTCAATTCCGAGTTTATCTTAACTGCATCTTTTTGGCGATCAATTGGAGGACACGTGTCATAGTACCTCTCCAAAACATCTAATAGTTTTTCTGATCGACAGTTACCTGGTATAATTAGAACTCTAAGAGGATCGTCCGCTCAGAACAGCAAGTTTTCTATTACTTATGGATATCATCTTTGCCTCTTCCAAAGTCAACGTAAATCTTTTTCCAAAATTATCGCTCTCCTTCCATCGTTCCTCTGCCATTCCAATATTTCGGAGCTGGGAATTAGTAAGTAGAATTTCAGAGAAATGGGTTTTACAGGGCAAGATAACTTCCAGTGGGTCTTCGATTTGAGACTGACATGTCGATTCTGGTTTGGTCAGTTATGAGACGGCAAGTGCGCCGACCAATGACACATGAAAGCTCAAAAAATCATTGCTCTCACGCTTGGAAAGGTTTTCTTAAGATTCAATCAGATGGGTACTCTCGACGATGAAATTAATTTAAGCGATCATGTCCAAAATCTCTTTTCCAGGTCTAAATTGGTTGTCCTGCTTGTATTCTATCCTTCCTTGTTATTGTGATTCGCCCATAGGATTCTGGTGAGCTTGGCGAAAACCTGATGGTATGGCTGATATCTAGGTGAGTTGAACGTCTTGAATACCTCTTTCTCCATTATCTGCAGCGGAAGGTATTAAGTCAACCCAAGTCGCAACCTTCTTTTTCCGTGGAAAAAAGATCCCTATCCGGTTCAAATATCAGATTTGTCATCACATCTGAAAACTTTCTCGAAATTTCCCTGGGCATACAACTCTAGGAAGCGTTGTGTCAGCGAGGAAGGACGAGAAAGATAGGCGAAGTGAACAGGTATGGGGGTAACCCTGAATGCAGTTGTAGACATATATTTAAACAGTTTAATTCTACTACAGACTCAAGCGGTAAGCTATACGTAAGTAGAAATCTGTAAAAATCATCCTTGTTTTTCATAACGCATTTGAGGGGATGAATGCCTTAAGTAACATAGAACATCTCACTTCCAAAAGGTATCATTACAGTCTCAAGAACTGTTAACATAGTTTGTGCATTAATGTTTGTTGTTTATTTGACGAAATTTGCAATATAAGCTCTCCAAGGAAGTGCGCGTTTCTCAAATATATAACAAGAACTTCGCGATCATTAAAATTGACTTGTTTATAGAAGATTTTCATGATTTTCATAAATATAATCTGTCTGGAGTTCAAGACTCTTATCTTGATATACCTTTTGATTGTTTCTTCCGAATCTTACATTTAGTCGAAATGGTATCTCTGATACTTCAACGTTTATTTTTAAATGTTTCAAGTATTGCAAATTTATTATTTTTCATCTCAAAATCGATCACATATATATCTTCAGTTATATTCACGGAAATTCAACTCTCCAATAACGACTATTTTATGAAACTTAAGTGCACCATAACGCAAAAATATTTTAATTGAAAAAATTCTGGCTCCAAACAAAACTGAAATTTCATAAGATATATTTGATAATTCAGGCAAAGGAATTATAAAATAAATATAGCAAAAATTTTTGAAAATTTTTCTGAAAAGCAAAAGATTTCAGAACTCCACCATAAAATCATTTAGCAGAATATTTATTTTACTGAAAATATTCTAGCTATTTAAAATGCGTCCTGCGTTCAAATATTTAGTATTCTTGTATGTAATTTTTGTTACCTAATTTAAGAGACAAGAAGAGATCCAATGTTACGTATTTTACTTTTTGTACTTCAATATTGACGGTATTTTATCAAAAAAAACCTCAAATCTCCATTATGCTTCCCATATTCTTTTCAAAGTATCCGTTAATAGCTAACAATTCGGTAGTTAGAATTTTGATTGTTGTAAATCCATCCCTATTAGGCCCACAGTTCATTTATTCCACGAAAGAGCCCGAATATGGTATTAATTTTGTAATATGGAACAAGGTCGTAATTAAGATATAATTCGAGACTTCTAGAGCCGTTTCACCCGGTTTGGGGAAAAATCGAAGAAGAACTTTAACTCATCGACACTTTCATATATACGAAAAGACCTTTTCCTATTCATTACTGTCAAAAGTATTCGATACTGATACAATGATACTTAAGGTTTTTTGAGTAGTAGAATACAGTGAAAAATGAAATTAAAGCATGGTAATGGTAATGAGAAAGGCAGAAAAGTTTTAAATCATCAATTCAGAAAAGCGTATCGACTTGTAGAAAAATAAGAAGGACTTCAGTGAATATTAAGAGCAGAAACTAGCAGAAAAATATTTAATATGATGAAAGTATCGGGTAAGGTGTTCTATTTCCTGAAAACATTGCAAGACGGATTGAACCAAAATTCAGGAGAAAGGTGGAGATGTCAATGCGAGAAAGGGAAGTTTCTGAAAACGCTTTTAGATAGAAGTATAAATGGGCAAAATGGGCTTATTTTGCTGAGCGGTGGGCTGTCGAAGACAGTTACAGCGCACCAATGTCGAGAAAATCCATTTAAACTGGAACAACAGAAAATAAATCTTTTGAAAGAAGATAAAGGTAAAAACCTAACCTCGCATCTTTTCCAGTAGGGAGAATAGAAATGGCCTGATTCTAGAATTAGAAACTTTTCCTTAATAATTACACTCAGTCAAATATGTAAACTCACATTTTTAGAAAGTTTATGCGCTTTTTGAGAGAAAATGGCTAGTTGAAATATTTTTGGCTCCCCCTAAAAGGTTTTTGAAATGTTTTTGCCACTGAATTTTGACTGACTAAAGCCAAAAATTGCATCACTTCAGAGGATATTTAGTGTATCTAAATACCCCCGTAATTACTCCTGACGCAAAATTTAACTTACTCAATCATTTTTAATGCTCGAGCAATATTTCATAGATGGAGGAAGACGCATAGAACGTCACAGTATTGTTCGATTATAGGTACTCAAGCTTTTTCGGAAGACGTAAAGCCACAAAAATATACCATACTGAAATACAGCTCCCCTAGGCACCAATTATGTTTAAATATCCGTATAAAATGTTATTTCTAAAGCACTTTAAATACTATTCCAACTGCACTCACAATTTCGTATCCAAATCTTTCCGTAATCTTCAAATTAGTTATCAAATAGGATTAGTGGAAAACGAACTCCACAAAATCACGATTGTTACGAAACATATCTAATTATAAATATTAATCAATATTTTTCATGGTTTTTATGGATGTTAATCAAAATTTTTATATAGATTTGTTCGAAATTCCAATGACGACATCATTGCTCCTTTAGACTTTATGAATGGACATATTACCAACCGAATAAAGTATTTTCCTCCTATTTCTGCTTGTTTTCTCCTATTAATGTTTAATGTGACGCATTCTATTTAGTTATGTACCATCCACATGATACCAAAAATTCTGTAATCAATAAATCCAAGGTGGTTATCAATAACTAAGCTTTTAGCATAATTCCTGCCGCATATAATATCGAAACACCGCTTGAAATTGTGTAGAATTTGTCAACGGCAAAAATATGAGTTATTTTTTATATAAGACATTGTATTGCCTTAAACTATCTCTGCAATATTTTATGTACCCTGAGTAAATGAGTTTCTATTATATCGTTTCCTTGATAATGTTGTGAAATTTCACAAGACCAGACATATTTAAACCAAGATAGCTTCTGGATGCTTGTCTCTACTCGAAGACGTCCGTCATTCCAGTAGAATATGCTTTCTTGAATTGTAACAAAAGAGGTTGAAATTTCACCAAGAACAGTTTCGCTAAAGCTATAACGGGATGCACAGATTGGATTGAAGAGATAGAGAAAAATTTGTTTCTAATTTCGTTTGCGGAGATAATCATTTTATGAGCGCAACATGATAATTTGATAAGAAAGCCTGAAGAACATAGAGGTAGTACCGGATGTGATATTTCATTTATTTTTAAGCTTGGACTTATGAAAATGAATTAAGCAATGACACCTGTTTTACCTTACACTTTTGTTCTGGCTATGTTGACGTTGATTAAAGTAATATATCCAACTACTGCTGAACTAATCAAATCATTAAATGCTTAAGCCACTTTTTCACGTACGACTCGAATTTTTCTCTACCCATTATTGATAAGGTCGTGCTGAAAAATATGTACAAATTGAGCGGCAAAAATCTTTAAGTTGTTCGTGGTGGAGTAATTATATAATTAATAGAAATGTGCAGTGCTGTTCTCAGTATTCATAAAAAACGGATATACCTGGATTACTTAAAAAAGTTCAAATGTATAATTACCATAGAGCTATACTCAAACTATTTGTAAGGGTATTCGGATAATGGTCCATACAAAAAAATATTACTAGAGCGAAAACCATACCTTTACGGTAATATTGTACAACATTATAATAAACATATTGAACTACACAAAATGAAAGGTGTATGTACTTACTATGTCTTAAGTATTACTTCGTCTGGTAATGAAATTTAAGCTTTCAACATATTTATTTGGTGTTTTTCTTTTTTCTAAGATACAGGCAGTTGATTTTAAACAAACTCTCCAAAAAGCGAAAAATTGATTTGATTCGAAAAATTAGCCGTAAAACCTTTTCTCATGGAATATAGACTCACATTGAGGCAGTATCGCAAGACATTATACTCCCAATTCCCCCATTTTATCCCTAGCTCTTGTTCCTTTCTTTTTGAACTTTACTCAAAGAATTTGATAATATGGAATTCTGGGGAATTCTTTGGCATCACAAATTCCACTAAATGAGCTTACTGGCTTCTATTTCAATATGTTTTCTTGATAATTCAATCCACATATGATAAGTCTCATGTCTTAAATTTATGTTAGTATCTTTCTTAAATATTTTGTACGTTAATTTCTCTTTGATAATAAGCAAAATGTACACATTTCAGGTAGAACATTTACATTTATTACCATAACACACTTAGACTCCTTTACACAATTTCACACCATTTGAGGTTTATTAATTGTATGTCTCTGAATATGGGCAACTGTGCAGTGTCTTAACTTCAAAAAGAACATTCGCACCAATAAAAAACTTTAGTAAATTTATCACTAATTAGTTGTCGACCCAAATATATTTAGAGATAGCACTGTTGCATTGCTTTCCTTTAAACTTTCTTATCATTAATATTACTGAAATTTCTAGCGAAACTTTAAACAAATGAAACTCAATAGAAATCCTTTTTGAATCAAAAAACGTATCATTGTTTGACGAACATTACTGTGCAAAAAGGCTGCTGACATAAATAATGACCTTATTTTTATCTCCTTTACATATGATACTGAGTTCTATTACTCAAAAAGAAATTTCAAGTCCTTACATTCCCATACGGTTTTAGAATAGTCATTGAGTGGAATCTTTTCATCTTACTCAATATACACACATTATTTTTCTATCTTGTCGCTGAATGGTCATTTTCAAGTACACAGCTTGATACAAATTCATATAGAAAATATTGATGTTGATTTTGATACAATATAATTAAACGTTTATCATAGGATGAAAATCTTCTGTTATAAAACACATTAATTATAATAGCAATGATGACCCAAACGAAGTTTATATGGGCTCTTTTCCACCTTCTAATCGAATTTGATAAGTGTTATTGTGGTGAACTCAACAATTGTGCACTTTGATCAGTCTAAGGCCCTTCAAATTACTTTGGAATATCTTTTCTGTACCTCTCTATCTCCAAAATCTTTGCATGCAGCATAAATCTGCCCATTCATATTTAAGAATAATTACGTTTTTCTGTTCAGTTTTAGATGCCTATAGAAGCTACTGGCTGCTTTTAATTACTATATTTTCATTAGAAACTAGAACAAAATCAACGTACCAGCGTATTCGGGCAGTTCATAGGAAACAAAGTAATGCTTAAGCTGCTGAATAACCAATATTCGTCATCCAATACTTTTAATTTAACGTCATCTATCCTTTAACACATTTTTCCAAAGAAACATCTCTTTAGATATCTAACACAAAGTACCTATGTGTGTTGCTTTTAAATTTTACGAAGATCTGGTCCAAGTTGCCTGTAAAAATGCCAGTCGTTGTCAATTTATTTTAGAGGAAGCCATCCATTAAAAACGGTTTTTGAATCTGCGCGAATGTTATTGCCCATATCTGTGGTATAGTCGCTTCAAAATAAGGTTCTTTCCATTCTCAGTTTGTTCTTTTTATCTCCGATAGAGAATTTTCATTCTGTTTAATTTATATTCCAAAGATGCTCAATATACACTCCCCTTCATTCTCTGAGAACTTTCACAGCCTTTCATGTTACAGCCTACTGATTCAACCATGAATGAACCTTATTCCCTTTCAAAATTCGACAGTGAAGACTATCCTTGCATTAAAATCTCCACCCTTATTTCTTTGCCGTTCCCAGTCCCTTTTGAGAAAAGAAAATACTACCCCGAAGACTTTATTAGACCCATATCCCCCCATAAAGAACGCCTTCGATCCTCGTGAAACTCCACAAAAATTGTCAGCTTGCTCCAGATTGAGGACCTAGACGGAATCGGTTCCGCTCCGTCTACTGCCACCAAAACTCCCAAGTATTCAGGAGCGCGCCAAAGGAAGCTACTTACCCCACCAACTGTACAACTTCCCGAGCTAACAGCCTCCAAGAAATTACCTACCACATATAGTGCTATTTTAAGCACATGTACAACTTCTCCGCCGCGATTATTCTACATTAGTAATGAGAGAATTGCATCGACCCTGAAAATAAAAGATTTTTGTAAATCTTTTATTAATAAAAACGTAACTGAAGAGGCTGTCAAGATGACCTTTAATCTGAAATAGGCATTAACAAGGATAATATGGAAGAAAAAATGGCGCGTAACCTTTAATTCTAACCCCAAAGGTTTTGAGTAACCCGATATTCTCGAAAATGTAAAATATATTTCCAAGTGGTTCTGAGTCTATCGGAAGATGGATCCGATTATCGGTTGTAAATAGACAGTACTTGTTATTTAATAGCAGAAACAAGCTAACAATGCTAGGCAGCAGGGGAGACATGTATTATCTGAACATCGAAGAGGATTTTGAGGTGTAAAAGTTCACCAAAGGATATTGCTCCTTCATTAGATTTGAAATATAAAAATGTGATGTAACGTAGGTGATTCTTCAGAATGAAAGTAGGAGGGAGGCAGAGAAAATTTTCAAAGAGTTGAGATCCTCAAAAAAAAAATAAACCCTCTCTGTCTCATCAAATAAAAAACCTGATGGATTGAAAAATCCTAAAGCTATTTAAAAGACCATTCTGCTCGCTAGAATCGAATAAAAAGCTTTCCTCTTCCCTTTTATGCGAGCTTAAAAGTTTATACACACGCTCAGGTACTTACCGAAGAGACTCCTATAACTTACTCGAAAAACTTCACACATTTACACTAAATTTTCACTTTAGATGTTGAAAAATGTCTCCGTGTAGGATAGTTCTTTTTCCGGCTCATTTACGTGTTTACAGAAGTCTAAAATGCCGGAAAAATCAGGAAATGATATTTTTGATTTAGAGAAAACAAATTAGAGCTAAATAACACATTTTGAGTAGTGGTAATTGCTAGCTTTTGTAATGTGACAGATTTCAATTGAATGATACAGCATTAATCGAATCATTATGATTAAGGTAACCCACCAGTTAAATGGCTACATTTGGCGATCCACTCTGGTATTCTTTTAGAGTTCAAAAGTTCCTCCAAACTTTATGACGATTAAAATTTAAAATTATGACTAAGATTTTCATCTCTTAATTTATAATCTTGTGCTGTGGTAGGGGTTTCAATTCAGTGCGGTGAAATTATTTTCTCTGCATGGGAGAAATAAATAGCCTTAACAAGCTTTACTTGTACGAGGACCGTGACACAGACATTTCATTAGCCATTAATTATGTTCTCATCTATTTTTTAAATTAGTACAAGCTGAATGATTGGATTTGGACGACCTGTTCAGGTTGATCTTTAGAAACAACTCACTTAAGCGTATAAATATTCTTACAGTTGTATCAATAGTGCATCATATTTCGCTGTTAATACAGCAATTGAAAACACCTGTGGTTGGAAACTAATTGTCCAAGGAGATTGTAAGGCTATGACAGAAGCACTGGAACCAACAGGTAGGTCTTTTTTATTCTTCTTTGTATTTAATTCAGACCATGTTGCATATTCAGTCATAATTTCACCTTGAGAGAGATATAATAATACAGTGAGAAGAACGGTAAGTAGTGTATTCAAGGGGAAAATCCTCGTATAAAGCAGCATTAAGAGCCATAGCTACCTTCCTCCGCAAAAAAGCTACAGATAAAGGATTTTTCTACGTAATTCGATCCTGAGGACGCCAAGAGCCGTTTCATGTGTGAAAAGAATTGGTACCAAACTCGTTGTGTGCCAATGATTAATCAGATTACAGAAAAAAGATTTAAAAATATGATTGTAAGCGGCACTAGATACGAAAATTGAAGTGGCTGCGATTCTCTTTAAACTGCTGAGGTCTATTTTTGAGGTTAGAATTTTGTCCTCTTTTCGATTGATTTCAAGGAGAAATGCGGCTACCAAATTTATTTCTATGGATTATTGTACCCGCTAGTTTATGTAAAGATTCTTAACTGGAAGATCTAAATGTTCTGCTCCTTCCCAATGACCCTCATAGTCCTCATTTATGGACACCATAATGTTGAAACATTAAAAAAATTGAAGCGCACAGAATATTTGGTTTCATAAAGTAGATGGACAGAAATATTTTTATTCACAAACGTAGGGAAAATTGCCGCTTTTTTCACACGGGGCACTCATAAGCTTGAAGAAGTAAAATAATTGTAGTGCATATCCTTTATTATACCTTTCCTTTGGGAAAACCCGACTTAATTGACTCTCTTTTTTCCATTCGTTCAAGCCATTTCTTATCTTATAGTGCACAGGAAGGCTATTGTAATACTGTTGTATACAGTAGAAATGAAGAAAACTTTAAACTCGCAAAAGTGCATAAAAGATCCGATCAAACACAACATATATCTCAAAGTAGATTGCCATTAGGACCTTGCGGAGTTTTGAATGCACAAAGGGTAATCTATGTTTGAACAGTTGGTTGATGTATCCGGAAAACAGGCCAGAGCTTCAGACCTGAGTTTACATTAGAAAAGTACGCAGCGACAGCAGAGGTTAATTTTTAAGAAAACGATATTTGATTCAAGGTTATTGTAGATAAATGACGCTAGATGGATCACGCTGAAAGGTTCTGAAGTTTTCATGTAGCGACTACCAGTGAGACTGAAATCCATCAACACCAAGAAAAGGTTTCATTTGTCCAATTCGCAGGAAAGCATAAATTAATTTCTTATTGGTGAGGTTC
Source organism: Kappaphycus alvarezii (assembly GCA_002205965.3). Lineage (NCBI taxonomy): Eukaryota > Rhodophyta > Florideophyceae > Gigartinales > Solieriaceae > Kappaphycus > Kappaphycus alvarezii. The sequence continues at coordinate 245,713 of NADL03000094.1, read as the reverse complement.
AAACATTTTTATAACCAACCGAGAAAGCCAAGATGGCTTCAAATCATTGGCTTGGCACAAAGTGGTAGGATCTTGTGTTTTATACTAATTTCTGGGTACAGTGCACAAGTTGCACTGATTTCTAATTAAAGCGAACTACTTGGCAACGGTTGCTGGAGAGGTAATCTCAAGGTATTTGAGTTGATTTACTGGCATAAAAGTAACATACTAAAACGTGTCCGAGACAAATTAACCCCCAAAAAGCCAGCTCTTTTCAAAAGTGAGAACGTAACGGCATATCATGTCGCTACTGCCCTAGTTCCGGCGCCCAGTTTTCTTCTTTCCACCGATTAGCATATCTTCTGCTAGTCTGCCTATATCCTCCCATGGTTTGCTCCTCGACACTTTTCCCGCTGCCTCCGCTTTGCAGCCGTTTTACGTCTCCTTTCTGGGTAAAAAATTGCCCGCCTCTGGCCCTTGACCCGGTGGTTTTGGCATCAACACCTCTGTCGCGCAGTTATTACTGTGATCAATATTTGCTAAAAGTGTCCAGCCCATGCGTGAGCGCGCCGTTCATCTCCCCTTCATTTTGCAAAAGTAGAAGCCCTTTTGAATCACCTTTTTGCAGTACAGTCTTCTGTTGCACGTGGTATGATGGGTAAATCGGTTTCTGTAACGATTACCTGGGCATGCGGAAAAGCATTCGAATTGCGTTCTGACGGCCTCCACGGCCAAAACAAGGCAAATAGTGGCGAACAGTACGGATATCTATGCACCTTGCTCTGTAATAGCCACCAAGCTCGAGCGGTGCCTTATGAAATAAATCTCATTCTCACGTGTTGGCGCCCTATGACTGGTCTGGGGATATATAAGTAAATTCTTGTACTGGATCTCAATATCGGTTCACGTCAAATTCTATGCGATGCCTTCTGGCAATCCGACTGCTGTTGGCGGGGAGGTCTTTTTACAATTCTGGGCTTTCGCATTCTCGCCAACGTTAGTGGACTTTCTGAGCTCAACTGCAGGTGCTTGGCTTAGGAGGCTCATGCAGTAACCAATTCGGTTACAAGCTGTTCCCCGAAAACGCCTTGTGCCTTCACGACTTGTAGAAGTGTAGCTATACTAAAGTGTAAAAGGCCTCAGAAAACGACAAAAGGGAAGCCCTTACTAATCTCTTTTAAACCCAAGCGTTCTCGTAATTTGAACATAGCAAAAAAATTAATAAATATAAAGAACAGTTCGAGTTCTGCGGCAGCGGTCTGTTTGCTGTGATCTTTACATCCAGGCTTATTCCTAAGGAAACCACTAGAGAAAACTTGAGCCGATCGAGCGCGTGAATTCGCTCGAACGTATTTTCATAGCTATTAATCGCATCCCACTTGCCGGTTTTACCGAGTTTCGCGTGAGCGCATCGATCACAGACGGAATGTTTAAGATCAGGGGTCACACTGGAGCCGAGAATTTGTTCCAATATTTTGAGAAAAGGTCCGCTTCGAGAACAAGCGATTTCCAAAGGCCTTCTCTACCTCGAAAAAATTTTTTCGAGCTAACTAGTCACTTCTGAGGTCAAATGAAACTTAACAGGAAGTGCGAAGCAATAGTGAGTCATAATGTATCTGCTGGGCTCTCATCAACCACTTGGTGCCGCAATTCTCTTTTTCATTTTATTATGCCTTCCTTTCTCTAAAGATCTAAATCCTCACTATTTAATGCCTAAATTGCTTCCTAACATCCACTCTTTAATTCATAATCATATCAAATTCTCGGTATTCTAGATGATCGATTACACATCTTCTGATAACGCAATATCCTTCTCCCCAATATATCCTTCTTAGTGGCTCTATCAGTCGTAAATTAAGAGCTCTGAGCGGTGATAATCATTCCTAATAAACCTTCATCACCCTAGAAGAGCAGTTAAGACCTGAAAGTATCTGATACCGGTTCATTTCCGGCCCGTTCGCCACGAGCACGTCTTTACCGACGTTTAGAACTTTTGCATTTCCTCACTGATTGCAATGCCGCCCAGAACTTTCTACCATTTCCGCACTCCCGCGCTAATGACCTTTCTACGCGAGAAATCCCTTGTCCGGGCACCTTACCTGAACGAGGCCACCGAAACACTTGCCAACATCCTCTGTCTGACCCACACATTAGCTAATAGAGGGAAGCGATATCACTGCGATCATTTCGGCAGCATTCACTCAGTAATTACATTAATGAATACTTCCAATCGCCACCGATCTGCAGAACATTACTTTTTATAGATTTTTTTTTCTTGCCAGTAGTAATTTGAGTTCTTCCGTCCCCGATCGGCGAATAACGAAGTATTTCATCCCATTCGATACTTCGGCTCTTAGTAAACTTCCACATCGACACTTCCATGAACGACGTAGAATTGTCTCACATAATCACCCTCGGAGGTCTGAACTTCCACATATTCTCCCGCCCGACGAAATTTGTAAAAGTGTCACACGAAGTGTTATCGCCTTCCCAAGCGGCAAGCCGGGTTTCAGCCCAATCCATCTTTACAGTCTTCGAAGACTCAAAAGGGCCCAACAACTAGATGTAAGGACATGAATCCGCCCCATTGCAGTGGGAGAGACTTTGCGAAGGTTAGTTAGTAGCTGCCTTGCTACTCGGGTTAATGAGAAGGCCCCTACGTACTTCCAGCCTCTTCAGGTCGGTATCGCTACAAGGTCAGGAATAGATGCAGTAGTTCACGGTGTTCGGCGCATCGTGAATAAGTTTGGTACACGCTCTGAATATGCGCTCTTGTCGGTCGATCTGAAGAATGTGTTCAACCTGTGCAGCCGTGCTTCCTTTTTCAATGCGGTCCGGAACCTCTTTCCCCAGTTGCTTCCTTGGTATTGTTTGCTACAACAACGACCCAGCGTTCCTCTGGACGGGATTCGAGATTATACGGAGTGTTGTGGGCACCCAACAAGGAGACCCGCTTAGCGGGTTGCTTTTCGCTCTCGTGCTCCACCCCATCGCCATGGAAATCAAAGAGCTAAAGTCAGGATTCCCCGACGAGGACACAGGGTTAGACACACTGCTTTTGGAGTTTTGGTATCACGACGATGGCTACATTGTAGCCAAACACGCGGCCATACTCAAGGTACTCGAGGTCCTGTCCTCTCCCGAGGCCAAACGTCGTGGCCTCCATCTGGCAGTCTCGAAATGCAAAGTATGGTGGCCCACTGCCCCTCCGCGTCGGTTCAGTCCGCATACCCCTCTGATATGCGGCAGGAATACAGTGCTGGGACTTTGGTTATAAACGCGCCAGTCGGCTCCCAAACGTTCATGGAACAATACTTCTTGGACCATGTACACTCCCTTGCGCCTTTACTTAATGCTGTCATGGAAATCGAGGATGCACAAGCATCATTCCAACTACTACGTAATGAAAATGGGGGGTTAATTTACTGTGGTAGATCTGTGGGTTGGTACCCAGTAAATTTGTACCGGAGCGTAGATACCGTATATTGGCTACAATTACTACGTAATTGCTTTGGGGTTTGCAAAGTTGGATACCTCTTGCGAGTTGTGCCGCCCTCCTGCACGCGGAAGGGGCTGAATATTTCGACAGCTTGATCGAGAACTGCTGCCGTACTTTAGCGGGTGGAATGCTAGACAACTCTATATTCAAGGAGCTGCAACTGCCCATTGAGCCACTACAGGAGAAGAAGCCGACCTTGGGAATGGGCCTCACCTCTGTGCGAGACGTCGCCGCCGCTTCGTTTCTTGCGTCTAGCGCCGCGACGCAGCAGTTATGCGAGAAGTCTTTGCCGTCCTGTGTTCAAGTCCTGACTCAGTACGAGGATGCTACAGCCGCCTTTGCAGCATGGAGCGCCTCTTGTCGACCCTAAGAACGAATTCCGTTTAGCAATTTCTGCTCCTCCAACCCACCATCGCAGAAGAAGCTAACAGACGCAATTCATATGGCTGCGCAAGAGGCCTTGCCGCTCGGAAACATCCGCACCCGCGCCTTCCACGCTAGCATGTCCCTCCCAGGAACCAAAGGCTGGGTCTATTGTGCACCTTGCCCAGGATTGAGGACGCACATCAAAAGCAAAGACGTCTCCGTGTGGTTCCAGTACTTTTGCCAAACCCCTTTATTCGCCCCAGGTACCCTGTTAGGGATAAATCAGCAGGGGAAGAGATCCTCAGAACCAATTTCCCCAAGAAGGAGGTGTTCAAGCGACAGAAGTGCTACCGTGGTATAGTTGAACGAACGAAAAGGAGTGGATAGAGACAGTTGAATGGGCTAAAGCAAGTATGGAAGGGCAGGGTCTACCACCTATGCTTAGTGACTAGGGTAAAATAAATGCTTCTTGGGTCTGAAGTTGACTCTCAACTTCCTAACTATTTGGGACTGGGCTTGAAGTTTTCTGCCAACTTGCTTGACCTCTCCATGAGGAAGCGGTTTACTCAGCTTATATAGACTTTTGGCTACCCCTAAAGTCCGAACAAAACAAAACAAGGTACCAGGAAATGCACAGAAACATTTGTGTGGATGACATACTCTAAACAAAGATACTTAAGAAACTAACAATCAATGAGGTCCTCTTATTTCCATTCTCTAAATCAGATCCAAACAACTCCTCTAAAATATCCATGCTGTCCAAGCAGTCCCCACAAATATCTGCGAATGGCTCACAGCTCTCTATTCCCTCCTGGGAGATATCTAAACTACTAAAGATATCTCCATCCGGTTCCAGCGTCGGCACCACTTGATCCATATTCTCCAGTCCAGGCCCCACCAGTACAACACTTTCCATGCCCCCATTTCCCTCATCCAACTCGTCTCGTCCTCCTCTTCCTCCCTCCTCCCTTCCTCCCTTTCCTTCTCCTCTTTCCTCTTCATCCTCTTCCTCTCCTCCTCTTCATCTTCCTCTTCCTCCTCATCCTCCCGTCCTCCTCGTTATTAACCTCATAGACCAATCCAGGGGCTACCCACTCCTCAAAGGTCTCCCCAGCTCCCTCCTCGATGTCCCACTCCCGCCCCTTACCTACCTCCTCCGCCTCATCCTCGATAAAGAGGCGACGCACGAATTCGATGACCTTTTTCTTGGTTTGCCGGCGCAGGTAGTCCTCGCGGTCAGTAGGTCCGAAAGGGAGTAGGGAATAGAGTTTAGGGGGCGGGGATGGCGATTTTTGGAAATGATTTCGAGGGGCGTAGATTGGTCATTTTGGTAGGTTTGGGGGAATAGGAGCTAATGGAGGGTGTTTGGGTGTGTGGGGGGAGAGGTGTGATGCGAAAATGATCGGGACGTTTAAAACTTGGAATAAAGGGGTTTAAATAGGCTCCCGGGGCAGGTTCTTATAGATTAGAAATAGGTAAAATAAATCGCAAGGGATTTTTGTTAGTGCATTTGCGCCCTTTTCTCAAAAAAAGTGAATTTGGAGGAGGAGGTAAGCAAAAAGGGAAAAAGAACTTGATTCGGGATCGATTGAGTGTTAGATACAGTATAAAAATATCTAGATAAAATGGAAGTATATTTGGAGAGGACAGCAGTAATGATAAGCGAGGTTCAAGGAGGACGAGGAAGGACCGGAACTACAAGCAAATTTGGACAAGGAGAGGTACTAAAGTAAACTATAGGCCTGTAGATGACAGCGACAAAAAAATCTGCGCCTAACATACCCCTTGCCCAAAGCAGGGTGTCCTGAAATGCTGGATATCTACGGGGACACTTGCTACATTGTCGCTTTGGCTGCGAGCGGAATACTCGCCACAATAACCAGGTGAATTTACTGGAGAACGATCTCGCAAGAGCCGCCCGACGTCCTTCCATTGAACCTCGTTTACACTTCCAAAAACAGGACAAGGCCCGATATCAGGGCGATGGGAGCCGTCGGTGGCACGGGATTATTTCGACGTAACCTTTTTCAACCCGCTCGCTCCGTTCCACGCAAGAGCTAGGGCTTTCAAACACACTCACAAGCCGCAACGCAGCCCACGCAGAGAAGCAGCGGAAATACCAAGGGTTCCTTGCAGAACTGCCTGGGAGAAACAGGCTGGTTCCTGTTCCATCACAATACTTGAGAGGATGGCATCCGGCGGCGTTCTCTGTCGTCAAGAACTCGCGAGAACTGTTGCCACTCGCGCAATGGAATGGTTTTCGAAGGTTAGATGCATTCTTTAACAGCGGCAATCCGCAATGACAGTAATCTCCAATACCCCTTGTTTGCTGGCTGGCCTCCCTTCCACTTTCTGGTAGATTGGAGTGCCATCTACAGTTTTCGATGGATGGTACGGTTTCGCAAATGGCTTGGCCATATACGGTATCTACGCTCCGGTACAAATTTACTGGGTACCAACCAACATATCTACCACAGTAAATTAACCCCCCATTTCAAACTTAGATGTAAAAGTCTCGAAAACCGTACTAATGGTAGCATTGAAGCTACTGCGACAAGAGTTGATTTTTCTTTCGTTTTGATAACAATCTTACAATTAGACTTATAGACCAGAGGAAAAAGAGACCGGTCCCGACTAATTTCTCAGTTGATTTGATTTCCTAATGGCCCATAGCGTCTTGAATAGTGCCTGTCGGAAAGAAAAAGGTCCTCTTCGCATCTTGAAATCTTCATTTACCAATCATCCTACCTTTGTCTTCCCAAAAGAAATTCTGAATATCTTTTTCCTTTATGAATCCAAATTCACTGTACAAATCCATTTTCTTTTTATGTTTGAATATTTGGTCCTCCCACTTCAAAGAGACGCCTTTCAATTCGTGGTCACTTCGCCTCCCAAATTCAGATCCGATATTTTATCACGCAGATTTTTATGATGCCCCCGAATTCATGCAAATCCAAGGCCGCAGTATCGCCTTTTTTTGACCAAGACCATGATGATTACAAAGACATGCACCTATTTAAAGTGCTATAGCATTTTCGCTGAAGCATCACTCCTACCACCAACAATTTGATAAGCTGATTACCCTTTCTGTCAACATCCGCAACCACGCTCACCCCTTTTCCAGAAATATGGCGTCAAATCGCCACTCTGTCCCTATCTCAAACCGCCCTTCCCGTCCCATCAATGGCCTCCGTCTCGCCGCCTACGGGCCAACCGATGCCAACGACTACATCCGGCGGCAAACTAGGAAGAAAATCATCGAGTTCGCTCGCCGCCTCTTCATAGAAGGAGAGGCGATGGAGGTAAGTGAGGATGAGACTGAGAAGTCAAGGAGGAGGCGGGGAGTCCTTCGAGCAATGTTAGCCCTGAGCTAGTGTACGAGACTCAGGAGAAGGATGGGGAGGAAAGAGGAGGAAGAGGAGGATGAATGAGGACGAGGATGAGGTGGATGAGGGAAAGAGCATGGAAAGTGTTTGACTGGTGGGGCCTGGACTGGAGAGTATGGATCAAGTGGTGCCGACGCTGGAACCGGATGGAGATATCTTTAGTAGTTTAGATATCTCCCAGGAGGGAATAGAGAGCTGTGAGCCATTCGCAGATATTTGTGGGGACTGCTTGGACAGCATGGATATTTTAGAGGAGTTGTTTGGATCTGATTTAGAGAATTGGAATAAGAGGACCTCATTGATTGTTAGTTTATTAAGTATCTTTTGCTTAGAGTATATCATCCACACAAATTTTTTGTATGCATTTCCCGGTACCTTTGTAGTTTTTTTTCGGACTTTATGGATAGCCAAAAGTCTATATAAGCTGAGTAAACTGCTTCCTCATGGAGAGGTCAAGCAAGTTGGCAGACAACTTCAAGCCAAGTCCTGAGTAGTAGGGAGTTGAGAGTCAACTTCAGACCCAAGAAACCCTTTTTCTACGCTGCTCACAGAGCATCAGTGGTAGACCCTGCCCCTTCCATACTTGCTTGTAGACCTCTCAACTTTCTTCCATATACACTCCATTTTATTCGTTCAACTATACCACGGTATCACTTTTGTGGCTTGCAACACCTCCTTGGGGTAGTTGGTTCTGAATATCTCTTCTCCGACGATTTACCCTTATCATTTGGTACTCTTGTGGAGGGTGTTGCACCAGAGGTATTCGATTTGAGCAGTATTATGGAACACTTCGGGAGGATTTCTTTGCTGTAATCATGGATCTCAACGCTGCTCGTATAACGTTCACAGGGGCAAGAATGAAGATGTTGAGAGTTTCTCTATACATATGTCAACGTTGTGATGCGTGAGAAGAGCGATGAAGAGAAGGCCGAAAGTATCTTCGCCTATCTTCATGGTGACGCAAAGCACAATATAAGGCCAAGTTTATCAACGGGTGGTCTCTTAACGGGAATGGGCGTAACTTCGGTGAGGTATGCGAGTGGCTTGTGAAAGAGTATGATAATGAGGTAGAACCAGATGAGATGATTCGTACCGCCATAGAGACCCGGCTCAACTTCGACGATTTGTTAAGCTCATTGGTATACTTGTGTGATCTCTATGAAAAGGCTGGGTTCAACGCCCAAGCCAAGTACGGAGGCTGCGTAAGGCGGCGATGGGGGATAAGCGGCTCTCCGATTTCCTCCTCATCAAGGGCCCTCACACTTTTAATGAACTGAAGGGTACCATAGTAGAGTTTGTCAAAAATTCGGAGACGTTTCAGTCACTAAGTGAAATACCGAGGTAAACCCGTACATCTATGCCGATCGTACACCCTGAAAAGAATTATCAAAGGCCGGCTACTAGCGCAGCAGCATTGGAATCAGTCAGGAGCGATCAAAAACTTGAAAACCATGGAATAGACCGGATACATCTTCCAAGAGTAAAACACCAAACCTTTTCCCATTTTGTAAACGCGCTCTCCCATCGATAATCCATGCACCTCCAAAACTCATTCATTCCGTCAGATTAGTCTAGGTTAGGTCCACTTTGCGGTGTTCTACAACCCTTCTATCGGCTTACCATCAGTTCCCGTTTTTTCTCGACAAGCCTCCGTGAAAAGTATTCTGCTGTCCTACGTTCAGACCAAGGACGTAAGTTTACTTCTAATTCTTACTAATCCATTAAATGAACAAATTCTGCCAGCCTCCCTTGGATTTTTTCTTAGTTTCGATTTGCGGTGCTCGATTATAAACGATCAATATTTCTTATGAGAGGAGGAAGACCCGAAGACATTCTCAAAACTAATCCAAACCACTAAAGCGTCATTTTGAATCTTATATTAGCGAGAATGTTGCTTTGGCACCTTATACGACTTGAACTGGATCACGTCCACCTTCTAGTCCTCCTCTTCTACCGAATACCATACCCGGAGAAATATCAGATGTATAATTTTCCCAAAAAACCGGAATGTAAGTATGGAAAGGTGCGAACTATAGGCATCTGAGGCTTCTATTGCGGTCCTCAAAAGACTCCATAGCGTTTCATTCCATTCGAAATATTCCTTCACTGAAGTTTCAGAAATATAAAAACATTTAATGATCCTGCAATCCTCTCAAAATTCGTTAAAGACTGGTGAATGTATCCAGCAAGACAGAGAAAAACCCTGATCTCCCTATATTCTTCTGCGAGGGAGATTGCATGAATTTTTTGATCTCGACTTAAGCTCCCTTCCCTCAACGACATTGAAGATGCAGCTGAGCAATTTCATCTCCAAAAAGCAATACTTCGCTTTATAATTCTAATTGCAGATTAGTCTGCTGAATTATTTTGAGGAAGATCTCCGACAGCGGACGTGGTCCTCCCTTTTCTTGAATAACATGACCGTGTTATCCGGAAACATCGTTGCAAACGTCAAGCATCTTATAAATTCTATTCGAACCTTACGGAATATTGGAGGTGAAATTATAAATCAGATCGGCATCGCTTCGGACGTTTGTGTCCAATAATATATACTAATACCGTGTTTTCCTTGTAATTCTTTAAACTTAACACTTTTCAATAATCCTTGTGCAGGTCCAATATTATGAATAAACTAACTCCGGCCAGATAATCCAAGAGCTTTGTTATCTTCTGCGTCGGCCAGAAACCGTGCTCCATTTCTTTTTGAGCTAACTGAATTCAACATAAACACGAGGCTCTCCTATCTTCTCCGTCTCTAAGACTACGAAAAATAACGCATAGACTTCACCTTTGTAATGAAACCTGTTACTCTAATTACTCTCTGTTGCCTTCGCTAACAGTTTACAGCTCGCAAAATGGGTTGCATACATTGCCGTATTTGCTTTTACAACTTAGAGCTTGACCGTTACAATTGTGCACTGTACGGTGTTGTGCACTGTATCGTACCTTACGTCTAAGCTTACCTATTTCAGATCAGCTCAAGGGCGTTTAGCGTTAGCCTCTCAACGTCTTCTGCACGGCTTTTGGAAAATTTCTTCGCTCATCTAGAAGCACCATCCGAAACACGCCTGAATCTATATAATCTCAGGTCTTCCTCCATCTTCTGACTGAGTAAAGTTCCTCACTATCATCATCCTCTCTCATTTCACTCTCTCGGTCCCTATTCCCCTATCTCTCCCTCGCTTCCTCGCTCTTGCTCCTCGTTCTCTCTATCAGAACCCGCCATCATTGTTGCTTCTACTTCCTTCCTTACGATAATTTTGTCCTTCGGTGCAGTCCGGCGGATGTCAATGTATCAAGGTCTCATAGTTCAGCTTTTACTCATTAAACCCCGACATTTTAGCTTTTTTGATGCCATTAACGTACCATGTAACGCCATGCCTATCCTTCATTTCCTTGACGAGAGACAATAAGTTATTTTTCTTGAGGTGCTTCACTTTCGCGGTGATAAATTTTCCGTGTTCTGTCACTTCATCCTCCCTTATAGAGAAGATTTTCCCTGTCAGGGGGCGCAGATCGGGATAGTAATTTCTTAATTATTTCCATCAATAGCTCCTCAGTACCATTAGTCCTCAATCCTGCCAGAAAATGGCGAAATTGAAGGGAAAACTCCTAAAAATCCGACTGAAGCGGAGACGTGATGTCATCAATATCGATTCATTCTATCACAATCACAGGGGGCTCACAGAACATGAGTCGGAGCACATCCTCTCACATTGGAAAAGTGGTCTGTTGAAGACCGCAGTCTAGTTTCTATTCGACCACGAAACATAATCAATTTAGTACATTCATTAGCTTTACATATGCTCAATTGAGTACAAATTTCTGCGAAAATGTAGAAACTAAAAATTTCAATAAATTGCCATTTTAAATCATGAAAATTAATAATTATTTAAGTAGTGGTTTCGGTTCAGCGTACACTGGCAGATGTTCTTTGCTCTGCACAAGCTCAATATAGTTATCAATAGATTTTAAAAATGCACACAATTGAGTACATTGTCTAATATACACTAGGCTTGCTCGAAATAGCCCTTACGTGCGATGATGGTATCTGAAAGACATTCCGCACCACTAATAAGTCTAGCAGCACGGTCAAAATCCATGCGACACTGGAGCCTTCATACGCAGTCTACAACCTGCGCATTTTTTTCGTCCGCAACTTGACTTGACACCCCGTAGCCACCGTATAAAGGTCCAACGTCTGGAAAAATCTCAAGGAGTAAAGTTCTGAATTTTGCCCGTATTCAATATGGCCGAAATCTCCCTACCGTAAACTGTGACGATCGTAATCTCCAACCTACGCGTTCTACTCTAATTTTTACGCAATTAAACTTGATTAACTTGCTTATTCTTCGCTTAAGAATTTTCCTGGCTTCATAGGTGTCTTCTGGGGGCATTTTTCAGATTTGATATGCACAGAGTCATGTACAAGTTCTGTGAAAACGTTGCACTACCTTCCATCCATCTGATCAATCTTACTCTCCAGCTGCTGGTAGTTTTATTCCACATTATCTTGCATATGTTGGTCTTTCTTTGCCTTAACATGCGAGTCGAATTCTCATGCATCACTTAAAGATTTCTTGTGACCAATGGGGAGGTGTTCAATCGCTTTCTTGAGAGAGACCCTAATAGTCAGCTGATGCGCGATGCCTCACAAACTGTGTCAACTAATGATTTCCCCTACTTTTCTGCCAACTAAACTAAACGCAGCGGTTTCACACAATCTCAGAATCTTTAAAAAATTCATTGATGGGTACCAAGAAGCCCTAAAATTTCCCGTTTCACAGACCAAAGTGACACACTTGCTAGTTTTTTGTTCATGTAAGCCTTCATCACAGACTAGGACAGCAAATTACCCTTCGAAACTTTATACCTCTTGGCTGCCTCGGAAATCCACCCTTCTCGTTCCAAGTTTTCGAAGTAGCAATCGAAAGCCTTCCCCTGTACATTGCAACTAATCCAAAACGCCCTTTCTCCTTCGTTTTTACCCCATGACACCGTTCTTTAAAGCAAAAAGGTAAAAGTACCATTTCGGATTGATAGATCTTTTGAAAGAAACAGGGCGAATTTGTCTTGGTTTTGCTCATGATTTCGTCGAAGCTTGATGCGGTAAAATGTAATTCTTGTCCTGCCTTTTGGCTTTATTTGGACAAGTGTAGTCTACTTACCTCTCTTCCTTGTTCAGTCAGGCCCCACTCCTCATCTTACTGTATGAGAGTTTTACCTGCCACAAGTTAAGAAAAAGAACAAAAAATCTATAAATCACAACCAAAACGCCTAAAATTCAAAATAAAACACTACATATGTAGATCTCAGAATATAACTCGATTCTTTTGTTTAATATTTGAAACTCACGGTTCGGCTATCCCCCTTTGTATGCTAAACGTGTTCAAGAACATGATTAGTGTCTCAAAAATGGCTACTGATACAAAAAAGTTTCCGCTTCAAAACAACTCCGATAAGTAAACAAATTTTTTGATCCCCCCAGAAGTTTCACACGACGAACTAAACTACCACTTCATTTCCCATTATTTTTAATTTCAACTTCGAAAGTTACAAGAATAAAAATCCATCAGGTAACACAACTCGACGAGCCATGGATATGTGGCGTTTATAGGTACCTGCGCATAACTTCATAAATTATATGTTGGGCCGGGCGTTCAAATCCAAAGACCCTGAAGAGTTCTCATGAGCCTCTACATAAATTCAAGGTTTGTAATGAGCCATCATTACAGAACTATTTCATGTTACTGCCCCTTAACAACCAGTCAGCAAACGCAAATTCCTTTTCTCGCTGCCGAATGCACCATGCTGGAAGTCTCAAACTGCAGAACTGCTATTTTTACCGCTTCAATAGCTTTTAGGAGACCTCTTGATCTTCCTTACAGTCATATGCGCTCCCTGCCCCGATTTGATGGCTCTCATCCGAAACAAAAACTTTTTTCTATGTGACAACAGTACTTCTGTCACGGACCTAGATTCGCTCTAGGGACGCCGGGTCCGAGACAATCACATCCCGAAACTTTGGATATTAACGGGTATCTTCTTTACATTGTCTGTGTAGAAGAGAGCACAAGTTCCGACATGAAATCAAGCTGCTGCAATAGGAATCGACCTCGACATTGCGGCAAGGTATCCTGTTAGACGGAATCGACCTGCAATATCCACATGAAAAACCAGAGAACAAAGGAGCAAAATCGGTAGGTGGTACGGGATATTTCAACGTCACATTCGTCACTTCACTAGCGCCTTCCCATTGAAGGGTTCTAAAGTTCAAAAATATTACTCTTCTTAGCGTTATCATGTTATAAAGGCACAAAATGTATCAAGATTTCTTTTATATACAGTCCAAAAAGGTTAGGATCCTCGATATTCCATTTTTCACTCTACGAGAATAGTATCAAAACAATTTTCGGTTTTTCATGCAAAGGACCGCTTCAGCAGCCGTCATGTCCAATGCAGCTTGCTTGATGTCTGGCTTAGAGGCAGCCTTTTATTGAGCCTACTTCTTTCCCCATTATCTTGTCGGTATACTTTTTTGATTCAATTGTGGTTGTGTGCAAAACTATGGATAGATCAGATATATCTTCCAAGAGTAAAATATCCAAACCTTTCCTCTTTTTCGTTGCAAAGGGACAACAAAAAGCTGTCGCGAATGGTGTCATAGAGTATTTCTAGATTGTGAAACCTTTTTTTTTTGGAATAAAACGCTGTTATACTAGTTGTTAGCAGAAAGTCGGCGTAAGAGATATATCCGACGCCCACTACCAAAAACAGAGGTGTTGCGAGCGGCAAAAGTGTTATGGTAAGGTAGTTTTGGGGAAAAATTTTGCCGTATACGGACGGGAGGCCTAGGGCAACCGACTTTGTCCGAAAGGGGCAGGCTGTACTTTCGGCTTGCTAACAAAAGATCTGCTTCCGTGTACATTGCAAGGAAATTCAATGGGCTGAAATGGAAGAGGGCTCGGTGGATCCCCCAACAATCCTAAAGGGGCAGGCTCTTCCACCTAGCTTCGAGGCTTGAGAGCCGTTTATAAATTTTGGGCCGAAGATGACTACCAACTTCGTTACTACTGGAGTATCTCTTTTGAAGTTGTCTGCCAACTTGCTTGACCTCTCCATGAGAAGCAGTTTACTCAGCTTATATAGACTTTTGGCTACCCCTAAAGTCCGAACAAACTACAGAAGATACCAGGAAATGCATAAAAACACTTTGTGGGATGATATACTCTAAAAAAGATACTTAAGAAAACGAACAATCGATCTGGTCCTCTTATTTCGCATTCTCTAGATCAGACCCAAACAACTCCTCCAAAATATCCATGCTGCCCAAGCAGTCCCACAAATATCTGCGAACGGCTCATAACTCTCTATTTCCTCCTGGGAGATATCTAAACCACTAAAGATACTCCATCCGGTTCCAGCGTCGGCACCACTTGGTCAATGCCGTCCAGCCCGGCCCCACATTCCAACACTTTCCATGTCTCCCTCCTCATCCTCCTCGTCCTCCTCTTTATCCTCCTCGTCATCCTCCTCGTCATCCTCATTCTCGTAGACAACTTGGGGCTGCCCACTCCTCGAAGGTCTCCCCAGCTTCCTCCTCGACTTCCCACTCCTTCCCCTCACCTACTCCTCCGCCTGGTCCTCGACGAACAAGCGAAGCACGAATTCGATCAACTTTTTTTTGGTTTCGCGGCGTAGATAGTCATCACGTTCAGTAGGTCCCAAAGGGTAGGTGAATGGAGTTTAGGGGGTGAGGGTGCCGATTGTGGTGATGGAGGCGCAGGGGCGAAGGTTATTCATTTTGGTTTTAAATGGAGTGGGGCGATTGTGGATGGACAATGGAGGGTGTAACGGGTAGAGTAGTTTGTGTATGGGTTGGTAGCTCTCAAAAACGTTGGGTAAAATGGGTTTAAGTACACCTGAGAGGCGGACTGGACTCGGTACTGAAAGGTTAAAATCGAAATCGCAGTAGCGCATTTAGGTGAAATTTCTACATAAGGAGTGAATTTGATGAAGAAAGTAGATAACAAAGACGTAGAACGCTGATTTAGGGAGAATGGTAGACAAATTCGGAAAAACGGCAAGCGGAGTCATATGCGGGATTTTTGTACGTTGCTGGTCCCTTTTGGAGGAACATTTACTGTATTATACGAGGGAGGACATTTCCTGTGTTACAAGAGGGAAGGATCATTTCCTGTGTTACGCTAGTCTCTTCTATCGCAGCTTGTTTGTTTTAGTCTATTCAAAGCTTTCTTCACAAAATGCAGACGTCTGCTTTCTTCTTTGTTACATAACGCATTCTTGACAAAATCTACCTTTCTCAGTCCTCCGAGCTCCCAAGGAAAACATAGCCCTTATTTCCCTCACTTAGAGGTGAATTTGGTCCGGTAGATAAATCTACAAGAAAAATCGTCAGGTACGGCCTTTTTGCAGTCGTAGTCACAGGTAGAGATATGGATAGATGGATATAGAAGGCTAGCGGTCTATCCGCATCTTACTGAGACGTCTGGTTTCGACGTTTTTGTGAGTCCGAATCTGGACTATTGCTTAAAAGGGCCACTACAATTACTGTACTTAGGGTGTAGGTGAATGCAACCCTGTATTGTGTACTTGAATTGATAGCTGCACAAAATGGTGGAGTTTATGAATAATCCGTGTACTTTCGCATGTCAGTTAATTGACAAATATTGAATTGTAAGTCCCTTAATGTTGAGATCATGAAAGAGCTGGTCCGCAAGTATTTTACAATAACATACCATATCTTCTAAATATCAAAGCTCCCCATATCCCCCTCTTTAAAATACAGATTCTTATTTGTGTTTTGTAGACAAATTGACCTCGTCTGCCTTAAGCCGTCGATTTATTCACAGGGTCACAGAGGTGCAGATCAGTTTCTTTTTTCACATTTACTGTTCACCAAATTCCGTGTTGATTCCCCCTCTGGAGGTGCCAGACAACGCAGTAAACTACTCCGGCATTCCCCTCTTATTTACTTCATTTGTGGTCTGGCCCCAATGTCAGCAATAATAAGACCAGCTCGGACTTTAAAATCGGGTAGTGTGCTGCGTATCCATCACCACGAGCTCAACTAAGCGATATGGTCAATAATTAGCTGATATTTATCGTGCGAGGATGGAGGGAAAGTTTGCGTCGCCGCAGATCGTAAGCGGACATAAAATATGGAAGAAAATTTGGCCATGACTTGGTTGATATTTATTGATGTTTCTCAATACCCACTACTGGGGCGAAAGACAGGCTACCGGTGCCCGCCTGCAGGTTGTTAGCAAGCAACACCTAGTTTAACTACGTCATTTACACATGTTCGACTAACAGCTAACGTGTTGTATCTGGAAGGTGCAAATGTATACCAACTGCACAGTAATATTGTGGCGTGACCGATTAGACCCAAGCATTTTGTATACAGTGAGCCCTCCGTGGCAAAAAATCCTAACATTAGGGCATAAATTGTTGTTATACTTTTCCCTTATGAAATTTGGACTGAGTGGCTACGAAGCCACAAGCGGTGATAACCGGTTATTTTACTGCCACTAGGGTAGCTTTTACCGCCACTCAGGATTGATATTGATACTAAACAAGAAGTTTCTGTGTAAAGTAACCCTTTTTTGACTTCGAGTAATCGCCTTCCAAATCGCGAAGCGTTAGGGTGAAACCCATGGGCTTCTAATAAGCGATATTTTCGAGCGTTCGAGCGATCTGTATCTTCTAAGCGAATCAATCTCTTTTTAGTGCCCAAGCTCTCAATATTCTACCACTACCGATGATTATCCTAAACTGAAGGTTTAATCCTGAATTTGAGCTTAATACTCAAGCGAAGCACTCTAAGTGCTCCTTAACGACTAATTGCTCTAACTCCTATACAAAAAACAAAAACACGGCGATATTCAACAAACGAAAGATAGTAAATTAATATAGATATGAAAACCAATGACTTCATCAGCTTAACCTCCAATCACCTCACTTCTCAACGGCTGGTGACTCACGTAAGTCGATGAAATATGATATTTTTCCTGAATTCGCGAGTAATTCCAAGAATGCAACCACAGAAGGGGGAAACACCAAATTAAACAACAGCAACATATGTTATATGCAAAGGGAAGATATGATTCGGTCGAGGCTACTTTCAAACGCAACCGGATACTTTGCCTGCGAAATTAGTCATGTAAAATTGTTCAATTTGGAGCTTAGAATACAACTTAGTGTTTGCATGCTCATGCACTTGGTAGGCGACCAGAACATGTCTAACAGGTTTTATAACCTCCAACTTGGAAACATTTTCTGCAATTTTCAGTTCCTCAAGTCTTAACTTGTTCTCATCCTTCGGAACAGTTTGGGCTGAATCACCTTAACAGTCAACATTAACACAACAAACCGCTACCATGTTTCCTGAATAATCCTCTTCTGCTGCATAACCCGGTTCCCATCTTGAAAATCTTGCAAAAAAGTTAGACAGTCTCAAGAGTAGACACTCAGAAAAAATCCAATCTGTTCAAGGATCATGTCTGTCTCTGCAATCCAAAGTTCCCTGCTCCTCACCCTCCACTGACCCAGATTCGCCATCACTTCCCGCCAACCAAACTAAGGATCTCTATTTAGGCACATTACCTCCCGTCAGCAGTTAATCGGCTCGTTAAACGGATATCGTGCTTGAAAAATCTTAAAGATTGGATGATAAACACGGAGAACTCTGAATGCTTCCGGAATCATACAGTCCTGCTGTCACCTGATTCGTAGATAGCAGAAACAATATTTACCAAGTTCAGCAGCAAGTTATCGTGCAATAGCTCCCTAGAAATCAATTCTTTGGAACAATAATGGTGTTCAGAAATTAATATTTGGAAACCTAATTTCAATTTCATTCCAATCTACGTGAACAATATATCCCGCAAATAGGCAGCATAGATGGGATTGTCGTCACACCCTACTGGTCCGCTCGTCAGTGTTACTGAAATTACTACGATTAAATCGTCCCTCTTTTTTGCCCCAAGTATATATTTACCTCCCACCAATTTGAGCCCCAAGAACGGTTACCGTTCCTCTGTGAAAATTGTACTTCTGTAATATCAAACAGAAGCGGCACTTATATCACCTCCAATTATTAGGCTATAACAGTTGGTACTATCAACGTCTAATGTTGGAACTACCACCGCGGTAAATACGATCGCTAAGCTCATGCAGAAAGCACAGGCATCAAATACCTGGTGACTGCGCGGAATTTTTTTGAAAAAAGTGGCCACCATTTTGCCCTCAAGATGGGACTTATTCGATCTCAGGAAATGCAAGCTCTATCTTACGTGTAAATTTTGGATTTTCGAGGATGATAAGAATAGGTAGGGCTCAGTACGCAAATGCCTCTCTACAAACAACACAGACTAACCTCTTACTGGGGGAGCTCTGTAAATCATACCACTCTTTCAATTGACTGACGATAGATTTCAAAAAGCGGGAAAATACTGAAAGTTGCTCAGTGATCTGGTTACAGAGTGGTACGTTCTACATGCTCCGTTTCTTGCAGAATCTTCTCATTTGCACCAGCCTTAATGGATACATATTTTAGTTTCCACGTAGTAATAAACTATATTTCTTTTGAAAATTGCGAGCCTGACTTGTCTTTATTGCTGCAGAAAATATCAGTAGCTCCAGACGCAATCAAAATATCCATTGCATTGTACAATAATCGTAAACATTTTGCCCACACTCTTGCCTCCTGCCGAAATCGTCCCTTCGAAAAAGTTGATATTCGTTCCATGTGACTTTATGCACAAATCAAACCGATCTGGATGGAAGAACCTCTAGGCTTCATCTAGTACCCTACTTTCTACAAACCGCTTTAAAATCACTTTACGGTTCCTTTTCCCTCTAAAGTGCTCAACAGGAACCTCTTCTTCATGTTTATTTGTCCTCATATTCACTATACATGGATGCTGCATCCAAATATGCAGCGATTGTGTTTCAAGAAAATCTTATTCTAGTAGTGAGGTATTTGTCCGCTTGGCGCGTGTTTCGCGAGTCTTATATGGTTCCAAATGTGATTTAGTATGATGATTCGGGTTTTCGCTTTGGTCATTTGATTTTATATCATTTTGGAAGAACTGTTTTGATACTCTCTTTATATTTTTATTATTTGAAATGATTGTAAAATATGGCTAAATATGATACAAGAGCTGCTAATTGACTAAATTGTACAACTAGATGCAACTCACACCGTTACAGCTGCTTCCTAGCTGCACCATCTGCATTTGTCTCACTAGAAGCACCCCAATAGAACTCCACGTAACCAGCTTACCTTTTGCGTTCTCAAGACTATTGTATGGGATCATAAACTATCGAGTAGGGCTACTAAACCGTGAAATTGGAAAACTCCGCTGCTACTTTTGGTACCTCAATTCTTCGCATGTTCTTCTCCCTCTCGTCCTTCATTCCTACTCCAAGGCCTAGTCATAAATATTCATGTCCCTTTTTTCATATTTTTCATCACATCATGTTCTCAATTCATTGTTCCCTTACTTCTTTCGTGTTTTATTTCTGCGCCCTTCACTCTCTCGCCATGTTTTACGCACCGCCGCCAGGGCCCTGAATTTGGTAATACCGAGACTACATCGATAGAAATATTTATTTTCATCCACAACACCGTTGTTGGACACCGTATCTAAGAGATATGCCATCATATTTCTCCTTCCTCTGAATGAAATCGCCACAAGAAGGCTTAAAACGGTTTTATGTTACAGATACGGACCAAATGACCCTCCAATGTTTGGTAACGCTGATATAACACCAATAAAAATTAATCTCCTGACGAAAAAATTAGCCTCCTGAAGATGTCCAAATCCCAAAACACGCTAAAAACCACGTTTAAAATTACTAAAACTCAATTTCTATCATTATTTGGGATGAGAGGCTAGTACTCTAACAATTTCATGAAAATAGTGTTCCAAAAATTGACTCACCTGACCCACTTCGCTTAACCATTTCTTTCGATGTGGGGACTGACAACTTATGTGAAGATAAACGAGTGTCTCTTAAGCTAAATTGTATGTTTTATTTAGTACTATTGTAATTTGTATTGTTTTATGAAATTGGTTCATGTTTCTATTCTTTTTAATTCAAGTATATAATTGCATACAAATTTGGTACACCATATTTTACATCACTTTACAGTACTTTGTTGTAATTTCATTCGGAATTGCACAGCTGTATACAACAAAAATTACAGTCCTTATCTCTAACAAGCCTGATACTTTTTCTGACGTAGACGTCCGGTCCGTTGATACTCGCGCTGGACCAGCTAAACAAACGCACCACGGTGTGAGCCCCAGTATCAATACTCAAACAAATTGACAGCTGCAACCTCTTCTTTATGATTTACTCAAATAAAACATTGGTCTAAATACACTCTAAAATTCCGCAGCCATCAGATTCAAGGCCTACGTGACTGATATCAGCCACTTTTTCACCTCAACCCGACTCTTCCACAAGTAGCGGTCCAAATCTTTCTATTTAACATAATACTTCCAATTCCATTTTATGGCGTCAACAGCATCACGGAGTGGCCAAAATCGCGCCATCGTGATTATTTAAGTATAAGTAAATATATATATTTCCGGAAATTCGAACACTACTTTTGAGATTGTATGCTCCATCGCTCTGGCCATACGCTCTCCTCTTCCGTTCGCATGGGGGCTGTAGGCAGATACTGGTCGCAATTCCACCCCCAGTTCCCGCAAAAGCTCATCACACGCTGCTGTCACAAACTCAACAGCGTACCTTTTTCTCTGCAAATCTCCCTAGGGTAACTGAGAACTTAGAAATTTCTCGCCCGACGAAATCAATCTCAACGTCGCATGTCTCAGTTGGTGATGCCCTCACAATTGCAAAGCCACTCTAGTGCTCAGCGCAAACTATGAAAAGCGGTTTCTGTTCTTTGTTGCTGGCAAATTCCGAGGAAAACGTATCAAAAAATCCGTTGATTTGTGGCTTCAACAGACTATAACTCTTCTTGTTTCCTGCTTTCTGGAATTTTTCATACGCCTGCACATATTGACGGCAATCAAGGGCCATATAAGGCCATCATAACCGATCTCCCAAAATCCGTTCGGTCGTTGCGAGCGGGCAATACCCAACCTCATCTTGAACCTTCCTTAGTAACGCAGTCCGAACCTCCATGGGGGGACTATCCTCACCCTCTGCCGTTTACGTAGTAATAACACTCAATGTGGCATCACATAGCCCTTTGCTTGGCATCTGAAATTCTTTGGCAAACTGAACGGGATACTCGTAACCATTCTCCCCTATCTGTGACAATACCGCCCCAATACTCCCTCCACAGCATCAGTGCTAATCGCAATAGGGTTATTTCAATCTGGAAGCGCTAGTATAGGTGCACTTACCATCCTTTTCTTTAGTCCTTATAATACTCCCTCGGCCTCTTACCAATGCGAATGGCTTCTGTGAACTTGTAAGTTTATGCAAAGTACTGTTTACTTCTGCCAAGTTTCTTATGAATAATCGGAAGTAGGAAGCCATTCCTAGAAAATATCTTAATTCCCATTTGGATGTTGGTGATGGTGCCCTGACAATTGCATCCGTCTTCATTGGATCATTCCCTGTCCCCTTCCCACTTACTACGTGCACGACAATTTAGACCCCTCAAAGCCCGAGGTCGCATTTGAATATTTTCAATTTGAGTCTAACGCCCCTCAATCAAGTCAAAAAACCTTCATTTGTTTAATGTGCTCCCTTGAACTCTGAAATTTGACAAATATATCACCAATGTGCACAATATCGAATGGCAGAACTTCGAACACGATTGCAGTAATCTAAGAGAATCTGGGGTCCATTCTTCAAGCAGAAGGGCATTACATGAAATAAATAAGCTTCACATTTCCGTAGAGATGTGGTCAGCTTCTGTATTCCCCTCCGGCAGTGTAATTTTCCAGTATCCAGAGAACAAGTCCAAATTTTTGAAGACTCTCCCTTTTCGCATTTCATCAAACAGCTTCTCAATGCTCGCTATAAGACATTTATCGACCATTATACACTGTTTCGGGGGTCAATAGTCAACACAAAAACTGGGTTTCCATCCTTTTTCTTTTCAATCACTATCAGAAAACCTATATTGACTGCGACGTCTAAATGATACCCGCCTTTAGCATCCTCTCCATTTCATTTTTTACAGCTTCACTATGCGAAGGAGATCGGATATATCTTCCAAAAGTAAAACACCCAGACCTTCCCTTCTTGTGCGATGCTGGTATTCGTCTGACTTGCTCTCAGATTATGGTGACAGTCTTCGAGTTCGAACTTATCAACGAGTAGAAACTTGCTTGGCGTTATTTTTCAGCTTTGTATGCTACGACAGGTTCCTTCGTACGGTCAAGCACCATATTTTCGTCAGTTTCTCTAGAGGCTGGCCAGCATGCCCGCACTTGCCTTGCGCAAGACCTGTTCCTTGACGTCCGAAACAGCTGAACTTAAGATACACAAGATGGGATCAAGATCCAATCGATTATGAGCGTTGATCCACCCAGCATTCGTCAACAGATTATTCCCCTCTTTCGCCTCCTCGCGGACAAGAATGAAAGAGTTCGCTTCATTTGCAGCTGTGTCTCGGTTTTGGGCTTCAGTCTCGTCAATGAACAGTTCTTCGGGCCTCGAATCGTCTGTTTCATTGTCTTCTCTCGTGAAATCTATAATAACCTTTCCGAAATCTTTCTTTTCCTCACTACACAAGGGAAAGGTGGCCGTATTGGATGTTTTTCCAATTTTGAAGGTTCCTATATGGCGACGAAGGTCGATCTCTACACCCAACGGGTCCATGTATGGCCCTCAAATTAACAAATCAAACGGGATTTTGGCTAGAACAAGGAAGTCAAGCAGCACTGTGATGGGTCAAAATGACAATTAAAAACCCTTCACCTCTTCTTTGACTTTCGCTGCGCCTCCATAAGCGACATTAATCCTTCGGCCCGTTCTGATGGGTTCAATTGCAAGTGATTACACAAGCCTTGGACATAATATTTGGCAAAGCTTCCTTTTCTAAAGGATCACGAGCTCCATGCCATATACCGAAAACTGAACCATTTTTAGACGGCTCTTTCTTCCTTTCGCTCGGACCGCTCGGCTTCGCCCGGTACCTTCCTGTCGAATCGCTTGGCCTTCTTCATTACCCTAGTCATCATCCTCGTTATCATCGCTGGGATTGTAGTCGGGAGCCTCTTAAGCTACATTCACCCGCCCTGGAACATTTCACAATAGCTTTCTAAGCACCTTCTCCGCGTTCTTCGCGTCTAATTGCAAAATTTGGCCAAAGCAGTTCCCGTAATTCGCCTGTGAAAGGTTATCACTCACGTCTTAGTGCGCAATAAATCCCTCGAATTGTCCCGTGGTTTTCTTCCGTTTGTTCTTTATTTTAGTTAGAATTGTACAGTCCTTTATATGATTGCTCGGTCGGAATTTGGTTTCTCTGCTCAGGTCTGAGGAGGTTGGGAAGTATTGTAGGTCGTTCAATGCCAGCTAACCTCTTCGGCGATGGCTCGCAACCACGTCCCCTTCTGACTGCATTGACTTTCTCCCCGTCGAATACCTCTCCTTTTCAGTCCTCAGTAAATATGGTGACCTGTCCTGAATTTCCCCCATCTATTTACGAAAAGAATTATCATTATTCTCATCACCTTTTTGAAGCTTTTGCTCCTTCCAACAATCCGAATAGGAATGTCCCTTTTACCACAGAAATTAGAGGCTTGGCTCAATTTTTCTTCTATTTCCGTCTTCCAAATATCTGTTTAAACATTACTGATCTTCCCATAGTAGCAGCAGCTCCAAATTTCCGTACGATTGCTTATGATAAGTCTCCGACTATTTCCTTTCTCTTTTCGGCGCCCATTGTAAGATGAGGGCTTCTCTATATGCAGCGATAGCTCCGCTGGCTGCGCGGACAAATGATCTACTCTCTTTCCAATCGACGGTTCCCAAGGCTACCCGGCTCGCTCTATGAGATAGAATCCTTACCCTTTTGATCAAAAGAGACAAGATATGGTAAAGTTACTGGACCACTAGGAAATAGACCCCGTGAAACGTATAGTAGAGAAGACAAGACTTAAGATCATGTTTAACTGTTCTTTCCATAAATTACCTCAATTACCATGACAGCATCCCTCCATTAACCTTTATCGAGGATTTACATTGTAAGAAGACTTCCGTGCAACTTTTGTACTGCATCCTTGCACCAATATTAAACATAAGATCATACCACTTTGTGCCAAGTCAAGTATATGGAGCCATCATGGTTATCTCGCGTAGTTCTCGAAACATTTTCGGACCCATTAATCAGCAACCACATTATAAATTCTTGCTAATCGGACCAATTTAACTTTAGCTTTATGTTTAGTGCTGGCGGTATCACTGCTGGCTGCTACATGAACCTTTAGAACCTTATAGTTTGATACCTCTAGGGTCGCATTTTCTAAAATACCTTTGATTTAAGTACCTTTTGCTTACAATTTACCTCCTCTGGGCCTTGAGTACTTTTTCTATATAAATCCTGGGCTGATGCTTCGGCCTGTTATACTGGAAGCATCAACAAGCAGTCTAACCATTGATTACCTTTTATGTGCTTAAATACCTCATTAGTGTATTTTTTTGGCGCTTGTAACAAGAAAAATCTTTGGATATCGTGAGTTACTACCTTTGACTTTGTAAAGAGCTAAAAATTTTTGCTCTGCATTAAATCGAGCTTGTTCGTACGCCACATCAGCATCTTTGAAAACTTGTTGAAATCCATCTCCAGCATCATTTAAAGAGATCAACTCAGTTTCGACAGACCTTCTGGGCTCTTCTCTTCTTGCCCACTCTTCCCGTAGAGATTTATTCATGACCTTAATATTTTTTTCTTCATAGGACAGTCTTTTTTTCAAAGCAAACCTCTTCTAGTATAACTCAAACGCGTCTCTACGTAGAAAACTTGTTACAGATCTTGCTTTCTCCTCGCTGGAGCCATCTAGCCTAGCCATAACCTCAACGTAAAATATAAAATACTCGATATCTGATCTACTTGCCCTGTCCAAAAGGTAACTATACTCGAGACCTGTGAGAACATCGTTGGTGCCCTCGACATAAGTACTAGATGTGAGTGACAGTATGGTTCCTCAGAAAGTAGACAGCTGCGCCCTCTTCCTTCTTCATGTATGCAAATAAACCCATTCTTTTGATACACCCTAAAATTGCAAAGCCATCATATTCGAACCCTCTACTACCCGACTGAGATCAGCCACACTTCAACCTCCACCTGACTTTTTCACAAGGAGCGTTCCAAACGGTCCATTTAACATAATATCGTCACGTGTATTTTCTGGAGCTATCTTCCCACTGCACGTGACATATTTCCACCCGCTGGCTTTCTATTACCTGTGTTCGCCCTCCATCGCTACTATCAGCTTCATAGAGTGTGTCCTCCCGCGCATCGCGAAAACATTGCATACATCTGTTGGAGTTGTCAGAACTAAAATATTCCGACGTATAAGGTATACGACCTTGCCTTCTCTGGAGAAAGCTATCGTGTCCTGTATACCTATTCAAGAGGCCGACGTGGACCACCCGGTTAGCACTTAGCTAGCAACATAGTCGATTCCTTCACTGGCCCCCTATTTTACTGCAGTAAAGTTATCTCCGGATTAAAGTAAATTTTTTCTCCGTCTTGACATCTTAGAACATATTTGATGAAAACGGGGAGACTTGGGGGTAATTAGTTATTAGGAAAGTAATTTAATTTCCCGAAGTGAGGCCACATGTTCCATTGAGGATTGAGGTGATTGCGTGTGAGCTTACAGGGTTTGAGGTTAGCAGCATGGTTGCATCACCCTAAAAACGGGCTGGAGTCCGCCCTTGTTGATGTATAGTGTCACAACTGCACTGGACCTCCAATATTAATGCACTAGAGGTCGCGATCGACTGACGTGGAACATCCGGTTTGTTTTTAGCCGTACAGTCAGACCATCATTACACACGATAGATTATCACTGAAGAAAGTTCCTTTCTCTGGCTTCAACATCAGGGGGCAAAGGTTTAACCGATGTTTATTCCAGCAAAAGGGGCTGAACAGAATTCGCAATGAAATCTCGGCAAGCCGAGAAACAACAGAGTGAAAAACTCAAGCACAATCGTTGCGCTTAAAGACAGCGACGACGACAGCGGCGAATGCTCAAGATGAGCGATCCTGATGAAGTCAACTGGGCAGTAACAGCTAGTTTCTATTCGACACATGTACTCAATTGAGTACATTTGGCACCAATTGAGTACATTTTCAAAATCCATAAAAGTAATTTAGAAAATTATTACATCCCACCCTATTTTATCCGGATTTAGTCTATCTGACTTCCTTGTGTTTGAAATGCTTAAAATTTTCTAGTTCGTTGCTGATTCCATCTGCTTGAAACTTGGTTCATTTCTTTAGCTAAGAAAAAACCTCTATAATGACCCGTGCACAAGACCCCGACCCATAATCGGAAACTGTGTTAACACACGAGCAAGGGTTCTAACTTCTGGCGTAAAGTGTATGCGCTTGTATGTGGTCTTATGGAATACGAAATTTGCCAGTGGAAACATCGTCAAAGATAATAGGGAGGAGAAGAACGGCCGTTTTCGCACAATGATGACAGCAAAAGGAGAACTTTCAGATGGAGAAAAGTTTGTATCTTTACATCTGGGTAACTTTAAGCCGGGAGAGGCTGTTTTGATACCAAACGTCACAGAAATTTTCTCAATGTTCGGTAGTGGGCACAAGTCAAGTAATAAGCGAGTTACATTCAACCATTCCTCCTGTTTTCGAATATACCGCCATTTTAAGCCGTAGTATAAGCCAGATTACTACTCCGAGCTTAATTTCCACTCCAAATCAAACCACCAATTGTAATCAAGAAATGAAAATAGGTAGAAGCGCTGATTGGTCAGACGCAATTGTTTATGGAAACGGACAGAAATTGATTGAGGGTCACATGACTGGTTTCCTCCATGGATCAATTCCTGTCCGCAAATTAAATATATATGGACCGGGAGATGAATTTATTATGGAAGGTCAAGGAACGGGTGACAGATCGCCTTTCGACTACTTCACCTGGAAGTTTCCACTTAGTTATCTTTCATATATTGTCGCAACTACCAATATTGGACTGGAAGGACATAATCCGGAAACATGCAAATGTGGCGAAATTTTAAGATTTTTCGGTACTTTGGTTATGATGTCACGGTTGGAATTCAGTGCTAGAAAATCTCTATGGAGTTCAAAGTCGCCATCCGTATTTATTGAAGAACCGAATTTCGGACGTCTTATGCCCAGAGGCCCATTTGAATGCCTTCGGAGGTATATTTTTTTCAGTGATGTAAGGCCCCTCACCGAGGCTGGAATGGAAAGTCCAATAAGGCGATGGGACCTCATTACCGGTTTCGTGGATTCGATAAATAACCCTAGAAGACTAATTGTCGGACCGGCTGACCACATCCGCGAGGATGAAAGTATTTCACGTTGGTTTGGAATAGAAGAAATATGGATTGGGAAGGGTATCTATCACTATGTCGCCTTGGATAAGGAAACCTTAAATGGTTTCGTGCTGAGGACTGCTGCTTGTGGAAAGAGTGGAATTATACTTCGCATAAATTTTTGTAAGTCAATTGAAGATGATATTGAAGATACGAGGCAGTTCTTACAAAGTGAAAAGGAGTTCCGGGACCTAGTTGAGCCCTGGTTTGTATCAGATAGGATTTTATGTGCTGATTCTTTTTTCATCCGTGTAAGCAGCTGATGTTTTGCTTGATAATGGTCTACGGTACATTGGGGTTTTCAATATGGCTACAAAAGCCATCCTGTGAAGTTTCTTTCTGAGCATAAATTTAATAACCGTGGAGAACACTTTTCACCTGTTTCGAAGGCAGACACTGGAAAAGACATTGCAGCAGTTATGTAGTCGTGACAGAAGATATTTTGTCAGCTCAGTTGGTACTGCGTGGAGAGGGAATGCTGTTTAGGAAGATGGAGATCTATAAGTGGCCACGCGAAACTTGTAAGTTCGGAGACATATTTTCCTGAGATGTGCGAGATCTACTATTATACTTGCGCCATGATTGACCGTCACAACCGATTCCTTCAGGATGATCTGCGCTTGGAGAAGATATCTAAGGTTACGGAGTGGTCGATCAGAGTGAAACTGCTGTGCTCGCCATTTGTTGTGTTGATGCCAGAAAACTTTGGAAAAGATCTAGAGGAAGCCGTGATTCGATATCACCGAATGAATTCTACTGTAGATTGCTTGATGAACTGATTCAGAACAGTTACAACGACATGCAATTCAGGGAAAGGCAGCACCATCTGAAACCTCTTCAAGTGATAAGTTTTTTCCTGAAGGGCACGGAATCCATCCTGTTTCAACCAACAAAAAGAGGATTATTAAAGGAAAGGAATTAAATTTTGCCCACCAATCAAGATGAAAAATTTCCATCCAATGCAGGTCGAAGTACATCTGTACTGGATTTGTTCGTTCATTCACGAGCGAAGTTCTCATCTGTCACCCTTGACTCTTGCAGAGACTGTTTTCAAAACCAGTTCATACATGTGCATGAATTTGGGAGCTTTCATTAAGGAACACTTAGGTTTTACTGCGTGACGTCAGTCTGAATGAGATTTTGATAAAACAGAAATATAATTCTTGCTTTAGCCCCCTGAGAATCCGATCCGCTGTTTTAAACTTGCAAGATAAACCTGACACTATTGTAGAAACCCCTTTATGAGATGTCACTGTATTCTGTCTCATGTTTAAGTAGGCACACTAAGCGTCCTGAGGACTAGGTTCCAACAAGGACCTGTCGAGCTCCATCTGCAGATGGATGTTTTGGAGTTCAATTGATCAATTGTAGAACTGCTCAATTGAACTAATCTAGGAGTTGAACTTTCAACATGTGCAGTGCAGTAGCCCTAACACTCCCGAACGGAGTCCCACAACCACTGCATTACACAGAAGATGTTCCTTATGTCCAATAATAGTCTTTTTATGTTAGAACTCGGAGACAGGAGCGATTTTTCGGATCCTGTAGCGACACCCGTTATAGTTATGAAATGAAATTTCTCCATTGTCAAGTTGATGAAAGCTGCGGCGAATGCCCATGATGAAGACGCTATTCAACAAGATTCCTATTGTTCCACATGTTGCCGACGGCTCTCCCACCTTTGTATACGAGAAGAGCGCGGATTGCAGAGCCCCAAGAGCCAACGGATCGCCCTCCGGAAACGCCTCCATCGTGCACACGCAAGGGCTCACAGTGGGGCGTCTGGGCCGAGGCTCTCGCTACTCATCAAGCCCGGCTCTAGTGTTGGAAGAAAACCATCTCTGTGACCCAACAGTGCCCGACGACACCAGGCAAGCCCTTCGAGTGGAGGCCCTTTTGCACTGATGTGGGATACGGTAAGGCCATGCGGGCCCCCCGTAATGGCCCGCCCGCTGACTTCCTCGACCCGCCGACGATTAAGCGGCTCGGAGGCCTGCAAACGTCCTCGCCGCGCCCTATCTGGCCGCTCCTGGAAGGCCATCTCCCGCCGCTATGGAAAAGACCCTGAACTTTCAGTACTATCGATCTATTTGGACCGAATTAACGCATCTCAACCGGTCCAAAGGAGCTTCTCTCACCATACATGGACTAGTATTGCTTCGAGTATGATTGGTTCGGAGGAGATCATCTCAACAGGTCCAAGTGACTTTGTCCCCTCAATGTGTGGATACAGACAGTACTACCTCCAAGAATGGCCCGAAGAACTTCATAGTTGCAGGTCCAAATGACTCCTCTCCTTCGCGAACGAAGAGGCTCTCGAGTAGGGACACAATAGCTTAGCAATGGCACCATCCGTAGTATCCTAGAATTTGCCTTGAAACAAAGAGGGATGCAGCCGGGGCGCTGCTAAAGGAACAGTAGAGGCGATGGTAAAGGGTTTCAGAAAGTTGGGGCAAAGAGTGTTTGGCGTGTACCTGGATTCCCACAAGAATCCAGATGAGCCCCCCTTTTATAGACAGTACGGTAGCTCTACTCTAGAAACTCTATACTTTGTTAGCTCAGTAGAACTTACTAGAAAGTAGAGGTATAACTATGGAATTGTACTATCTAGAATATAACTACGTAAATAAAACGATGACGTGGGGCTCCACCGTCAAATAAAAGCATTGAAGTAAAATCAAATTTCTAAAAATATTCAAGACGGTACAGTTTCTCTGCTACAACACTGTTTAATAGAGAACTGGAATAGCGACAGCGAACAAGTCTCTATTACACAGTGGTGTAACAGAGAATTTGTTACATGCCTGCTGTTTAGAGTGCAGGAGAACATTATTGGGGTAATTAGGGACCACTGCTAGGCAGTGGTCAGTGTCAGGGGTGGATTTTCGCTTGTATAGCGTTACACAGGCGAGCATATCGACGGGTCTTGAGAGCTTCGATACAATTGGTGGCCCCTCCTGGATGCTTGGTGGAGGCGGGAAGGCGCGGGATGTATAGGGGCTTACTATAAAGATGTCGATTGCCGGCGGTCGCGGAGAGAGGGCGAGGTCATCTACGAGGATGTCCATGCGGATTCTCTCTTTGGCGGGAAGATGATCTTGGCAGGGAACGTGTACTCCTTAGGACGAAGGCCGGCGGTGGGGTGACGGAGGATAGAAATAAGCTTGTCGCGGCTGTGGTTGTGTCGGCGAACATACCCTTCGAGCGAGGGCCAACTGGTAGCATGGACACCAAGAGGGTCGGGGAGGGGCGGGGGTTTGGATCGTGAGTGAACCCATCTGGGGCAGAGCTCAGTGCCAACGAATACAAGGTTCCGAGGCTAAGTTCAACCATCATACTTCACACTTCAGGTTCCACCGTGGTGCAGGATCTGGAGTCGGGCAGTTGAGTGAAGGGGAGGATCAGAAAAGAGCAGACGCGCCCGCCCGACACAGTGCAGCATAGGGAGTATCGGATAAATTCGATGAAAGAGTCAACAACCCAACTTGAATGACCGGAAGGTTCGAAAGTAGGGACTCAAAAAAAGTCTATATAAGGGAAGCCTATAGCAGAAATCAGTAGAGACGAAAAATAATACTAAACAACAACAAACAACAAACCACAACGAATCAACTGTTTCAACAAACAAACCACAACGAATCAACAATTTCAACAGAAGACTTCAACTCAATTGTTTCAAACGTGAGGGCGTTGATAGCCGCAACCGTCCACGCTCATCACCGAGGCTGATGTGGAACACGCGGTCCGGGGCGTCCCGCGGAAAACCACCGCCGGACCTGAACGAACGCTATCTCGATGGTTCCACCTCCCGGTCAAGACTCGCGTTAGTCCTGAAGCCGGCGTGACTGGTCTTTGTGTCCTGACACAGCTCGCTTCCCGGCTCGCATGTGGGAACTCTCGGACGCTGTGCTCCCCCTCGATGCAGTGGCGACGCTCCTCCCGCTCCCGGTGACTCCCGACAAGGTCCGCCTGATAGCCATCGGGTCTGCGCTCCGCCGAATAGTTGCGAAGGTACTGCTCCCTGCCGCCATAGCCGATTCACACTCGATTCTTTCGCCGCATCATACTGCCAATGGTGTCAAAGCCGGGTTGGACTCTATTGTCCATAATACCCGCACGACACTGCGTCGCTTTTCCGTCACCCCGAATGTCGCCGCGGTCCTCATAGACGCCAACAATGCCTTTCACCGTGTTGATCGGCAGTTTATGCTTGACCACCTACCAATGCTCAGCCCCTCTCTAGCCCGCTTCGCCAACATGATCTACGGCCGCATACAATCACCTTTGCTCATCCCGAACCGGGATCGCACCGTCATACCAAGTGCCCGGGCACCCAGCAGGGTAACTCGGCCAGCATGTTGTTGTTCTCGCTTAAGATCCAAACCCTCATCCATCGGGTAGCTGAGATCCCTCGCAATGATCTCTGCCAATGGTACGCTGATGACGGCACGATCGTCGGTACCCTTGGCTGTATCAGTCAGACGTGCAGGCTCCTCGCCCGAGATGGCCCCACAGTTGGCTTCCAAGTCAACCCACAGAGGACACGGATCTTTTGGCCTCACGTCATGGCTCCGGATCGAGCAGCCTTCCTCGAGGAATTCCCTCTCGCCGAATGCTCTCGGGATGGCTCTCCGCTGCTCGGGGCCCCTATTGGCAAAAGAGCATTCACGGAGAGTTTTCTACGGTCCAAGATCGCCCGGTGACGCCGCACCCTGGACCGCCTCCTACTGGTCCGCGACGCCCGCGCCCGGTTCCACATGCACCGGATTTGTGCCCGTGCGTGCCTCCTATCGCATGCATTCAAGCTCTCTGATCTGCGCTCAGCTGAGTCTGCTGCCGAAGAGTTCGATGATCTACAACGGTCATCATATGAAAAGTTACATGGCATCGCACTCACGGACCGAGCCTGGGAACAAGTCTGCCTCCCCATCCTTCGGCGGCCAAGGCCTCGAAAGCATCACCTCGTTCCTCCATGGCGCAGGCGCCGCCAGCATCATTGATACAGCAACCGCACGGCAGCAGACTTCCGCACACGCCACGCGGCGTGCTTGTGCACTAGCCTCTGCCCGTTTCTGCGGCGACCGGTCCTTCCTCCTGCGCCAAGCTGGGGCTTCGCTCCGCCGTTTCGCCTTGCACATCCCTGGGCTTGTCGACCTTTCGGCCTTGACCCTCTCACTCTAGCTGCTTCACCCACCAACACTCTAACTCTTCTCAGACTGGTGCAGCAAGAGGCGCGGGCAAGAGTTCATTGGCACGACGAAGCCCAGGCGATCGCCCCAAACCCGACCGCTCACAGCGACGCGGGCGTCCGCCATCACATCCGTAGCTTAGCGTTCCGCCGCAGCCCCGCTGCGGCCTTTCTCTTCCCCACCCTGCGGCAGAAACAAAGGTGCACACACGGAAATATCTTCCAACAGTAAAACACCCAAACGTTTCCTCACAACACACTGACGGACCATGCTCCGCCGTCACCTCGGACTGCCAATGTACGATGACTCGATGTCCCTCAACTGCTACCACTGTGACCGCCCCTTGGACACTCTCGGCGATCACGCCGCCGATCTCTGCTGCACTGGTTACGGTCGTTGTCACCGCCATGACTCGCTCTGTTATGCGTTCGCGACAAAAGTTACCCGCGGCGCGGATCTGGATACTCTGCACGAGGTTCCGCTCGTCGTCCCGGGCACTGAGCCCCGGCCCGCCGATATCCTACTACAGCTCCCTCAACCCCGGAAGGGACAGCTTCGTGCCCCATTGTGGGTGATATCACTGTCTTCTCGTCGTTCAACGCCAAAGTACGCACCAAGGCGACCCAGGTCGCCGGTGACGCTGCTGAAGTGGCGGCCAGCGACAAGGTTACAGCTCTGGAACGCAACCTCGCCCGACGCCTCCCCGCTCCCTCAACTGACCCATCGTCTGCGCCATACACGCCGAATTTTCGACCCCTGGCGTTTGATTCCCTGGGCGCCCCTTCCTCCTCTACCATTGCGTTTATTGAGGAGTTAGTTCCGCGGATCGCGTCCAAGTATCACTCGACACCTGGTGTTATCCGCCGCCGTATCTACCAGGGATTGAGTTGCACCCTCTTGTCATCCATCAATCAAGCCATCCTCTCACGAGCCCCGATGCGCATGGACGACGAGGGACATCCAGTTAGGTCTTAGCCATATAGTTAGTACTTGCGCAGTCCCCAGTAGATACTGAATGCCTGTTGCGTGTTGATTCACGAGTCTGCTAGTCGATGGGGATGCTCGTACTTGAGATGTTTTCGTAGTAGAGTTAACGGTGAAACATAGATCGTCGAGCACAGCTGTTACCTTGTTCGTCTTCTGCTGGTAGACCGCCTAAGGGATGGCAGCCGACCACTTCTTCGGGAGGTTGTTGAGAAAGTTGAAGATAGAACGATGAATAGGAAGATAAAGAAAAAGAACGTTCTATACTTGTCGCAGCCACATCTTTACTCTGACCAAAGGTGCAGTCGGTGGCTGACCCAGAAGTCGGGTCAGGTCCGGTTTTTACAGACTAGAGTAGCACAGAGGGTGTGGAACTGCTGAGTCAGCAGTAGAAATACATACTAGCCTATCAAATTAAAGAGAATGGAAATCTAGTAATTCTAAAATAAAAACCTAGAACGGTAACCGTTATTTCAAATTAGTGCATACGTGGATATATTCGTTATGCATGACAATGCCTTAAACTCCTTTGTTGCACTCTCAAGATAAGTAATGAGTAAAGATCTTTCTCTCTTGTTAGAGGAAATGATGCCCCACATCGCGGACAAATTCAACACGTCAACAGGAGTTATCCGTACACGAGTTTTTGGGATCATTACTAGCAACTTATGGCATCAGTAGCAAAATCTGGACGTCGAGTGCACAATCTATTTTGTCGCGCATGTCGCTGCACGTGGCTGTCGTGGACCACTCGGTTAGCTCTTAGCTAGCAGTGTAGTCGGATCCTGCAGCGGACACCCGTTATACTGATGCCATAAGTTCTTGCTTGTTGATGACTTTTTTGAACTTGTACAGAGCAAAGAATTTCTCCCGATAATCCACACGACGTTCTATGTCGAGACTGGTGCGAGTCGGCAGCAAAGTTCTTCTGGAGGGATGATGAATGGGCAAGATCTTCAATCCCGCAACGCACTCGGAAGCAGATATTCGGCGAAGGATTCGCCGCCAAGCATGCATGGAAACGCCTGCAGCAGCGTTCCTCTCTGCACAGCAGTCTGCGATCAACCGAACGTACGACGAGATGTGGACAGTAATGCTCCGTCGCCATCTGGGAGTAGCCGTGTTTGATGACACTGCTCCGCTGCGGTGCGCGGAGTGCCACAGGCCCATGGATGTTTTAGGAGACCATGCAGCAGACTTATGCAACAAAGGTCTCGGATGGACCAACCTTCACACAGCGGTGGTAAAGGTACTTGGCCGAGAGCTGTTCAAGGCAGCAGGAGTCAGCGTTCAATACGAAGTGAAGTACCTACTTCCTGGACTGAACGCGTTACCCGCAGACAACAAGGTCTGATGCAACAAACAACCAGTCCCCTCTCCCAGGGGAGGGTTTTTGGGGTGCTTTACTGATTAGGGATGCATAACGGCTATTCTACGAAGGCTAAGGTTGACAAGTCTGTGTAATGGAGAGTCTGGAAATGAGGCCTAGTCATAAGGTACTACCTCACAGGGCTGGTGTGAGGCCAGTGGCATATGACGTGACTGTATCATCCCCATTCCAAGAGAGCTATAAGTCAATGGCAGCACGGGAAGGGCGATGTGTTGCAAACGCAGCAGAAAAGCGGAAGAAGAGGGACTTAGCTACGAAAGTGGCAGCGATTCCAGGCGAGGAAATGCCGGGACGATCAAGGCTAGGATGTTATTTTATACCACTAGCTTTCGACTCGTTAGGATCACCCTCTTTAGAGACATCCAAGGTTATAGAGACATACGCGGCAGCAGTAGCGTCTCGTAGCGGATGATCGACGGAGGAGTGAGGACTCGCCTGTATCAGAAGCTTAGCCACTCAATCTGGTCAACATGTGCAACATCCGTAATTTGTCGCGCACCGCAACACGCAGAGCTTAGTCACCCAATTCCGACTTAATTTTAGGTACAGTACTTTGCAACGTTGCACATTTGGACTGTACACCAGTGATAATCGACTGTATAAAAGAATTTCTGCTACTGTGGGCTGGCCCGCTACAAATAATTAAAATTAATTAGTTTTTCACGATTTCATGGCAATATTTATTGAAATTTTTAGTTTTTCCGTTGTCAGAAATTTGTACTATGGCCTCCCAACTGACCAGAGAGGAACGACAGGCTCGAATTGACCGCATTTATCCTTCTGCTTCTTCTGCGACCCAGCTCCGCCTAGATGTGTTTATTAATGACTCCGAGTTCGCTGCCAGCCCGCAGGCCTTTGATGTCTCTGTCATCTGTCCGCACTCATCCTGGTTTCGTTCTTGTCCTCCACATGGCCATATCTCCAAGAAAGAATAAGAACAACGCCGCCATTATCATACTTTATGCGAATACTACAATCTGGACCTTCACTCCATGTGTAACAATGTCTCTGTTACACCACTGTGTAATAGAGACTTTTCTCTGTCAATATTCAAATTCTTTATTACACAGTGGTGTAACAGAGAAATTGCATCACTCTTGGAAGAATCTAGAAGCTTTATGTAACTGGGTAGCGGTTTTACTGCTGAGCATTTATTTTCTCTGCAGTATTTTTATTTGACGTGGAGCCCCACGTCATCGCCTTTTTTATGTTCTAGATAGTACTATTATTTGGTTACGGCTCTACTTTCTAGTTACAGCTCTACTTTCTGTGCTTTCTACTGAGCTGGAACAACTGTGAGAGATGTTTAGAAGAGCTGCCGTACTTTCTATAAAAGGGGGGCTCATCTGGATTCTCGTGGGAATCCAGGTACACTCCATACACCCTTTGCCCCCAACTTTCTGAAACCCACTACCATCGTCTCTATTGTTCCTTTAGCAGCGCCTCGGCTGCTTCCCTCTATATTTCACCATGGTTGCTGATGTCTATGGTTGCATTGGACCCAGGTTTGATCAAGCCGTGCAACAAGTATCCACTTTCTCGCCAGAAAGCGTGGTACCTCAGCTGCCGCAGAGAAACATTCGCTCCTCGTTAGATTCGTATGCCTGATTGTCCAATACGTTGCTACGTCCGTTAATCGGCGTCGTCTTGAACAAACAACCGATTTTGACCCTGCTGTGTAGTCCTAGGCCGTGCGCTGTGTGGCGCTAGCGGTCTACTGAGTATTGATCATTAAAGGTGATGCTTTCGTACTATCCTGCAGCGGACAACTGTTATACTAATGCCATAAAGTTCCAATACTCAATTGGAACGGACTCCTCATTCGGCATACTGTCTGTAGACCTGGAAAGTGCGTTTGATCTGTGCAGTCGCGCTGTTTTCATGGAAGCTGTTAGGACCTTCCTTCCACAATTACAACCGTGTGTCTCGTACTGCTATGCTTTCGAGCCAGCTTACCAGTGGACCGGTCGCCATACCATCAGAAGCATGTAAGGGACGCAACAAGGGGACAACCTCGGTAGCCTGCTATTTGACTTGGTTCTGCATCCCGATGTACTCAAGATTCAAGATTTCTTAGGTTCCCAAGACGAGGAAGACGAACTGATGGGCCGCATGCTGCTCCAACTCTGGTACTATGACCACGGGTATATCATCGCGCGCCACGATCAACTCCGCCGCTTCGTTGAAATACTCTCGTCTCTTGGCGCCACCAGCAGGGGCTGCACCTCTCTTTGACAAAACGGGGGAGTGTTTGGGTGGTTTACACTTGAAAGATACGCACGACTTTGCCAAAATGCAAGGTCTGGTGGCCGACGGCCCCTCCAGAGTCCGTGCAGGGCCTCTACCCAAATGTCCTAAAACAAAAGTATAGTGAGGGCACACTCGTCCTCTCAACGCCCGAATTGGCACAAGGACCTTCACCAAGAGAACTTTTTCTACCAACGTGAAGTCCCTCAAACCGTTCCTTGAGGCCATCATAGACCTCGAGAATACGCAAATAGCGTTCCAGCTGCTCCGAAATTGCTTCGGAGTCTGCAAACTCGACTATTTACTGCGTGTAGTCCCGAAGTCGTCCACTGCCGAGGGCGCTACCATGTTGACGATATGATGAAGCGCTACGTCTGCACTCTGGCAGGGGGTTTTGGATTCGGAGGTCTTCCGTGAACTTCAACTTCCAGTGAAATCACTGGATGCGAAGCGGCCCTCCCTGGGATCGGAATCAATTCCGCCAAAATAATCGCCGCGGCCGCCTTCCTCGCCTCCAGCGCGGCCACCAACAGGTTGTGCAAAGTTGTTCTGCCCGCTCCTATCAGGAGCCTCGCCACCTACAACGACGATTTGGACGCCCACCAGAATTGATTACTTTTCCGTCTGCAGTCAGGGATTCTGCCATTTAGTGTCTTTTGCTCACGTAACACACCATCGCAAAAGAAACTAACAAACCCAATTCATGCAGCAGTGCAGGAAAGCATTCCCCCCGGTGATCGAAGAAGGCAGGCAATCCGCACATCTATGGCCCTCCCAGGCGCCATATAGTTGTACTGCGCCCCGCCCCGGCCTTAAGACCAGTACTGACCCCCGGGAATTCGCGGTATGGCTCCAATACTTCTGCAAATCCGCTGTTCTCTTCGGATGTGCAGTGCCCGAGACGAAACTGCCCCGAAACCCTCGACTGTTTCGGGATCACCTGCTTCACTAGGGCACTGGAGACGTACGGAAAGGTTCGGGGGGTTCTATGCAAAGGCACGCCGCAGCAGCCGTCATGTCCAATACGGCCTGCTTGATGGCTGGCCTGAAGGTGGCATTTTAGGGAGCGTAGTTCCTTGCCCATTACTGTGTCGGTATACCCTTTTTGAGTTGATTGCGGTTGTCTGGAAAACCATGGGATAGATCGGATATATCTTCCAAGAGTAAAACACCCTAACCTTTCCCTCCTAGAGACATGGTGGGCACAGAACCCGACGACATGACCATCAAGTGGCCCTCTTTGCGCAGGACCTGCAGAAAGCGGCTCACCTCCCTGCTGTCGAACCGCGAGACGGGGTTCATCGCACGAGGCCGGACATCCGGGCGATGGGAAGCAGCGGAGGTACGGATCTCTTTGACGTGACGTTCATTAACCCACTGGCGCCCTCCCACAGGAGGGTCTAAACGTTTAATCCGCTCACCTCCGTCAATGCGGCCGTCTCTGCGAAGCATAGACGATATGAATCTTTATTGCAACCTTCCGTGAGAAGTAAGCTCGTGCCTACCCAGTATCACTCTCGGAGGCTGGCACCCAGACGCATATATGGTGCTAACCGTCGTCGCGCGGAACGTGGCCGTTAGGGCAATGGAGCATATGGTAAGGTCCGAGCGGCACTTCGTCAGAGGCACGCTGCCGCGGCCGTAATGTCCAACGCAGCTTGCCTGCTAGGCGGCCATGAGCCGGCTTTCTTGGGAAATTTAAGAGGTACCACTGGTAACCCTGTAGGATATTCCGGGCCACAACCGACCATATATTTCAAATATTAGACCACCCCACATTTCCCCCCTCAATAGAGTAGATCTTTGTACTCGACTGAGTACACTTCATGGTCGAATAGACACTAGAATTCCTCGCTTACTGTGGGAGGAACATTTAAGAGAATAGCTCGACATGGGTCCTCACAGCGAATGCTGACCGAAGTCTTTGGAAACCGTACGGAGGCAAGAGTTTCATTGGCTGCTCTACTTGGTTCGAGAAAAGCTTGGCTAAATTATGGCGAAACACATTCCTGAAATATTCAAAAATCTTAATAGGCTGGGCGACTTTGGTTCACAATACCTGTCTCCCGTTGATGGGAATATCCCAACACAATGGTGCAACGTCGAAACTGCTCATACACACCAAGAAACTGTACTTTTCGATGACCGGTTCAAGGTATCGACAATAACAAGAATGGT
Source organism: Kappaphycus alvarezii (assembly GCA_002205965.3). Taxonomy (NCBI): domain Eukaryota; phylum Rhodophyta; class Florideophyceae; order Gigartinales; family Solieriaceae; genus Kappaphycus; species Kappaphycus alvarezii. Next base: position 205,945 of record NADL03000094.1, on the reverse strand, counting down.
TACAGGCGGTCGTTGACCGCATCATGGATATACAGACATGCCCCAACATTTTTTTGCCTGTTTCCTCCTCTGTGACAAAGACGTTACGATGCGTTCTTTCTGTTCCGGTACATCATGAACATGCATTCCGCTCGGTGCGGTCCTCTGCCGCGACACTGCATGCGGGTGATAGGACTTTACCGTTTAGCTCTGAGCCTCAAGTACAGTCCCGTCAGTGTACGGTAACTTTATGGCATCAGTACATCCGTAGAGAACAAATGGCGTAAATGAGTATTAAAATGGGTTGTTGCCGGTTCGGTCCGCCTTGCCTAGACCGCGACATTTTCGGATCGGACCGGGACTTTGCCAGTCCGTAGCTCTAGCTTCGAACGTTGCACCATTCCAAGTAAATCAACCCTACTTGCCCGTTGAATTGTTCAACATAGCCCATGTTCCGAAACTAGGTCATGCTGTGTCGATTTACTGAAGTTGAACAAGTATTTATCTGCATTGAAGAGGTAGTCATGCTAAGGACAAGGATGCAGTCCAGACTGTAGACGGTTCTCTGATTCTGAAGAGGTAGCCCGAGCTGCCTCTGCGGGCAGCAGTGAAAACTTTATATGCGACTATTTGCACATTTTGTTTGCCATTCCGTGTCCCCAAACTTTTGTGTGGTGTTTTCGCATTCTAAAATTTCTCCCGACAGCTGCTTTTGAAATGGTTATGGCACGTATTGATATTTAGTCATTACCTGTCTCGAGTGTGCACCGACTTTGTGAGAAAGGTGGACATATTTTCGGAAAAACTTGAGGTAGGTTTTGAGAGGGCGGCATTCCGAGAGTGGATGGTGATCTCGAGTACTGTAATCAGGTAGTTGTGCTGTACAGTACACATATCAATAATGCAGGGTTATTGTGCGAGCGAGAAAATGTTTTCATATGTTGTGTGTCGTTTTCTATGCTTTACAGTAAAAGTTTGCGAGATTTGAAAGCAAAAGATGAGTATCTGCAAAAAAAATTTGCTCGTCTTTGCAGATTGCTACTAGCTAGTCTAGCTGGCCTCTGAATCTAGTGGAATGGAAGCAAGGAAAAGGATTTTCAATTTTGAACCTGCACGTCAGGAGTGGATTTGCTTTTCAACAGTCGATCAGTTGACCAACCGCCCTCTCAAGTGAATGCAAGGTAATGAGGAGGCAATCAAGTCAAGGAGGAACTCGACTGGCACATGATGAAGCAGAAAAAAAAATAACGTCTAGAGCACTTGATCGATCAGGGCTGGAAATCACAGCGATGTGCGGTTGTATTTGTGGCTGTGTTGTCAATAACGAGCGGCGGATTGAGGATGCTGTGGAGGATTTTGCATTGCTGTGTCCCATCCCATTCCTAACGGATAAAAAGTTGATACCATATTAAACTGTAAGCAAAAAACTGACTGCGTTGGAATCCAATATTGAGGCATCCGATTGGAAGCGTGCCATTGGTTATATTGGCCAAAAAGACATATTTCCCTATCGAGGGTTTCCACTTTCCAATGCACCTGCGTCAGCATTGAAAAGTTTGAGGCTATGCCATCCTCAAACCCTCACATTTCCTCTCTCTCTCTCGTCCCTGCGCAGCGCAGCGAGCAATAAAAACAGACTCGCTCGCTCAACGTCCCTCGCCAACTGAATCGCCATCACACCCCGACCCGGAAACATCCTTCCCCACACACACCCCCTTACATTCCACACTCACATCCATCCATCCATCCATCCATCCCCAACCCCCTACCCTACTCGTACTTAAACACACCCCACACCCACCCTCCCATCCATCCACCTCATTCAGCCCCAGCCTCAATCCCATCCAGAAAATGCATCCAACCCCCCCTCTTCCTCCTCCTCCTCCTCCTCCCTCCTCCACGCCCAACCCCCCTGTCCCCCCTCCCAAATCCCCCTCAACAACACCTGCACTCATGCCCCAAAGACCACCGCCCCTCCCTCTTCCCCACCCCCGCTGCATCCCTGCCCTTCCCCACCCTAACCCTAACCCCCCTCCCCCCGCTGCATCCCCTGCACCGCCACCCATCCCCCAACGCCCGTCTCGTCGGCACCCCGGCACCCTCCGCTGCATCCCCTGTCCCCCCGGCACCGCCGCACAAAACGCACGATGCATCCCTTGCTCGCCACCGCGCAGAGTTTAACACCCCGCCTTTTCGGCTGTCGCCCTGTCCACCCGGCTTTACCGGCTTCCCGCCTTCAATCTACCACGTGTGTGCCCTGCCCGCCGCCACGGCACGCGATTCCGCCGTTGCCGGCGCCCTGTTTCCCGTGTCCGCCGCATGAATGCCCAAGTCAGGGGGGGGCACCTGTGTCCCGGATGCTACTGCATGTCCGCCCAATTTCTTTCGGAATCGGAGGGGGCTTGTGATCGCTGCAGTCGCTCCGAGAGGTATGATTCCAGACGGGGGAGTGTGTCAGGTGTCGGGGGGATGCGGAGAGTGATGGGGGTTGGCCACTGTGTGTAGAAAGTGTGTGCCGCCGGCGGTGGGTGGGGAGAATGGGTGCGTGTGTCCGCGGGGAGTGTGAGACGGGGGTGGGGGGTGGGCTGGGGCTTGTGTCAGGTGTGAGGGGGGGCTTGGCGCCGAGTTCGAGGCGACTGTTTGTCCGGTTTGTGAGGAGGGTTTGTGGGGAGGGGGGAGGTGTGTCGAGTGTAGGGGGAGACGGATGGTGGGGATGGTGGACGCTGTGTGGAATGTGAGCGTGGAAAGGTGGGACGGGTTTTCTTGGGTGGGAAGGGGGGCAGGGTTTGGAGAGAGAGTCGGTGTGTGGAAAGAGTGATGGATGTGGCACGGGGGAGACGGTTGTGGGCGCCGGGGCGCTGGGGGATGTATGGGGAGGGGTGCTTGCCCTAATGGACGGTTCAAGATTGTGGTGCAGGGCGGGGCGGAAATGTGTGTGCGGTGTGGCAAGGGAGAGCGATATAATAATGTGACCAACAGTTGTGTGGCGTGTAGGGCGAATGAGGTGAGTGGTGGCGGAGTGGGGACGGTGTGTAGACGGTGTGCGGGGGCTGCGGTGCGTGTCAATGGACGGTGCGCGTGTGTGAGTGGCGGGGACGGCGAGCTGCCGCCTGTGGGACGTGGCCTGATGGATGGCGCATGTCGCGTGTGCAGGCCCGGTTGGTATGGCATTCGCGGCGTCACCAGATGTCGGGCGTGCCCGCCTGGAACGTTTCAGAGTCGCGCGGGGCAGACCAGCTGTCGGCCGTGTCCTGTCGGACAGTTTATGCCGTCCGGGGAGCCGTTCAATGTCGTCGGTGTCCGGAAGGGAGCACGAGTATTGTCAAGTATGCCGAGAGTAGGTCGCTGCTCAGACTGTATACTCGCGTGCAGGCTTTTGGGAGCAGCTCTTGTGTCAGGGTTGGTGCTCTTTCCGAATGACATCAACATTTGGCGCCGATTGGGTCATATTCATGTTTTTCGCGTTTCCCAGTCGCCAATAAACAATCAATGCTCAGTTGAGCCAATACTAATTGGGGAAAACAGACACAACCCCAACCCGGCAAGGGCTTGACCAATGCCAACTCCAGCAAAGGGACGGAAGAAAATCCCCCATTGAAATTTCGGCAAGCCGGGTTGAAAAACTCCCGATGTAAGCGATGTGCTTACAGAACGCAAAGACGGATACACTGCGCCCTGCAACCAAACTATGGACGCACTCGGAGGCGGACCTTTGCCCTGCCGTCTTAAACTACTCTCATTGTTTCGTGTGATATTTACTTTTGCCTTCTTATCAGTGGCCTGTGAAATTATGATAATAGTTTCTACTTGTTATTTGAATCCTACAAAGGTGGACTATCAACCTTCGTACCCTACCTATAAACTTTAGCTTTTCTACCTCCCGCTACCCGGACTGTTGCGTCCAACATTGCTTGTTCCTAACAGATTAAGGATTAGCACGATCGGTCTTCAGCCGTACATTACAGCATCTTTCTAAAATGAGGGCCGTTATCCTTTGAAAGCACACCCGTTGTTGATCACTTTCAGTATGAGAAGCTTTCTCTGATTACAGTCTCATGAGGAAATATCCTCTGCTCATTTCAAGTCACCCAACTAACAATTTGGACGAAATTTCACCACTCACGACACGTCACTTGACGTGTATCAAAGCTTGAGTGATGGCTTCAATGCAAGTTTACAGGACTCCTAAATTTAACTGTAGTGCAATGCGCGGTGCGCAGTTCTTCTTGTCTGGGAACGGAACACTGTTGGACAATGAGAAACCCAACACACACACACGAAGACCACAGGGTGTTTGCTGTCCTCTTTCTCTTTAAGCACCCCGCGATGCAGTAGCACATCTCGCCGACGGCGAGGAGAAATTGAGTTGGAAGAGCGGCGGTAATTCCTTGGACCGCTGGACGGTATACTTGTCCTCCGGGTTGTAAGGCCGGGCCGTGGTCCGCTGAATGCTATAAACTTGGTAAGGATCGTTTCCAAAGAACCATAGACACCAGGGTATAATACTGGACAAAAAAGATGTAGTATCGGGTCAGCTGTGATGAATATCTCCTTTGGAGATAAGGATGTTGTCAACAACGACAACCTTGAAGTTCTCATTTTTATAATAGATGCCGGAGTCCGGGGCGCCAAGCTTGAGTAAATATCACAAACAAACAACAAAAGGGTATTGTAATATTGGATAGAAAGGGGGAATTAGAAAGGGGACCCGGGTGGATAAACGTGGCTATAGCCAAAGTAGCCGTTGGCAAGGATTCTACAAAACCGGAAGTTGGAGTCAAGCTCAGAGCCAACACCGGGTTGGCTGTTTATTCTGGGGCCCTAGTGGCAAGGTAGGTATAAATAATAGTTAGGTAGGTTAGGGCTATCTGCGACGGCGGGGTGAGGGAAGTTAGGGAGATCCAAGTTAGAGATAAGAAAACTCGACATTTGGCCCAATAGTTACCTTTCACCTGCGAAAATATCAGGTCCAATTTGTAGGCCGAGTGGTCCAGATGGCAAGCACTCAAGCCCCATCGAATGGTTATACAGTACCAAAAATAATAGTGGGCGACAAAAGAAAATTGCCCTAACTGTACTGTACAGTGCCCGCGGGTTAGCAGTGAATCAGATCAAAAAAAGATCACCGAAATTAGCTCTGCCGATGGAAGTACAGTGTAAGTGCATATTGCACTACATTAACACCACTCGCACAAAACCAACACTACTAATATCTTCAGAACAGCTTTGTGGGGATTGAATATCGGGATACATGCCCATTTATCGGGGTGCAAATTAGTAAAAGTGGTATTAGTGTGCGAAGGGGGTAACTAGGACCTTTATTAAAGATTTAACTGGGCCTGCTAAACAGATACAACGCGGCAAGGGCTTGAAGGATTCCTTCTCCAGCAGAGAGGACGGAAGAAAAATCCCCATTGAAATCTCGGCAAGCCGAGCAATTAATGGGCTGAAAAAACCCCAGTATAAGCGACGTGCATACAGAAAGCGACGACGATAGCGACAAATTCTCCAAGTGAGCGATCTCGAATAACGCCAGGAGGACAACAACGGCTAGGACCCTTCGCTTGCTGCGACAAAGAAAGCAAGCACTGGTTGGCTGCGGTAGGGTACGATGAGCATTGCTGAGCCTGATCGAGGAGGGCGTCCTTCCTTACACGCCTTTCCCAGATGGACCGAACATGCGGACACCACGGGGGCTCCGAAGCGAGGACGGGCGATCCGTAAGACCCGCTTTGGCTTGATGCCTGGGCGCCCGAGCGCAGCATGGCCCGGGCGCCGAGCGAAGGGAAACAAAAATGTGTGCAAGTCGTTTGGTGCGACTGCAGGCGTAATATACCGGCGTGTGTATTAGCGGCGGGGGACTGATGGGTAGTTTACTTGGTCGTGTGACACTTGTAGCGGGGGGGATCTAAAGGGATTGTGTATTAGCGCCATTATTGCATGCTGTGGTGTCGTGTATTGGTATGGATCTGTAGCGACGTGGATCATGCGGTTATTTCCTAGCTGTACCGTATAGTCGGATGCTGTAGTGGACAGCGTAGAAAGGATATGTGGCAAACTATTCAAAAGTGCCAACCGCGTGACATGTGCTCATCGCTAAAAGTGAAGATTTGGATTTATTCAAATTGTTTCATTTGGTGTCAAAAGTTGTTTGTTTCAATCAGGGAGGGCTTCCTGCTTATAGAGGTGGATTCGTGGGTAGTCTGAAGGGTTGTACTCAAAGTTGGGGAGGTGGGCATGGGTTGACGGTGCGGTTGCTCTGATCAGGCGGGTGAGGTTGAACGGCAGAGTGCGCTGCTCCGAGACTTTCGGTGGCAGGAATAAAGGCACGGGTCACAATGATAGCTGTTGAGCACCGAATACGATCAGATTTGTTTGCGGTACAGGAGAGTACAGTAACTCATCTTGACGAATGCAATAGCGTAGCGCAGTGCCATATGATTTGTCCTGGGCACACACAGCGGCAATGTGACCGTCACTAGGTGGACGTGGCCTACGTGGCACATGCGGTTGGGTCGTAGCGAAGTATTCGGACCCTTGAGTGTCCTGTAGTGTCGCAGTCAGGAACAGTTTGAACTATAAATGTTTGAATTTGAATGTATGTAAGTATTCTGTAAATGGGAAATAGAGAGGGTGCCTTACAGTAGTTTGGAAAATGTGCCAGAGCAATCCAGAATGAAAGGGGTCAGTTTGGTGCAATTTGTTACAGTACTACTGTAGGTATAGAAATGGATTTGTACCGTAGCAAAGGACCAGGAAACCACTTTTTGATAGTACATTATGCGCGGGAAGATGTTGTTTACCTTGGCATGTAACCGCCACTCGCTGTCCACACGTGGCAACAGTCCCATACACACGTTTTGATCCGGGCGGGTTGTTGATGGTGGCTTGACACCTACATATTTGTAGAGTGATAGAAAGATGTCCCTCGGTTGCAGTGAAGGTGGATAGTTGGTGTGACTAGACTAGGGAACGTGCGCTTACAAACTTGGTTGACATTACTGTTCTACTGTAAAACCCCTGAAACCTTGTAAGGTATCCTTACAGTAGTGGAGACCATTTACAGTAAGCAGCGTATTGGAATTGCCTGATATACCGCTGACAAGGGACCTGGAGCTACAGCTCTTCATCCATTGTGGACACTTCATGTACCCTTCAGGGTACTGGTACCGTACTGTACTGTACAATAAATCTATTGGAGATAGGGTGGGGAGTGGTACGCCATGATTACGTGACTGTACTGTACAGTACAGTACTGTAGTGGCAGAGCTATTGCAGGCGTTTATTGTATTGAAATTGTTCATTATAATAGCAAAGATGACAATGGAGGGCACCCGAACGACTCTCATTGGTCAATGCGAATGGATTTGTAGAAACATCGATGCAAAGATTGTATCTCGCTCATTGCTTACCTGCATGCTTGCTTCATCCTATATATATAATTCACCCCCCTCCCCTCCCCACTTTCTCCAAACTCTCTCACCCACATCGTCTCCACCCCTCCACACACCATGGTCACCATCACCCCCAAGCCAAACGGCCCCTCATCCTCAAAGACCATGCCTACAACCCTACCACAAAGCAATTCGAACATGAACCAGGCACAAGCACCGCACTCTGCCGCGCGGTCGCTCCCGCAACAAACCGCTCTGCGACGGATCCCATCGCACCGTCCAACCCCCCTGGTCCTCCGAAGCAACCGACATCGAGGACGTCCTAGGTCCCCCAAATCCACCCCGACCAAATCCACAACCACCCGGACCCCTCCACCGAAATCGAGCCCACAATGGCCTACATCAAACGCCTCGCCCGCGAAGGTCTCACCTCCCACCACGCGAAATGACCGCAATGGGTGTCCACGTCATACCCTGCCCCACTGGGACGACATCCAGATCCTCACCGCCCAACTCGCACAAAAGCCTCTGCTCGACGACGCCCCTGTCAACACAAAACTCATCATCGGCGCCCACTGCAAGCGGCCCCTCACCCTCCAAGTCCCCATCTTTGTCAGCGACATGTCCTTTGGCGCCCTCTCCCGCAACGCAAAGCTCGCTCTCAGCAAAGGCGCCCAACTCGCCGGCACCGGCATTTGCTCCGGCGAAGGCGGCTCCTTGCACGCAGAGCGTGCCGAAAACACGCGCTACTTTTACGAAATCGCCTCCGCCATGTTCGGCTACGACGAACAGCTCCTCAGCGATCCCCACATCGCCGCCGTCCATTTCAAGGGCGGCCAAGCCGCAAAGACCGGCACCGGCGGTCACCTGTCCGCCGTCAAGGTCACCAAGGAGATAGCAGAGGTGCGCAACCTGCGCCCGGGACAGGATGCCATTTCGCCGGCCACGTTTAAGGACCTGCATACCGCGGCCGATTTCAAGCGCTTGCCAAGCGCGTCCGCCTGCTCACCGGCGGTGTGCCGGTCGGGTTTAAACTGTCCGCGCAACATATTGAGGAGGATGTTCAATTCGCGCTGGATGCGGGCGCCGATTATATCATCCTGGACGGGCGCGGGGGGGCGACGGGCGCGGCACCCGTGATTTTTAGGGATAATATCTCGGTGCCGACGATCCCGGCGCTGGCTCGGGCGAGGGCGTATTTGGATAAAAAGGGGGCGAAACATGTCAAGTTGATTGCTACGGGGGGTTGAGAACGCCCGTGGATTTTGTCAAGGCGATGTGTCTGGGGCGGATGGGGTGGCCATTTCGAACAGTGCGATTCAGGCTATCGGGTGCGTGGCGGCCAGGATTTGTCATACGAATACTTGCCCGTCTGGAGTGGCGACGCAGGATGAGGCGTTGATGTCGTTGATTAATGTGGACAAGTCGGCAAGGCAGCTGGCAAACTTTTTGGAGGCGTCAAAGGGGCTGATGGCCGTTATGGCGAGGGCGTGTGGCCATTCTTCGACGGCGGAGTTTTGTCAAAGGGATATTACAACGTGGAAGAGGGATATGGCGTATCTGACGGGCATTCGTTTCGGAGGGGTTATGCCGCTGTGAGACTGTGGTGCGCATCGCACGCGGTCCTGAGGGTCTGCATTCAGAGAATTGGTGTAATAGCATTCGATGCCTCGCGACAATGCGCAGGTGGTCGAACAATCCAGTTGAGCTCAAGAGTAAATTGCGGTTGCAGCTTTTGGAGCTTTTGATAGAGGTTAAACCTTGGGATTGCAATGAAGCACGTGTTGGTGACGATGATTTCCTGCTTGGAAGCGGATGTAATCAGATCACGGCCTTTTTATTGGCCGCCGCAATTATGATGCTCTACCTATACGGTACAACAGGCCATTTCCCCTGGACATTGCCTACTGTAGGTTAATTTCTGTTGGCCCAAGAAAAACCATGATCCGCTTCTTGAGCAGCGTAGAAAATACCGGTCCTACTAGTCTCACTTTATTGGATAAAGACTCGTCATGCTGCCCATTCTTTTGCCAATCGGTTGAACATTTCCATAGCACTCTCCTCCAAGCCTTATTCACTTGAAACGCATTGGAAGCACTATTCCGCCGGGCGGCCTCAATTTACCCCAGCCCAGCTCACCACGCTGCTGATGTCATCCGGTACCGGAGACGTGGCTCGTGGCCTCCCCCGCGCCTACCATTCCATTTTTGGTATCGATGACTCACTGGACCGTAATGCCCCGCCGCACCAGGGCACTCCACCACAGACTCCCCTCCGCTCCCCTGCCAGCATTGTGATTTCAGCATGGACCACCGACCACCAGTACTGTACTGTACTGTACTGTACATACCAGTAACTGTGCTGTTCGATCCGACAAAACTTTACATTACGCTTCACAAATCGGCGCGTGGCTCACGTTGACCATCTGGTCAGCTCTGAACCGAACAGAATAGTGTCCATCAGTGTCCACTCCCGAAACAATTTAGGGCATCCGTTACTGAATTCAGTGAATTGCCAGCAATGAAACTTGGGTCTAGGATTTTTGCATACTAATGCCATACAGTGAAGTATCTGATTTCTCAACTGTACACAAGGGGTAAGCACACTGTAATTTCGGAGCTAGAATGACCGAGTTACTTGTTTCTTGTTGAACTCTATATAAAAATTAATTGATATGCGTGGATCCAAAATAGATAATTTCAAATAAATGAATAATAAATTACCTGAATAGAACTGAATAATAATAAAAAGAAACCCAGTATTTATTGATCGACGGCATTAGTTCGATGGCCCGAGACATGCTAAAATTTTCTAACAGCCTAAGACTATTTATACAGCATATCATAGTAGAAAGCTACAAAGATGATTCCACCAGTATAATAATAATCGTAGACAAAATTTATGCTCAATAATAATTGAAGAATAATTATCCAGGTGAGTATTAATCCAAATAGTAATTTGCTGGCAATACCTTTTCCAGTAATTGTAGCTGTAAAATTAAAAAGCCAACTGACAGCCATAGAAATTGATTCACGTGTAATACAGTATTAAACATGGGCCAGTGAAACTAGATAAAACTATTTTCGATGATTCACATTAAAAGAAATTGTTGACCTCTGATAAAAAAACTTTCCACAATTTTTCATTACTGTATTCGATGTGGAAAACCAATTAAATAGTTTTCTATTACTTGCTAAATTTATTTTTCCAATTTTCACATCACTTCTCATTTGAAAATTATGAATCTTATATTATTATCCTGTTGACTAAAATGAATCACGAGATAAAGTATTACTCATATCAATAGGTATGGATCCATCAAATAGAAGAAGCTTGAGTGTGTCAGATACAGGACTGTCCTTTTTTTCAACGGGTCGGATGGATTAATTAAGCCAGGCATCCAAAGCATTTTCTTAATTTTTTTGTTTCAAAATTATATCTTACTAACTGTACATCAGCTCTTACTGATTTGTCTTAAAGTACGCGAAATGCGGAAAGAGAGCTGAATAAATCCTTCGAGTCCACAGCAACATGTAGGGGAACATTAATATTGAGTATCTTACTGTATGCTGCTGCAATAATTTTCCTTCTTCAATAGCTTCACCAGCAGCTAATTTCTCTCCAGATGCAATTGATTAAACAGGAGCCGGTGATAAATGTGAATGCAAATAAATTGTATGAAATATATATTTGCATTTTAAAGAACCAATCAAGAGTCCAGCAATACATCCAAGTTGTGGGGTACTTAAGCCTTTGCATGTGGAATCTGCATGTGTCTGTGGTAAATTAATCCATTCGAAGTTGCGCATTTGTCGAGCCTGCAGGTTTTACTGCATCATAAAAAAATCAACAGATAAATTACAATTTCCAGAATTTTCCGGGCGTCGATATGTACTGGTAGAGCCAAAGGATTTTAAATTTCGTAACATCGAAGATCGAATATATAAATCAAGAACCAATGGATTGGACCTTCTTCGCTGCAAATAGCTGGCTGTAAAAGCAGATATAGGAGAAGAAACCATGCCCAAATAAACAATCGAATCATTCAGAGAATTGAAGGAGAATTTTCAAAAGAATTCATTTCGTCATGTGGGTGTTTCTGGCGATTTCTGGATATAAAGTGACGTTCAAGTCCTCATATTTTTCATTAGCTGATACATTAATTTTGTAATCATCGAGCTGTGTAATTAACACCATTAAAATTGACATACCCTGGCATGTGCACTATTGTTCCGAGCTTATATGTGTTTCCAAGGTTTTGAATAAATTTTTCTTGAATTGATCCGGTCCATCAATAATTATTTCATCAACCAATTTAACAACAAGTAGTATCAATAACTCTTTTGAAAACATAAAAAATAATTGAGGAGCATAAACCACTGATTTCAAGCCAAGATCATAAAATGTATGAACCGAATGTATTTGCCAATTTATCATTTTGCATTCGCGTTGACTAAGCAATACGATGCAGACAATAGTAACCAATAATAAGATTTTTCTGTGCATTCTCGGTGGGGCTTCACGTAAACATCGCGAAGTGCTGATCCAGATTGTAAAAATGCTGATTTGACATCGACATTTGATAGATTCCATTTTAAAAACTACAGCAAAGGATAAAAGAATTCTAATTGCCATTGAGGAACAAGATTCTGAGTCAGTCTTTAGATTGTTTCTCCTTGTCCTCATTTCCATGCAGGGCAATCCGTGCCTTGTAATAATATTTTCCATCATCTAGAATTTTAATATTTTATAAAATGTGACTGGATATTACATTTGAATCCGGAGGAATTTATGAAACATGAAATTTCGAACAAATTCTTGAAAAAATTTTTTTTCTTCTGTGTTGTATGCATTTGAAATAATGTGAGATGGAAGTCCCGATGCTTGCTGAAGTAAAAACTCTTTAGATCCAAACCTCTTATAATAGAGATCCAGATCTTTTTTCCGAAGATTATAATTCTGTTCCAGGTAATAATTCAATTTCATGAGCATCAACGGCACCATTTCCATTCAATGGAATGTAAATTATATTTCAGGCTTAAGAAAGTTATTTTCGGTTTCAATCGGTACATGTTCAAGAGATAATACATTTTTAGATTCTGAAATATTTCATCATTTTCTGCCTCCGGTTGATTAAAATCACAGCCATCAAAATGTTCTTCTATATTGCTTTCCATAAATTCCTGATTTCATGAGTACCTAATTGTTCAAAATTTTCTGAAATTGCATCAACAGAATTACCAATTGAATCGTCCAATAAATCATTCGCTTTTTGAATTTTATAGGCAGGTTCGTTATGACGAGACTGAGTTGCAAACGTCTTCAGTTGCTGCATTAGTAAATCTTCCATTAGATCCAGGAACTCTAAAATAAGAGATTTTTGTCGAACTTTAAGACTTGTTTTGGAGATGACTACGATCCTCTTTTTCGGTTTGGCGGATGAATAAAAATTTCCACAATACCACCAACATTAATTGGAATATCGGTCACAGACTTCGATTTTAGGATAAGATTTAACTTTTTCTTGGCAATTAGCTCATCATGAACCCTTTTTGAAATCATTCGGTATAATTTGAGGACCAGCATTATCGATGGGTCTGGTGTGACCAGTGGCGAGCTCGTATGAAGAGACAACATCGTTTCCATATAAGTCACTCGATATTTGAAACATTCAAGCAACGCGAACAGTACCATTTCCATGTGGTTCGGATAATTCTAAACGTAGGTAAACATCTCTTAATATTTTGTGTTTCGATTCAATAGAATTTTTGTTGTGGCGGCGAGAACCAATAGAACAAAATAAAATCCCTTTTCTTCTAGATAACTTTTAAAATATCATTGTCAAACGCCTGATCTCCCATTATGTTATTTTGGTCCCAAAAGGGTGTTAACCAGAGAGTTTCAAAAGAAATTAATATAATTTTCCATTTTCAAGGAGGGCACAATACCACCAGTAGAATATCGGATAACTGAGTCCATGATGTGAGAGATATACAAAATTTCCACAAAGAAGTGATCCAAACACACCAATTCATTAAATCCGCGACATAAAGAACTGATTGATACTGCACGAGGATGAGATGTTTTTTCGTGACATCGCAAAATTTGCAAGAGTCAACTATATTTGATAAGTATTTTATGCATTTATCGTCCCAGATAAATTTTCTTTTTAATAATAATTTCATATAATCATAGATTGAGTGACCACATACATGTTTGTGGACCTTATTAATTACTTTCTTTTTTTCCGCCCAAATAGTTTTTTTGTTGTACTTCTATCGTTGGAACATATTGCTGATAAAAATGAATTTTCTATACTGTCGGAGGTTTGTATAAATATATTTCCGGGACCATAACAATAATGAACATGGTCCATCAATGTTATTGATTCTGTTTAATTATTTCCGGAATTGAACTCTATGCGGTTACCCGCCATATGAATAGCATTTGACTTTTTGTAAAATTTCTTCCGATGATCCATTGCGATGATCTACTAATTATCAGATGCCTTATTTTGACCTTATTAACATTATCTGAAATAGCTGATAGAAATATAGAGCCGATTATTTTCCTTTTCTAATGAGCTCCATTTCCATATTGCCAGAAGGGAATTTCCTTGATAGTTTCCGGAAGATCATCTAGATTTCCATTCCATTCAGGTAATATAAACTTCGAAAGTGCTCGTAATTCAACACTTTCCATTCCACTATACGGTGCTCCATCATCAAGTAACGGACCTGGATAAAATTCGTTTGATGGAGAATCAGGCACAGTTTCAGCCACATAAATGTTACAGAACCAGGCATATTTTGGTGTTTATTATTTTTCGTATTTTCCATTTTGATCAAAACCCTATAAAGTTTTAGTCCACTTGCGTTTATCTTTTCCATAAGCCCAAAGTCCCATTTCACCACATCGGTCACAAGTTGATCTTGCCTTGAGTGCAGCGAATTCAGTAGGGAGCAATTTATGCTTAGGGTTTCTCTTGAAGTTGTTCTTTTCTTCGTATCAAATATTAATTGATTTGAAGTAACATATTTTTGCGGATTCCCATAAATTTGTCCTACGTTTTTCGGTTTATCGCATGCACGAATAATAGATGATATTTCGTAATATTTGATTGATTCTAAAATTTTCCCATTTTCCATATCGGCTTCCTCATTGTGCTTCGGAGATACAGCAGCCAAAATAGAAACTCGCTGATTGGAATCCATATTTGAGTTAGCCAGGAGTAAAATTGATACCAGTGCTTTAGGTAATTACGAGGTGCCAGTAGATGAATGAAATGGGGCAATTTGAGCATCAAACCGTGATTCAAAATTTGTGAAGGACTCATCATCACCACTAGTAGTGTGCAAAAGATCCAGAAATTTTTGAAATGAATCAGATATTGATGATAGAGGATCCAACTTATAAATAGCGTTGGCAATCGACAATGCACCATTTTCAGACTGAGTTTCTGTATATGTAATTTTCTTACAGATATCAAGATCTCGTCCATATAATTTTGATTGTAAAACAGGACCTTGTAGAGTTTTTGGAACCATATTAGAATTTAGATGCTGGTAATAAATCAAGGAAACATTTATATTTGTGTATAGTATCGAAATTTTGCTGAGGCCCTTTACCGTCCCTCCAAGAAGACATTCTGAGATCCCATGAAAATTTCGGCCTTGAAGGAAGTTCGGGCGATCTGGGCCCATAACTGTAAAACTTTAATGATATGCGTAGATCCAAAATAGATAATTTCAAATAAATGAATAATAAATTACCTGAATAGAACTGAGAATAATAATAAAAAGAAACCCAGTATTTACTGATCGACGGCATTAGTTCGATGGCCCGAGACATGCTAAAATTTTCTAACAGCCTAAGAATATTTATACAGCATATCATAGTAGAAAGCTACAGAGATGATTCCACCAGTATAATAATAATCGACAAAATTTGTGCTCAATAATAATTGAAGAATAATTATCCAGGCGAGCATTAATCCAAATAGTAATTTGCTGGCAATACTTTTTCCAGTAATTATAACTGTAGAATTTAAAAACCAACTGACAGCCATACAAATTGATTCACGTATAATACAGTATTAAACATGGGCCAGTGAAACTAGATAAAACTATTTTCGATGATTCACTTTAAAAGAAATTGTTGACCTCTGATCCACAATTTTTCATCACTGTATTCGATATGGAAAACCAGTTAAACAGGTGTTCCATTATACTTGTAGAATATTTTCCAATTTTCACAACTTCTGAATTCAATCAGCTGCCAATTGAAATGTAACATGACTTTCCATGAACAGTCGCTAAATTGAGTGCGCGGGGTGCAACAGGCCATGGACAACCGAGGTGACCATGCAGCGGATTTTTGCAAAAAAGGCCTGGGATGGACTAACCGGTACAATTCCGTAGTGAAAGTATTTGGCCGATAAGTGTTCAAAGCAGCAGGAGTCGGCGTCCAATATGAGGTGAAATACTTACTTCCCGGACTGAATGCACGGCCTACCGACATTCTAGTGTACCCGAGGTCGGAAGAGATCAACAACTTGCCGCCTCTCCCGGTGGCGTACGACGTCACAGTAACATACTGTGTCGGTATACCCTTTTTGAGTTGATTGTAGTTGTCTGGAAAACCATGGGATAGACCGGAAATATCTTCCAAGAGTAAAACACCCAAACCTTTTCCCCAATAACATCGCCATTCCAAGAGGGGTTCATGTCCATCGGAGCGCGTGGGCGCGCGCCGTTGCCAATGCAGCGGAAAGACGGAGTAATAGGGAGCTTTCCAGCAAAGTAGCAGTAATCCCCGGTGAAGCCATCCCTGGACGATCAAAACTGGGATGGAAGTTTGTGCCGCTAGCCTTCGACTCACTTGGATCGCCGTCTGCGACGACGTCGAAGGTAATCGACGAATACGCGGTCGCTGTCGCAACCCGCAGCGGATGCTCGACGGGAGGAGTGAAGACTCGGCTTTATCAGCAGCTTAGTTATGCGAATTGGTCCACGTGTGCCGCGTCTGTAATATGTCGTGCCCCATAACGCGCAGAGTTTAGCCACCCTATTCAAACCTAATTTGGCTAGGTTTTTTACAGTGGGGTATTCAAGACTTTGCATGTTGCACCTGCATATGTCTGTGGTAAAGTAATCGAATAAATTGAGTCTTCTGATAGCCTCATTTCGCCTGTTCATCCACCTCCGCATGAGGATTACTCTTTCGCAACCAATTCCTACCACCTAGCCATTGTCCAAGCCCTGCAGTAGTTTATTATGACTGTTTGTTGGCATACTAGCTCAAGCACTCCTGTCGGCTCCATCCGAGATCGATTGAACGAGGCAATCGCAGATGTCGCGGTTGTATTCTTCACCCATCGCTACACAAGGACACACTCTCACCCTGTTGATCTCGTTTCTTTCCTGCGGGTTTCGATGGTAGGTTTCCCATTCAATACTATTGGGGCGACGTGGGCTATGCTGGTAGATCTTTAAGAGTTGTAAAGTACGGCACAGAACCGTGCGAGGTAGACTCGTGCCTGTGCCAATCTCCACTCTAAGAGGGTGGCACCTGGATGCATATGCAGTGCTAAATCGCGTGGCAAGGAACGCAACCGTGAGGGCATTGGAGACGTACGGGAAGGTTCGGGGGTTTTGATGAAAAGGCACGCTTCAGTAGCCGTCATGTCCAATGCGACATACTTGATGGCTGGCCTGAAGGTAGCATTTTTGGGAGCATAGTTCCTTCCACTGAACACGGCTAGTATACACCGGGGTTGGCCGAACCGCACTTTTCAAACATTTAAGAACCAAATCGATCTCCCTTCCCCGTTACTTCGTCTGCAAACCTTTTGGAGTCGATTGTGGTTGTCCGGATAACTATGGGATAGATCAGATATATCTTCCATAAGTGAAGCACCCAAACCTTTCCCCTTCTGTGTCATATTGTACAACTCGTTTTGCCTTCATGGGATGTGTTGTAATGAAATTTTAATGAACAATATCTCGGTATGCTGCGTTGGATGAGCTGGCACTCTGCACTGGCTGATACTATTTTGGCATGCTGCGTTGACTGCGCTGGCACTGGAATGCAATTTTTTTTCGATTGTTTTTAGACAGATCCTTCCATTGTACTAAAGCGGCAGCTTCATTCGGCGACGCTTTCACCCTATCATGATGTAGCCTCGCTAGGTCAATAGCCGCCGAGTGCCTGAGAAGCTATTATTGGTCTTCCACTTATCTATTGCTTAGGGGCTTTCGTTTCTTGTAAAAGATTTCCACACAACCCATAAAGATTTACCACCACCAAGATTCATCACCACCACAACTGTTGATTTAGCTGGTAAATACGAAATTTCAAATACAAATAAAATTCGATCATAATGTAAATGTGGGAGCGCTCACCCTTTTTCCAGCCCATGTACAGCAGTAAGTTCGCGCGACAACTTGCTACACACAGTCCTTGCAATATCTCCCTTCCGTCAAACTTTCTACACCATCCCAGCCATTCGTATCAAGCTTTCCAAGCGTCAAGCCTCAATGCTGACATGAAAAGGTCGATTCATATCATAGTCCTGTAAAAATAAATGTACTTCTATTCCTGTATATGTATTTGCAACAATGTGAAGTCTTTAAAACACTACTTTTGAATCGGATGGCTAAAATCTGCCTGTTGCAGGGCACGACACACTACAGACGCCGAACATGTGGACCAAATAGCATAGCTAATTTTCTGGTACAAGCGAGTCTTCACTCATCCAGTAGAACATCCGCTGTGAGACGCGACAGCTGCCGCATATTTTCTATGACCTTGGATGATATCTCAGAAGGTGAGTCTAGCGAGACAAAGCCAGCGGCACAAAATTTCATCTCTACCCCGACCACCCCGGCAGGATCTCGCCAGGAACGGCAGCCGCTTTCGTATCTGCGGGGCAGCCGAATCGGCCTACGTTGACAAGGTGAAGACCTTCGACCGCTCAGTGAGAGCTGCGTTTAACCTGACCCCGGACGCTACTTTTCCAATGCTCGGTTTTCACTTTGATACGCTAGCTTTAGACTCTTTCGCCGCGCCCTGTAAGTCAACCTCTAGGGTGATTGAGACTCATGCGAAATTGATATCGCGACGACTGTTCTGTACACCAGCGGCGGCCCTTGACCACCTGCGCCGGACAAATCTCGTCGACCATATCGTTCTACCTTTGCAACATCGATCCTAGCGCGTACTCCAAGCTGGGCAGCGACGAACTTCAACTATCTTAGCTTACACTGTCAGCTAGGCTTGTACGCCTTTTATAATACATGAAGTAAAGATGATTATATATATTACCTATATATAATCTAGGTCGCTCTTTTCCCTCTTTTCTGCTGCATTGGCAACGGCTCGCGCCTTCATTGCTCCCATTGACATAAAAATCTCCTGGAATGGCCAAGATACGGTAATGACATAGGCCACTGAGGGAGGGGGCGGGGTGTCCGATGCATCAGACCACGGGTGCACCAGTAAATTCGCGGGTCGCGCGTTGAGTCCGGGCAGTAGATATTTGAACTCGTATTGGAAACCAACTTTTGCTTCCTTGAACAGCTCTGGCCGAGGTACTCTCACAGATCCTGTTTGTCCTGTAAAAGTTCATGTAGTGCTCCCTTCAACTTCTTTTGCCACCTGAAATTATGAGCACAAATCGCAAACGTAACGAACTATATTTCATTTGAGCTTATGCAAGCACTAACTGCTGCTTTGATCCCCATTCAATAGCCCCTCCAGAGCAAAATAGAATCATTCCACTAAACATTTTCCGTGTCAGTCGTTTTTGAATCTAATCTGAATTGCCAAGGTGTGTCATCTTCTCTCAATCATTTCATTCATAGCCAATTACACGATATGTCGTTCCCGTAAATACTGATGCACATGTTTGGCGGATTCCCAAAGATTCGCTATTTACTTTTACATGACCGTTCACAAATATCCAACCGCATGGGAAATATCGGGCCGCACTCTGTTCGAAAAGTGAAGTAGGGACCCAATAATACTCTAATATGGAATATATTCAGCCTTTTTTGCTTTCATCCTTCCTTAAGTCCAAACCATTAGGCGGTGCTGTAGTTGCCTCTTCGCAGTCACTTCTTTCAAAGCTTGTCAAGGATTTTTCGATCATTGGATCGCTATGTAACTTTATGCATTCCTAATTCATCTTAAACTGTGTCTAATCTTCTTTTTCCAATATGAGAATATCTTCCACGTACAGTAGCAAGAATATGAACTTTCCATTCTTTTCATGTGTAGAAAGTGGGCACGCGAGTGACTGGTCGCAACGAAAGTTAAAAAAGCATGATGCAAATGATTATCGCACTCCCTGAATTATTAAAAAACCGATGATATGCCTTTCTAAGGAGAATAAAGGACACTCGTTACCCTTGTAATAAAGCCTTTTTGCTGTGAAGTTGACAGCTCTTCCTTCAATAGAGCGTTCGCAAAAGCATTCTTCATCTATGAGTCAACACTCACATCTATTACTGACTGCCATTGCAAGCATAAAGAAGAAAGTATGGTATCTTTACACCAGTAAATTAAATCATCGAGAGTCTACTCCTGATACCTGCAAGAATACGTTCATAGCAAGACTTGCCTTATAACTCCGACTTTGTCCTCTTCATTCAGCTTTTTATCAAAAACTCACTTCGTGTTAACAATTTACATCAAAGAGGAATTTATGCTAGTTTAAACGTCCCAAATGATGCAGATGTATCAATTTTGAGCTCCATTGTCTTGATCTATATCTACAAGTCCTTATTACTCATTGCTTCTTCCATAGATTTTTTAATTTCAGCTTCAAGCCCAATTTCCTCTATGACAATGTATTCCTTTTCAAATAAATAGCTTAATGGCCTCATACCGGAACTCGTACGCTATTTGAGACGAAATATTCATACTTATTATATACAGTCAATTTCGTTCTCGCCACCTAGCTTGACATTTCCTTCATATTCCTCTCCGCTTTTGACTTTTTTCTCTCCATTCTGAACGTTCCATCCGTCTGCTCTCGTAATTTCATGCACCACTTCGGTTTCATTGTCATCCGTAATGATTTTAGGGTTAGAAAGGTCGAACCTAATATGTGTATTGAACCGCCTCAACATTCTCCACCTAATGCTCTAATTTATTGGAAACGTTTCTTTCCACTATGTTTATCCCGTCCAAGAATAGAACATAATGAGCACTACCCTACAATATCCGACCAAACTTCCTTCTTCCCCTTGTGAGTCAAATTTTCCCGTACGCTTAAACTCCGGCTTGAATTCAAATATATACTTCCAGAGATCCGAAAATCCCTCAAATTTGAAATATTTTCCCCGGTGGACTTCGTAAGGAGTGGTATTGAACTTTTTACTTCTATTAATGAGAATTTTTTTGTCCTTAACATGAAGTGCTCAAAGCTTCTGCTCACAATTTCTCGCCTGGACTTTTTTACTGACAAAAATAATCCTGGATATTTCCAAAGGTTCCTATTCACTTTTTCTACATTCTGATTGCACTATAGAGAGTATATGGTGGTCACTAGGTGCCTAATTATGTGCTTTTGTATCCAATATTTGAACCTATTTCCAATTTACTCGCCATTAACATCCTTCAGACACACTTTGGTAACATTACGGTCCTTCAACATCATTTTTTTGAATTTTCGTTCTCGCATCCCCTCTATTTTTTGAAAATTTTCAATGAAGGCTTCGAACGCCTCATCCTCTCGGGAAATAAACCAAACCCCAATGTGTCCGCTCCAGTAATTAAGTACAGTTACAAAATAACGTCTTAAACATATGGAATCATGATTCATGGGCCCCAAAAAACCCTCGTATATTCGCTCCAGACATTTTCTCGGGTCTCTTTTTTCAGGTCAAGAAGACCTTCTCGTCAATCTCATTGCCCTCCATAGTACGCACGCACTAGTCTCCGTTTATCCTGATATTATTTCTTTATAATATTTACGTGCTTGATTGATATCTTCAGAACATTACTGCTTCAGTGCCCGAGCTGACTTTACCATTTGTATTTGGACGATTAAACAGACATGTGGGCTTCTTCGATGCTAATTTTCTTTACGGCGTTAAACATACCCTTCTTCGTCTCTAAAACAACCAACCATGCTAGCAAAATCTCTCGTTTTCGCAGGAGTTCCATGGTCCCGTCCCGAAGGATCTGCAGTACAATAGCTCTTTTACTAATTTGAGAAGTCTATGTGTATTTTATTGTAGGTGGCGCGTGCCACACTGTTACTGTACTACAGTATTTAAAGTTTATTTACAATGGCCCTCTAGGCCCATGGTCGAGACCCTATCGGGATGATGGCGGTCCAATACCTGGACCTGATATTTATTTTGGGCTAACCAACTAACAGAGTGACACTTGTTCTAACTACTAGCTAGTAACTTTAACTTAGTATTTATTCTAGTGTGAGGCCGCACCACCCCTAGCGAAGGTAACGGAGGTACCTTCTTCTTCACTGTTGTTTGGTTTCGGCTCTGGCTGTTGCTCCTGCATCCCGCGTTCCCTTTTCGTTAAGGCGCCGCGAGTGCAGCTAAAGTAGCTACTATTAACTTCAGCCCCCGCCCGCCAGCTTGGCTATTTGAGCCCGCCGCGCTGCGTCAGGTTCATACCTATTCCTTTTGTCTTTGTCCTATTGGAAGGACTGTATCCCTCGTCCCTTTGCGCGGAGGACGTATATCCGTGGCTACTGTCCTTTTACGTTGCGTTTTGCACTGCGTTACATTCACGCGTGGTGCGTGTTCTTTCTTTGGCTCTTTGACTTGCCCTTTTCCCTTGCGCTTGTGCACTTCTCTCCCCATTCTCTTTTCGAGAACCTTTTTGACTCTAATAGTCAGTTTGTCCTCGATCCAATACGGATCGCTTTTTCTCGATTCGCTTCTAGAACACCCCCGTCGTGTCTGTCGCACTACAGGATCACAATCAACTTTCACCCGCACATCATTTCCTACCACTTTAGAGATCTTTATCAGATTATGCATCATATCAGCTACATCCAGAACCGCTTTCAACATCACTCTGGTGTTCTTACGATTTACTGCTTTCTCCACCATTACTGTTCTCATACTGTAAAATTTAATGGTTTCATTGTCCTTACCAGACTTTTGGAGGAAATTGACGTCTGAAAATGCTCTTGACAGGTTGAAAAATGACTCGCATATGCAGAGTACAACATTTAATGGTGAAAGTTTTTTCCATTTCCGTCGACTGTAATGCAACTTCCTTTGAAATCATTCCTCTTTACAGTGTATCATCTTGGTTGGGTTTAGCGTGCTTTAAATCATACGCAAAATGAAATTCCTTTCCAAATGTAAATCATGTGCGTGCTTCCGTGCCATTCCTGTTCTCACCGGACTTGTACCTATCAAATGCATTCCTTCAGCTGCGCACAAAATGAACATTTTCTCTTAGGCAGTTTAGAAGTTAGGGGTCCCAGCTGGTGCTTTCCTGCTGGTGTTTCTCAATATTACTCACTTCGAGAGATCTTCGCTCTAGTTACCTCAGGAAGTGCCTCGTTTACACCGGTAGCTTTTACAGACCTGTTGTTTTCTCAGGTTTCAGAGATTTCATTGAAAGAATTTTCTTCTGTCTCATTTGCTGATATAGGCAGTGGTTGAGCCCTTTCCATATTTTCTATTTGGCAGTTCCACATAAATCTTTAAAAAACGGTCCGAGTTTCTCTTCTGTCTCTAAGTTGTCCGCGCGCCCTGGGCTTTCTGTTCCAAGCGGTCGCCATTGACCTGTTCGGCGCACCCTCCCCTGCCACCATTCTCCTCTTCAGAGACTGCACTGTCCGCTACTATTATTAGACCGACAACATGATCCGCTAACGATCAGCATGGTCATATGGTCCTCGTTGGCCCGGGACTCCTCCAGCTGATACGTATAAATTCAAACGGCTAGCTCTTTGTTTTAAGTATAGTCACGTCAGTATATCTGCGGAAAGCATACGAGTCAAATAAATATAATTGAGTGCACTTGTGTTATATATATATAATTGAGTGCACTTACGTTGGCGTAGAATATGCCAACGGAAATATAGGATCGGTAATGCGATACAAGCTTATCTGAAATGGCACAGAAGCTGAATGACACGTACGCGTTAAGCATCCCACTGCAGGAAACTGACCAACAAGCTACCGCTGAATCGAGACAGACAGAAAGTAAACGCAGACGTTTTTTGTACTCACGGCTAATTCATGGGCACCAAATTTAAGAGCATCAATTTGCACAGAGCTGGTTTGCGAGAATGCAGTGCCGCATGGACTGCAGAACAGCTACACTATCAACTCTTCTACAACATCACATCAATTTTTTCTATCGTTAGAAACAATGATATTATAAATTGTGTTCTCGCGTTAGTGTATGCTCTCCTACTAGTCAATATTTGAGCTGTCTCACTTTTCCGTCATGTCAGTGATATATTAGTATGACGGAGGGCTCCTATAAAGGTTACTCGATCGAGTGGCCACTCACAGCGGAACAATGCATCAAGTTGAGTGTGCCCAATTACTTGCCCCGAGCTTCACAACTCAACGACTCCTAGGGAGACGGCTAGATATACATCTTCTACGCAATCTGCAGTTTCCTTGAGCATTTAGCGCGGTACCTCGTTGGCTACCACCCGGGAGACAAAAAAAGACGCAGATAAGAATATGAACCCGGACTAGTACTTGGACATGATGAGCGCAGCAACAAATTCCAGCGGACTGAGTCACTGGTGCTAGAATTAGCAAAGACGATGAAAGCATTATGGATTTGGCCAACGATGGGACAAACAAAGCACAGAACGGACATGGAAAATGAACATGGCACTAACTGAGAGAGCGATTAAAGCTGTATTGCGGAGTAAACATTGGACACAGGAAAAGAATCAATACAAATGCAATATAGCGCAAAGCGAGCATGTCTAATGCAGCAAAGTTAGAGATGCGTTCGATGCGGATACTGATCAACCGACTGCAACGGGAACACAGCATTGAATGGCGAGATGTAGCGAAGATCCCCACGTTAGAGGTGGCACATAAAGTAACGAGTAGCAACTGACTGAAGCAAAAGCAAATGCAGGACGGCGGCATCTGGTGCCCGATCTACTTGCCTCTGCAACCACTGACGCGACTCATCTCTCAACCAGTCCCAGTAGGTGGTAATTTAGGGGTAATTTTAATTTATGGAAGATGTGGTCGATTGTATCCACGCCGCTAGGGCGTTGTGCAGCATGATTCGTCACTGATGGGTAACACTAAATAAAATTCCTTACGGGCCCTAGATCCATGCAATCCCCTTCTCGGTTTACAATTCGTAGAAATCAACAGCAATACAATGTACTGTACAACAATTCAACGGTCCTCGACGAGAACCCAATACTGTACGGTACAATACAATGGATATTTTTTTATCAAAAAAAAAATCAAAGAATACTAGACTATAAGCCAAGGTGATCATTAATTGTGTTAGTTTTGTTGGGTACTGGAAGGGGTTCTGTCTCTTTCTTGCACCTCTATTCGAGGGCTTCAAATTTTATTTCTTTTTTTGTTTTGCTTTTATTCTTCCTTTTTCTCGCACCTCTATTCGAAGACTTCTAATTTTATTTCTTTTTTGTTTTGTTTTTGTTTTTGTTTTTGTTTTGTTTTGTTTTGTTTTTGTTTTTGTTTTGTTTGTTTTGTTTTGTTTGTTTTGTTTTTGTTTTTTGTTTTTGTTTTTTTGTTTTTTGTTTTTTGTTTTTGTTTTTTTTTTTGTTTTGTTTTTTTTTTGTTTTGTTTTTGTTTTTGTTTTTGTTTTGTTTTTGTTTTTTGTTTTTTTTTTTTTTTTTGTTTTTCTTTCTTTCTTTCGTTTCGTTTTGTTGTTTTCTGTTTTTTAGCTCAGAATCAAAATTTTAACAGTCACTGAGGGATTTTCCCCCCTTTGAACTCCGAGGTAAGCATCGGAAGTACAAAGAGACAAGAGACACCTGCAGTATGATGAGTATTACCCCTTGAACTTCGATATGCACACCGTAAGTCCAAGGAGACGAGGGACTCCACTGCTTTGAGGACAGAAGACAGGACAAGGCAACGTGGTATTGGTGTGTTGGTGTTTTTGGAGTCTTGGCTGTGTTTGGGTTGCGGTTGCTTTTGTTTGGGGGTTGTGGTTGCTTTTGTTTGAAGGTTGTGTTTTTCGGCCGGTCGAGGCATGCACCCCTGTCGACCAGCCTTTGTATAGAGAATCGCAAATTTCTAAAACGCACCAATTGGTACTACCTTCCTAGCAAAATTCAAAAAGGCAGCCCTTAGACCCCCCTACTGGCCTGTTTTGAGGCGCGTCTACTGTACTGTTGTGCAGTGCACGCTATTTGTGGCTCCAAGCCATGCACAGGACTGTACAGTACATGGCTCTCGTATTCCAAATTTGTGGCAATGTACAGTACTGTATACTGTACTGTACAGTACATGGCTCTCGGGACCGTAACTTGTGGCCGTAGGACAACGGCCACCATGAGCCACATAACACATACTGTACAGTACAAGTACTGTACATACTGTACTGTTACAACTTGACAATGAAGTCGTAAAGCACGGACCAGGACTGATAGTAACACAATCACTGATGCCTGTCTGGACCTGGAGACCAGGTCAGGGGCGCTTTATATAGACCTTTGCGGGCTCTAAATGCAAACTAGGTACGTTGCTGACAGAATACTACTGTATGTGATAATGCACTTTGCTGACAATACACGTGTACGTGCCACGTACTAATTGAACCCTAACATTCGTACCTTGTGCACACCTCGCGTACTATTAAAAAAATTCAAACAAATACAACAACAAAAAATCAACATAAAAAACACGCAAATTCAATCACGCGAAAAATTAAGTAGCTCCTTTTCCCTCAGACTCAATCTTGCCAGATGTTCAATTCGAAAAAATCCCTTTCACCAAATTACTTCCAAAGTCTCCACCGCGGATCCCAATCGGTCCTTTCGTTCCCGCGCTCAATTGCGTTGCCTCATCCGCCATCGTCTCCGCTGCACCAAGTTTCGTAGCCACACCACCACCGAGCCCAACCGCGCCAGCGCCCTTATCTAACGCTTCCGCTCCATCTCCCACAGTATATTAACCGACACAGCTTGCTCCCGTCTCCAACTGCCCAGCTTCAGCAGCAGACCTATTGCTGTGCACTTCCAGGTGACCCATCCACTCACGAGGCTCAATCACCTTCAGCGTCCCAATCAACTACCAAGGTGAATTCCCAATATGTCACGATCAGCCCGTGCATCCATTATCACTGTCCCAACTTCACCTTTCCTTTGCATCTTTTTATCCACTTACGCCTTCTGTCCCGTACCGCAACCGTAGAGCCATGCCTCCCCACCCGCATCAATCACCGCAGCCGCCTTTCCCAAATGCAATTCACTCAGGGCTATTGCCTGGGCTATACCACCAACTTATTCCAAGCATACAGATGATGTCGATGCTGCGGATGACCTTATGACTCTAGCCAGGCTGTCGAGCCAACCTCAGGATATACAAGCCGCACTCGTTTCGTCGACACTTCCCTATGGCCAAATTCCGATGTTATAGCAGGGCGGAACTCGGTTGACGGTCAGTCTCATCCCGTTTGGGACGGAACACAAGCAGGGAAGGGAGTCAACCGCCGGAACTCCTTTTGACTCAGTTGGATGCAGTGTATGGGAGAGGTCCCACGTCTACTCAAATTTGCATTCCCGATTTCACTCAGCCGAAGGCGACGCAAATTGCTACCGCCACTCATGGTGGCTAGTTCTCCCACATCCCTTCTCTCCGCTTGTGCTGCTAGTCCCTCAACGTCACTCCAACCATCCAAACAGCAATCCGTCGCGTCATTAACGCGAACGTGACGTCCGGAAAGCCTAGAGGGGAATCCTCAACCTCCGTCGCGACGCTGCCCGGGCTATCCTCCCTGATTTGCAGGAATATGTTCCCGCTGCGGTACATTCGGAAATTGCACCTGTCGTCAAAGCACATTGTAAGACGAGACTACCCTTGTCAGGACCGTCAAGCGGCCTCCTGTCAAGTGGACTTCTGCAGGCAACACATTGCCACCCGCTTCGTGGCGAGAAAATTGGTCGTGCACACGTTGTATTCGGAAGTCTGGGTCAAAGCCTCACATGAAGATGTACATTGAAACGCCGCACTCACGAATGCGCGGTCACCTGTGCTACTGTGAAAAGCATTGGGACTTGATACAACCTCACTTGGCGCCTGGAGAACGCATGAGCGAACCCCCGAAGCATGTTTGCATTGTGTAGAAGAGTCCTGTCGCGTGTTGTCGAGCCTGGCCCGGCATCAGCGAACTCTCCCAACCCAACTGCAGGTGTTGCCGCTGTCGTGGTACTGAATGCCGAGTTTGCTTTCTACTTCCGCTGTGCCTCGAGCAGCGGGCAGTGCTCGATCTGCATCCTTTGCAACGAAAATTCTGGGCTCCCGCATTCTCCTGAGTCGCACGAACTACACGATGCGCTCGCTTCTTGACCTCTTCACTATCCTGCAACTTCCCAGTCTACCCCTTCGGCTGTCAACCTCGTCGCTCAACCACTTCACTCGAATGAGGGCGGAACTACTCGCATCGAGAGAAAGATGCCTTACAGTGGGCCCTTACAGTACATCCCACAGCACGATTAGGCCCGGTACAGTAACCATTGAGGCCCGGGTACAGTAACCGTTGAGGCCCGGTAACTGTGGCTTACTGTAAGCATACTCAGGCGTTCTGCATTAGCAACCACATACCTCCCGTCGTGCTTCCGTACCATCAGTTTCAGCAAGGCTTGGACGACGAGCGGTTGATGCGATTTTATCGCGGACGCGAGCCTGGCGACTTGAACTAATGCGGTCGTACTGCCATGCTGCCTCGACCGGTCCTTAGGGGCGGATAACGGTGAGTGCAAGCGAGTATTTCCGGCAGACAGGGTGTCGTGGCGTGCAGTCTTTGTCTTGATTGGAACTGGCCGCGCAATTTCCTGCAAAGAGGCGCTGGCTAAGGGTGAAAACGGGCTTCCGCTAGTAGCTTCCTTGGGACGTCTCATAGGATCATTTGCACCCATCCCGTGCGTGCAGGGATGAGGCAGGCAGCTGAAACCACGTCCTACCCAGCGGGTCGCTGGGGGCCGGGTGTCCGACACCTAGGGATCCTTGCAATGATTTAGGGTACCTGGCCCATCTTGGTTCGCGCAAGATGTGGTTAGCGATGAAATCGCGTCCCACCTACAGGGTCTCTAGGGCCTGGAGTCCGACTCCTGAAGAGTGTCCGAAGCTGTAGCGTAGTCTCCCAGTGGGAGTCCGACCGTCCTGTTAGTCAACCCCTTTGGCTACACGGCTGTCATTTCAAAAACGCACCACATTCCGGTAATCACTTTCCGGGGTCCATCTCGGCGACTTCTTCCCGAAAGTTGTACCTTGAAATGACGTTCTAATTCACCTGTCTTCTCATTCCTCCTTGTCTCTTCTCCAGATATTTTCTTCACTGTTCGTAAGGAATCCGGGAACACACCATCGGCCGGGTTTCCAGTTTCTGCAACTTGATCTCCGATCTTCGCAGCCTGTTGGCGTGTGATCTGGCTACTTACCCCCTACTCAGACTCCAAGATATACCGACTCTTCCTAGCCTTTCCTTGACCCTACGGTCCAATCCAGGCTTGATGACCTTATTTCCTTCGGCTTTGCTCAATTCTACTGACCATAGCAAGACGCGATCTCCCTCCTTAAATCGATCGGATTGACCCGTTTGTCATATTCTCTCTTAGCTCTGGACCTTGAACTCCTACTTCGGACATATAAGCGGCGATGAAGAAGTTTAAGCGTGGGAAGATCCTCGGCTCGTCTTCAAAACAGGCTGTTTCCACTTCGCCCCAGGACTGGAATGCTTCAACCCAAACATAGCCTTGTACGGCGTGATACCGGTCGCTGCCGCACAGGCCAGTATTGTACCGAAAACATGCTAAGTGACGTGTCATCCCAATCTCCGTGCCAGTGGCCATAAAACTCGCCAGGTCCTTGATAAGGGTACGGTTCCATCTCTCTACTGTGCCATTCGCTTGAGGATGAAACGGATATGCCTGCATTCTACCGATGCCCAAGAAATCAGTCAGACTTCTCACCACCGATCCAGTCAAGTTTGGACCCCATCTGACATCAAGGTCTCCATCGGGCCGAATATCGAAATCCATTCGTCGATGAGCACTTTCGAAATAGTCTCAGCCCTTTCATCCGGTATGGCCTTAGCCCTTACAAATCTTGTGAAGACATCAATTATTGCTAGAACTTTGATGTTACCGTGCGTGGAGTGATCGTCTGGATGTCAAAAGCGACCTGCTGAAACCTTCGTTTCGGATGAACCACCTCCAAAGGAGCCTGTCGGGCTGGATTACGCTCCCGTGCTACTGTGCAATGCAGACAGTTCCTCAGGAATGCAGACACATCACGCCGCATCCCCTTCCAGTAGTACCGAGGAAGCAACTTGCATATCGTCCGTCGGAGACCGTAGTGCCCATGCACTTGTGAACCATGGACCCATTTAAGGACCTCAGGCACTAATGACTTTGGCGTCACAATGGGAAGCTCATCTCTTCCGGAGTATCGCAGAACCCGTCTTCATCCACCAAGAACTTATCCTGCGATCGTGCGTAGGCCTGCAGATCCCCAAACTCTGCGATCTGCGTCTCCCGCAATCGCTGTTTATCTGGCGGGTATCGTTTGTGGTCGTGCTCTGGTGTTCTGCATGATGTTCTTCTACAAGTCTCGAAATGGCTTCTTCCCTGCCTCCTCCCTAGCCCGCTCCAAACTCTTGGAATCAATTTCCCCGTAGCACCTCTGGCATAGGGGCTTCGGGACTGCGTCCCGGCTCAGGGTGTCTGGGACAACTAGTTCTGGTCCGTTACGGTGCTCTATATTGAAGTCAAAATCCTGAATTGCAATGACCCACCTGGCCAACTTCTCCCGAGGCTCTTTAAGGTTAAGCAACCATTTCAGTGACAAATGGTCTGTAACTACCGTGAAAGATTCTCCATGCAGATAATGCCGCCATTTTTGTAAGGCGTACACGATTGCCAAGCACTCTTTCTCCGTGGGTGCATAGTTTTTCTCCGATTTCCGAAGGGCTCTGCTGGCGAACGAGATGGGACGCCATCGACCCCGTCTCATCGGCTTGCAGCAAAACTCCACCGAGTCCGTATGAGCTGGTCTGTCATCACCCTTTTGTTTGCTCCCCGTATAGGCGCGGCTAAGACCTCTGGCTTACTTAAGTCATCCTTCAACATTTTCCAGGCCTTCTCTTGCGCTATACCCATTTATCCGACCAGTCTGGTATAATCAGTCGCTCCCCATGCCGCCTTTTCTTGGAAAAACCTGTTCCCTTGAGGACGTCATAGAGTGGGGCGGCTTTGTCCGCAAAATGGTCGACGAATGCAGCGAAGAAGTTCACGAGCCCCAGAAACCTCATTAGTTCATCCCCTGATGCCGGCTCGACCAGGTTCCTGATAGCCTCAATGTGCTTGTCGGAAGGCCTCAAACCTTCTTCGTCCACTACATGGCCCAAACTTCCGCTCGCCGAACCCCAAAGGAGCACTTGGATAACTTGAGTCTCACACCCGCCTTGAGCAGAGTATCCAATATGGCACCTAAGGAATCGAGATGCTCCTCCTCAGTGCCAGTTCCGATGCTTGTATCATCTAGGAAGGCCAATACGTCTCTCCCTTCCGATCCCCCAAGATGTTGTTGACTACCCGTTGGAAAGTTCCAGGAGCGTTTTTCAACCCCATAGGCAGTCGGTGTATTGATATAGGCCTAGCACTGTTCGCACCGCCGTAAATGGCTGGAATCAGGATGTAAAGGGACCTGGTAGAAGCCATCCTTAAGGTCAAAGACTGAGAAGATCTTCTTACCACCCAACCAGTCCAAGATCTCTCGCATGTTTCCATTGGTAAGAGTCTGTGATGGTGAGATCATTTAGGCGTCGGAAATCGGATGTAACCCGAATTCCTGAATCCTTTTTTTCACAAACACATTATTCGTAGCCCAAGGGGATACTGACGGCTCTAGAACCCCAAGTTCAATAAGCCTCTGCATTGAAAGGCGCTCGATCTCTTCCTCTTTGGGTGATCGCCTCCGCATCGGGGCACAGACCGGCTCCACGTTGGGTTTCAGTGATATCCTGTGCTGTATTCCTACAATTTTCCCAAGGCCCTTGAAAATATGTCGACGCTCCCACAACAGGTTACGAAGCTTACCTTGCATCTCCTTGCTTGAAGAAAACTCGGAAAGGTCCATTGCTCTATGGCTTTGTCCACTTCATGGTCCTCAATGACCGCCTGAATTGTTTCATGCACGAGTTCCCTTCTGCTCTTCCGTGTGGATAGCGGACCCTTGACCCTCTTCCATGATACAATATGGACGCTGAATCCGTTTCCAAGTCTAGAAGCTTGTGCTTTCGCCAGAACCGCCGCCCTATCAACAGCTTGTCCGGAAGTTGGGTCATTACACGGACATTTTCGCAAAAACTCAGTCCCCATATATGGAACTCGACGAGAACCTTCCCCTTTGACTTCAACACCCCGACCATCCACCGCACGAGCTCTACCATCTGTTGGATGCAGCATCCCCCATTATCCTGGAACCACTTCCAGTCCACCCAGATTGATGAAGCTGCTGTATCTATTGGTGCCTGAATATCGTCCCCAAATATCTTGACTGGGACTGCCACCTCTTCATCGTCAACCATCCCCTGCCACCAAATCGGCTCCCGACAAGCGCAAACACCCTCACGCTTGTTTTTACCTCCCAGAGGCCCTACTTCGAATGGGGGCTTCGGACCCCCCAGGCCTTCCCCTGTGGGATTTTACCACGATAGCGCCGCATCACGTCATTCTTCTTCTTCCAACAGTCCCTAACCATATGGCCCTTTTCGTGGCAGTAATAGCAGGTTACTTGAGGTATTTATACCCTGCTTCCTCACGGGACTCCCATGTATTGCTTGACTGGCTCTTGGACTTGCCGGACACTTTCCCGACTCGCAGACTGACGTACTGCCGCAAACCTAGAAATGGTACTTACCACGGTGTCGTAGTCCCCTGATACCAGAATTGCTTGCTCCTGGAGACTTGGGGCAGACCTGCTTTAAAGCGGTTCACCATAATTTCGTCTGAGATTGGAATCTGCAGAGTCATGGAAGCAGACCTTAAACGTTCTCCAAAAGCGGACACTTTCATATTTCTGATTCCATTTCATATTGAAAAACTTGTCCTGCAATGCACTTAGCTGCGCTTTGTTGCACAGTCTAGCCTCCAAGTGGTCCCAGAGCTCATCGCGTTGGCATTCCAGTGCACACTCGCCACACTCTCGAAAATTCTAGCCGCATCTCTTTCGAATGCACAAGAAGAAGGCGCCTCTCGTCACTCTCCTGAATGGGAAGTCCTTTAACAGGCGGTACCATGTTCTTTTAGCATCAAAGAAAGAGCCGTCTCCGGCCTTACGACATCGAGATTTTCGAGAGAGCTTTTGTATATTTTGTGGGCTACGTGTACAGGATAAGTGCCGCGGGAATCCTTCTTTGACTCAATCCTGTCTTCATCTTCTTCGGTCGCCATCTCCGTATAGCCTCTTTCGTTGCTTCCGCAGAATGACCCCTTGGAAGCCCTTTTATGTTTAACTTACTGGTAAGCTGAACATCTCCTTAGTACGGTCGAAATGCCATTGACCGCCCACGAAGTTCCTCCATTACCTCAACAGTGCACTGACTGTCTTGTGGCGTGGCTTCTCCTTTGATTTCATCCTCTGCGTGATGCATCCGAGTCTTGAGAATCGAATCTCCTGGCTGAAGCTCAGCACCTTCCTGACTTTGGTCCGGCATTTCTGAATTGGATTCGCTCTTGTTCCCGGGCGAACCATGTTTCTTTCCTTAGGCGAAACTTGACCTTCTCAGTCAGCAGGTTGCGACCCTGGCTCTGACTTCGACTTTTTCCGAGGATGTATCCTCTTGAACCGGCGAATATCGCCTCGTGCGCACAAAATTCTTTCCGGGAGTCCCCTCCCTTATTGTCAGCTTATAGCCCTTGTTTAACGTGCCTACGAGAAGTCTAGATCCCGTGAATCCGAAAAGTGCCCTTCACGGACGCACCAAGAAGATGGTTTCTTGTAATAAGGCTGGCCTTGCCTCGGACGTTGGATGCCGTCCCAGATTCTGAAGATTCTCGTACCTTGATTGCACCCTCGTAATGACTAGCTCGGGTAGTCGTGCTGGTAAAATCGATTTTATGTTACAACTTGACAATGAAGTCGTAAAGCACGGACCAGGACTGATAGTAACACAATCACTGATGCCTGTCTGGACCTGGAGACCAGGTCAGGGGCGCTTTATATAGACCTTTGCGGGGCTCTAAGTGCAAACTAGGTACGTTGCTGACAGAATACTACTGTACGTGATAATGCACTTTGCTGACAATACACGTGTACGTGCCACGTACTAATTGAACCCTAACAGTACTGTACATACTGTACAGTAGTATCCGAACAGTGCAGTAGCGCTTCCTACGGTATCCTGTATCCAAATATGTACGTACAGTACTTTACTGTACAGTACAGTACAGTACAATGTACCGTACTGTGCACCTTATGAAGAAAGAATTAGGTACTGAATGCATTAAAACTTTCATTTCAACTGAGCCGCATGTTTTAGGGAAAATGAAGAGGTACCGTACTACTGGACACCCTGTAGGATTTGGGGCCACAACCGACTATATCTTTCAAATATTGAAGCTCCCAACATTTCCCCATTAAGGTCGCATCCAATACTCGTTGAAGTGAGGTTTCTCTCCCACGTGTTTTTGTAATCTTTTAGGTCCAATGTAACCCTCTGATATGAAATGTGATTGGGTTATAGCCAAAAGAAGAAGAAGAATGACGCTTTATTGTTTGAAGACAAGTCCGCACTACACAGGACCTTGGGTTCTGCTAGACGGACGACTCCGGGCAATGGCTGAACCGATTGCCCACTCAAGCGAAAAAGGGACCGGGAGAAAACTCCACCATCTGAACCGGGGATTCAGAAGGCTTAAAAATATAGCCATAGCTTATAGCCAAAACATCTGTCACAGTAAACTTTTTTTTTATACCAACCCATTTAAGTAACAGTAAACGAATCTCCTCATTGTGGCGAATAGAAGAGAATTACAGTGTCACCATGCCAAGTATTTCGACAGGTACGCCATGTCACACTTGGGCTCGAATCGTCATGAGTGTACTCTAATTCACCCTTCGGTAATTCGAAGCAGGACGTGGTAATTCGAACCAACACACTTTCACCTTCCTAATTATCGAACTATCGTTTTTCTAATTCAAGGTAGGAGTTGGTACTGTTTAGATTCCCAAGATGGCAAAACCTATGTGGACCGTCCATCATGGAGAGAAGTAATGGGGCAATAACAAAAAAACAAGCACCTACGTTGTCATCAACACTGGTGTCGTGACAAGCGATATTCGCTCTTTCCCAGCGTGTATTGTTTAAATCCGTTACATGTCACATTCATTGAAGAAACGTTTTCTTTCCCAACCTTTTCAACAATTTCCCCGCACTATTGTAATGTCTCAGCCGACATCCAAGTGGTAGGAAAAAAGGGAAAAAGGTTTGGGTGTTTACTCGTGGAAGATATATCCAGTCTATCCCATGGTTTTCCAGACAACCGCAATCGACTCAAAAAGGGTATACCGACACAGTAATGGGGAAGGAACTACGCTGCCTAAAAAGCTACCTTCAGGCCAGCCATCAAGCAGGCCGCATTGGACATGACGGCTGCTGCAGCGTGCCTTTGCGTCAAAACCCCCCGAACTTTCCGTGCGTCTCCAGTGGTAGGAATGCCAGGGGACGTATCTATTGCTGAACTTCGAGGGCTATCAACCGCGTGAGTTTTTGAGTTGAGACTTCAAGTCGTAACCCACCAAAAAGTTCGCCTCTATGCTGGTAAACCTTCACGAGTTCAAAGGCACCCAAAGTGTGCGGAGGGTATTCAGAGATGAACTATGCAGGCAGGCGGCGGTGGCAACCTATCGCCCTTGCATCACTTGGAGGCTATGGTCACATATTACGGTATCATATTATATTCAGTTCGAGGCTGCATAGAACTCATTATTGTCTCCATCACTCCGTATCGGAGTAACAATTGAGGTCAAACTGTTCGACTCATCGCTGATGTATGAATGTGCAACGCTGTCAAGTCAAGACAAACAGAACTGTCCATTGCTGCCATGCTTTTTTTTCACATTCGTCTCTGACCAATGGAGCCTTTGCATTTGATGACATTTACCTTCGAGGGTACAAGGACAGAATGTGTTATGATGCACAATCATTGCGGGGCCATAGTCCTTGCTTTTGTCAACAAGGCGAGACGTACGAAAAGGTTCGGGTCCGTCCCCACATATCCAGTGGCATTTTGTTCCCCTTGCTTTTGATACACTTGGTGCGCTGTCTACTTATTCGCGATAAGTTATCGACCACTGTGCCAAACCTATTGCGTGTCGGTCTGCGCCTCAATTCAATCATGCAAAGGGTCAAATATTGCAGCGCCTCAGTTGTGCTATCTGGTCGGGGATTGCTACTACTTTCCTTGCTCGCATGCCGTGTCACAGCGGCGGTCTTTCGCAACCTGAGTAACGTGTAATCCCTCGTATGATATTGTTTTGGCGACCACCCCTCAAAGAAATAAATGAGTATTTTTTTCGAAAGGGTCGAGGGAGGGTTGATGCAAAGGCACGCGGCAGCAGCCGTCATGTCCAATGCGGCCTGCTTTATGGATGGCTCGAGGATGGTCCTTTAGGGGGCCTAGTTCCTCCCGCATTACTGGTCGGTATGCCTTTTTAAAGTCGATTGTGGTTTCCAGAAAAACTTTGGATCGAATATATCTTCCAAGAGGCAGATACCGAAACCTTTCCCTTTCAATATCCACTCGCAGATACCACCGACAACTCACTACTAATACAACCCGTACATGCACTACCTAATAGTCAAAGTAACATTCACCGAGCTGCTCCTGCAACAGCTTACATCCGAATGGTGCGGATTATCTCAGAACTAAAAGTAATAACGCGGTACTCAATTCATGTACCGCCTGTGCCATCGAAGGAGAAACTTGAAAAGAGACTCGGAAAAACCATGTTTCGCTCGCTTCTTGGCTATTTTGGGCTTGGGCTCAGTGTCGCAAAGTAGAAATGAGATGCAAATATGGCTCGGAAGGAACCAAGGGTCTACCCAAGTGGATGGGGGATTAAATTTGGTATAGATTATTAACAAGTGCCATAAATTCACACAGGCTACACTGATCGGTTGGATAGGTCGAGAACCATTGCCGCTTGCATTACAGTTCCCTAATGTTGAGCAGTGGGCTCCGACAGCCAGCTTGCCCCAATCCTTTATTTTTTTCGAAGCACATGCTTTTTGAAAAAAACAGCGTTCCAAATGTCGCGTGGCTCCTGTCTGGGTCCGAAATCCTCCGCTTGAGCGTCACGCTGTGACTACAGCCGTACAAGATGAACAGTTCTAGAACCACAGAATAGTGACGAACTTTGGAGGCGGTTATGACTGAGCTTCTCCGATTAGTTCAAGAAACTTGAGGAATGAATGAGGACATAACCAAATAGGGGCGAAGCTTGCTCATACGGAATGTGAAGATTATTCTGCTCGTCACATTTCACTCAAGTCTTGTCCCGTTTTTCAAGAAACGCCAATAAATGCGGCATTGACCTCAACCTGGCATTCGCCTCGAAAGTCTCTCGAGACTTTCAAACAACAAAAAAAGGAGGAGCCAAAACTGCTGTGGTGTGGTGTGGTGAACATGAAATGATATTTATCTCCTGACTAAAAGCTGCCTGAAGGGCTATGTTGTCAGGGTAGAGTTTTGAAAACATCCCTTTACCCAGCATTAAGAAACATTATGAGTAAAATATTATTATAAGCCAGTGGGATGTGGTTTTGAGGGTATGGTAACTATAGAACTATTTAATGTAAACTGTTCCATTCTCATTTCATTTTCACTTTAAATAGTGGGGGGGGATATGGGTAATTTATTATTTGGAAAGTAATGCCATTTCTTGCAGTGAGGCCATATGTTCCATTAAGGATTGAGGTGAGGTGCGAGGTTACAGAGTTTGGGGTTACTTTAAATGTGTACTGTACGGTATGTCGAGGGATAAGAAAGGTGCCCACTGCGTCCTGCAGGAAATGGATTGATTTTGTTGGTTTTATTGTATACACTAGTATCATAATGTATACTGTACTGTACAGTATGCTACGGTTGGTTCACCTTAACCCATAACAGGTCACTCATCGTCAGCAATTCATTTCCATTTTGTATCATAGGCTGGTAGGAAAATTTAGTGTCGTGGGGTACCCTTCAATAGTGAGAAGCCATTAATTACAAATGTGTCTAAGATGAAACTGTATTTACTTGTTGAGTACAGTACAGTAAGGTACATATAGCGTGTATTCGCAGAAGGGTCTCAAGATTTAGTCGAGCCATGCGATACCATTAAAGTAAAGTTACGGAACTCACGTCAGGTAACCTAGTTTATTCATTGCTATTTTCCATAGCTCTGCCTGCGCTTTCTGCATGACCTTGCATCGAATACAGTTTTGCCAGATTGGTCCCGAAAATCACTCAAAGGACGAACCCGTGCTTTTCGGAGTTAACGTCCACGCGAGTAATGGCGAGGGTGCGAGGAAATCAGGCTCGGCATAGCACCTCACGCGCTCTCAGCCAGTACAAAGAGCGCAGGATAACTTCAGTGCGAATCTAGAAATCATGAGCCAAGGTACGTTGCACAGTGGTTTTCCCGATCAATGTGATCCGTTCATGTTGAGGTTGCAATCCGCCAATCTTCGAAAGTCCCTCTTCAAATCGACATCCAAAATCACTAATTTTCCCTGCATCTCGCACAACACGCGACGATGACATCAGAACGGGCCTCAGCGTCGTCTCCATTTCTCCTTGAACAGTTGTTTAACATTCCAAACGAGCAGTATGTCACTGGGTCCGAACATCTTGACGGCTTCGTCATTGGACTCGCAACTATGCTCCTCATCCGCAATGCCGAGTTCGTCATTATTGATCTGCTATCACTTTTCTTCGGCAACCGCAAGGACAAAGTCGCCTTCCGAGTCTTACGTACTTGGCAAATGCTGAACTTCGTATCAATTTTCTCTCTTCTTTCCGGATTCGACTCAGATATTCCGTGCTCCCGCTACAGGCTTTTTCATTTTTTCTTCGGCTCCGCACGGGGCTGGAGGTTTTGTCGCTTCAGGGTGAACAAGGGGACATTCGCCACAGCTTTATTCATCGCCGTTTTAAGCGGAAAGCTTTTGATTTTATCTGCCGAGGTCGCCATAATCGCCTTTGTCATACCGTCTGCAAAATGCCACAAAGCGAAAGGTGGTGTTACTCTAGCTCTAAGCGAATCAGTCATTAGGAGACCGACATGCAAAACTTACGTCCATGCCATCCCATGCTAAATACTACATTTCTCACTGAGTTTGCCCAGTTGACGCTGTGCAGGCGGTTCTTTTCAGGAGGCAGAGTGGTGCCAATTCCACCGAGATGGTTGCCGAATGAAAGCATTCATATCAAGAGAGCAGTGATTGAGCCCACTCCGCTGCTAATGCAGGAGCGATTCTTCTGAACTCAGGATCTTCTTTTTCCTGTGTCGAAAGGAATGATTCGGGTTCGAGCATTCAGCGCAATACCCGTCTGTCTCGAGGAATAGATCGTCAAGTCTCCTTCACTGAGAGTCCCGATGTATCACTCGTAAATGATGTCAACGTTGGCGAGCTTGCCGTCGATGGTAATGGTAATATGACGACATCAGATGGTATGTTTAGGGGAGTTGTTGCAGGAATGACACCGATTCTCACCGACCGGCAAGGCATGTTACGGCTTTCTTTTGCCGATTGGTTTGATGAACGAGCATCAGATGATGAGTCAGTTTGGACTTTGAACGGGAAGCTCTTGTTTGGCGCTACCTCTGCCCTTCCAGGCAGAACGAGTTTCGAGTTTTGCCCAGCCGCAGTTGACGAAATTATTAGAGTAACGGGCACTCTGAATGCAGAAATGATTCTGGACATGCTCTTGCTCAGCGCAGAAATCAAACCCGCCGACAGCTTCTCCACGCCAACAACCGACACATCAAACACCACTCGAGTACGTGGTTTCGAAATAGGCGTGTCGAGGACATATCCCCTTAGTCCCATATGGCTTGCTGTTTCGGCCGGTGCAACTGTCCTACTTAGTGCCATCACTGCGTCTTTTAACAACACGGAGGCGGCCATGGCACGTGTGTACCGCGAGCAGAACTCTATGAATGGAGCTTCGTCCCCTGTTTTCTTAAGTCAGGAGAACCATGGAGAAGCGATGCTGTTTCGTTGTGGCGAATCATACCACTGGGGTAAGAATCCGGGTGAGGAATGGAAAGAGGTCGAAGGCATTTATTTTTCAGAGAACGCTGTGTTGACGTGAGCCATTGATTTGCAGTACCGCAAGCACTAGCATGTATTTGCTCGATTTGGGGCACATACTCCGCGATATTATGTGGACTTAGCAGAGCGATCGCCGCTGTGGAGGGGTGGGATAGAATCTCTTCCTCACACGTCAATTGCGGACTTGCAACTGCTGCAACAAGTTCGCCACTGTTAGGAATAGAAGAACGCAGGTCCTGTTCAACACGTGGCCAAACCAGATCCGTCTTCCGGATTTGAGCGGTAAGTCCTGAGAGTACCAACTCAAACTTGCCGGTATTATCCCGCTGTAGCATGCAGTCCTGCGCAGTTCGAACAACGACAGGTATATGGAACTCTCGACGTATGCTGACTACCGTACAAGCTTGCAGACCCTGCAAGCGCACAACGCTGGTCTTTGAGGGGGGAAAGCTGAGTGTTTGACTGTCATTAGGTGCAACCGACTGTTTCTCGAGTGATTTAGCAGGTCTTTAGAGTAACCAAGCTGTACTACCTCAAAAGGTTCATGCAAGACAAACCATGAGGCAAGCAGTAACTAGAAGTGACAGTCGCCGCAACGTGCCTTTTCACCAGGACAGACCTAACCCGCCGATAGGTTTGCCTTTGCCCCGGCAGATGGTCGACCTACGATCAAGACTGGGTCTCGTTCCGGGAACCATCGCCCATTCAGATTTACAAATCAAATGGTTTCCAGCCAATCCATACATCTCAATAAAAAACCCCCCTTTTTCCACGTCTCCCATAGTTGGTGTGCAGACCGGGATGAGTTTTTGTGATGACGGTTTGGCTGACTCTGTTTTTCGCGTTTAAGGCTCTTCAGAGATAGATCGAAATGTTTGGGTGCTTCAATGTTTGAAAGATGTGGTCGGTTGGGGCCCGGAGTATCTTAGAGGGTTATCGATGATGGAAAGTCCTATTTGCCCGCAAAGTTACGGGAGCATACCACGAGATATGCCCACCCCTTACTCATCTTTCTCCCACCAGCTTCTAACCCTCCAGATCGGCAGCGACATCACCGACGTCGTCGCCGTCCGAAGAGTTGAGATCAGACCAGTCCATCCAGCGAGCAGGCACCCACAAATGCTCCTTGCCTTAGGGTCCCATCACAGGCAGGTTAGTGTCCTTCTCCGTGGCCGTAGTAATCCACTCTCGCGCCATAACGTCTGCCCATAGACGCCTTTGGTGTTGTTTGGTAATCGGCGGCTTCCACAAAGGTGGAAGAGTAGAGCTTCCCGCCACTAGGTAGCGGGCGCGGGGTGTTCGGTACCACAGGGTAGTTCACTAAGGGCCTGTTTTCTTTGTGGAACAGACGGAGCCGAGTGAGAATACGACTTAAGCCATCATATATTTCGAACAAAAGTTCCCTCACGGAGCGGTTCAAACCACGCGTTGCTGTCTTGGACGCTTTCACACTAGGTAGCAGATCACATATGATTGCCGCCACCACGTGACCGATCCCGTAGTCACGCCACACAGTTACAGTGTACAGGCGGTGAACCGTTGGAGAGTTCAGAAACGAGGTGCTTGACCTGTGCATGTAACCCGTTGAGGTCTTGTTTCGGTTCACGGAGCAGGGAACGGACGTCACTTTCTAGAGCGAAGTAGACCAGTCGCAAATGAGGAAAGATTCTCCGGGCGGCTTAAGCCTCCGCGGGACGTCCGACCAAGCGGCCTCCCTCCTCGCAAAAGGTACTGCGGGATCCTCCGGGGTGATCAAATGCCTGTCTCCTTCGTCCTCGCCTTCCTCTCCGCAATCGTCTGACAAGTTGAACATCGGATGGTCGAAAGGTGCAGGCTGTGGGCAATGTCGTTTAGGTAAGTAATTCGTCTAATTGTTTTAACCTACATGCGACTTACAGTGCCGGCTCCGGGAAAGGTCCTCTACCCTAATTAATGGCCACGGACTTCCATTCATATAGTAGAGCTATACATTGATCCGATCCAACCGTTTTCCGCCCCCCATGATGGGCGAAGTCAAGAAAGATGATTTCCAAATACCTTGTTGAGCAGTTGGCATGTATATCTCTGTCAAAGAATCTAAGCTAACCCCCTAGCCCCACTGTAATTGCCGCAGCTACTTTACACCTGCGCTAAGAGTATATGAACGCCCACTTCCACCATCCCAAGCTTTCTCGTTGCCCACTCCACGTAGAGCCACGGCCGACTCACCGATCAAGAAATCTAATGGTTTAATCCAAGTGGGAGCTTAAATGGGAAAATCGCAGGGACAGCGACCCGCAAATTCTACTGCATGAGCTTTTACTCAGCCAGGAACGTCCTCAAGAATATTTCCGAAGCCTAGTACCGACGAGTGGAGGGAAGGGCACCGAAGCAGCAATTTTTGTCTATCGACGCCCAGAACTTCCCGGATTCCATTGCCAAGTGTGTGGAGGCAGCCAATTACCACGGGAGGCTGGAGGGTTTGTTCGAGGGCAAAATTTCGTGGTGCCTCCGCCGAGCAGAAGAGAGACTTTATTAGACTTCTTGATAGCATGTGAGGAATACAACGGATGCAACTTTCGGCAATTGATAGCAATCGCAGTCCGTTGCTGCGTCAGAGAGCTTAGAACGAGTAATCGATGACGTTCGGAAACCGGAGAAGTACCATTCCGGGAGGCGATGCATTCCGTAATTCGTTGCAGCCCGGCTTCTGTCCCTGGGACAACTGAGCCGTAGATATCGAAAGCCAGTCAGCTATACAGTTTGTTTCTGCCGCCGTCCACTCAAGATGTGACGCAACACGAAGATGCTATTGCTGCGTTTCACACATGGACCGCCTCTTGCCAGCCGTCGGATCGACTTCCGCTCAGCAACTTTTGCTCCTTCAACCCTCTATCGCGCGGTGAACGCTCGCGGAGGGAGACACTAGAACTCAGTCAGACACCTGCCGGTCTCTTCTTCATTACTGATGGCTCCGCGAGACCTCCTTTTATAAGAAAAAGGTTTGGGTGGTTTACTCTTGGAAGATATATCCGGTCTATCCCATGGTTTTCCAGGCAACTGCAATCAGGGTATACCGACACAGTAATGGGGAAGGAACTTTTATAGTGTCTCGCAAGTAGGCTGCAAGGCCTCTCCTAACAACCTCTGGTAGCGAACACGTACGCTAAAGTTTTTGTCAGTGAGAGTGCGCTTGCACTACACTAGGCGTTAG
Source organism: Kappaphycus alvarezii (assembly GCA_002205965.3). Lineage (NCBI taxonomy): Eukaryota > Rhodophyta > Florideophyceae > Gigartinales > Solieriaceae > Kappaphycus > Kappaphycus alvarezii. Next base: position 162,880 of record NADL03000094.1, on the reverse strand, counting down.
TTCTACTGTCAGTTCTACTGTCGGTACCTGCTCACAACTAACTCGCACTCTCAATGTGTCAGTATTGACTGCAACTACTTCGCTGTCTGCTGTTGTCAGCACGTCATATCGCAAAAGAACCTAACAGGTGCCGTTTACACAGCCGTGCAAGAGGACCTGTCGCTCGGCGACACTTGCACCCGCGTCTTCCACTCTAGAATGTCCCTGCCCTCAGCCAAAGGGTGGGTCCCCTGCACACCATGCCCTTGGTTGAAGACACGAATCAAGAACAAGAATTTCTTTGCTTGGTTCCAGTACTACTGCCAGACCCCTTTAATCGCCCCTGATATTCCTTATCCTAAGGCAGAGTGTCCTGAAATGCTGTATATCTACGGGAACCACTTGTTGCAATGTCGCTACGGCAGTAAGCGCAGTTTTCTCCGTAACAAACACGTGGCCCTCCTCGGTGACGACCTTACAAAGGCCGCCCGACGGCCATTGATTGAGACCCGATTGTAGCACCATCATCGGACAAGACCGGATATCAGAGCGATGGGGCTGCCGGTGGCACGGGCTTCTCCGATGTAACGTTCGTCAACCCTCCCCCCCTTCCTATGCCAACGCGAAGAGGTTCAACCCACTCTCGGGCCTCAAGGTAGCCCACTCTTAGCAGAAGCGGAAAAAACCAAGGATTTCGATAGGGGTAAATCATCGGGAGAAGAGATACTCAGACCCAATTACCCCAAGAAGGAGGTGTTGCAAGCGACAAAAGTGCTACCGTGGTATAGTTGAACGAACAAAAAGGAGTGTATATGGAAGAGAGTTGAGAGGTCTACAAGCAAGTATGGAAGGGGCAGGGTCTACCACTGATGCTCTGTGACCAGCGTAGGAAATAGTTTGTCTTGGGTCTGAAGTTGACTCTCAACTTCTTACTACTCGGGACTTGCCTTGAAGGTGTCTGCCAGCTTCCTTTACCTCTCCATGAGGAAGCAGTTTACTCAGCTTACATAGACTTTTGGCTACCCCTAAAGTCCGAGCAGAACTACAGAAGATACCAGTAAATGATGAAAACACTTTTTTTGGACGATATACTCTAAACAAAAGATACTTAAGGAACGAACAATCGATCTGGTCCTCCAATTTCCCATTCTCTAGATCGGATCCAAACAACTCCTCCAAAATATCCATGCTGCCCAAGCAGTCCCACAGATATCTTCGAACCGCTCATAACTCTCAATTTCCTCCTTGGAGATATCTAAACCACTAAAGATGCTCCGATCCGGTTTAAGCGTCGGGACTACTTGGCTCTACCGTCCAGCCCCGGTCCACCAATCCAACACTTCCCATGTCTCCCTCCTCATCATCCTACTTGTCATCCTCCTCGTCCTTCTCTTCATCATCCTCCTTGTCAACCTCGTAGACCAATTTCGGGGCTGCCCACTTCTCAAAGGACTCCCCAGCTCCCTCCTCGACTTCCCACTCCTGCTCCTCACCTAACTCCTCCGCCTCATCCTCGACGAACAAGCGACGCATGAATTCGAGCACCTTCTTTTTGGTTTGTCGGCGTAGGTAGTCATCACGGTCAATAGGTCCGAACTGGATTGGGGGAACGGAGTTTGGGGGGCGGGGGTGGCGATTTTTGGAAATGACTTTTCGAGGGTCATAGGTTGTCCATTTTGGTCTGCTTTGGGGAGTGGTAGGCAATTGAGGGTGCTTTGAATGGGTAGAGGGAGAGGGGTAGTGAGAACAATGCTCGAGGACGTTTGAAAATTGGAATAAATGGATTTAAATAGGCTCTTGAGGGCGCATTCTATGGATTTGGAATAGGTAAAAAAATCTACAAGTGAATTTGTAGTAGTGCATTTGCGCCCTTTTTCTCAAAAAAATGAATTCGGAGGAGGAGGTAATCGAAAACGGAAAAAAGAACTTGATTTGGGATCGATTTAGAGGGGTAGATACAACATAAAAATATTTAGATAAAATGGAAGTGAATTTGGAGAGGATCGTAATACAGAAAATGGTCCCCCCCTTCTGTAATAAAGAAAGTTGTTCTCCCCTCGTGTAGTCCAGCAACTTACAACGATCCCGCCACTGACTTCGCTCACCGTCCTTTCCATATTTGCCTCCCATTTCCCTAGATATTTTAATGCTGTATCCTCTCCTCCAAGTTAGCGTTTTATGTCTTTTTTAATCTACCTTCTTCATCAAACTCACTCCTTATGTAGAAATTCCGAGCAAATGCGCTACTGCAATTTCGATTTTAACTTTTTGTACCGACTCCAGTCCGCCTCTAAGGTGTACTTAAACCCATTTATCAAACTTTTTTTGAGATGCACCCACCCCTACACACACTACCCTCCCCCTCACACCCTCTATCCTCCGTCCAAAATCATTTACAACCAAAAAGAGCAACCTTCGCCCCTCTGCCCCCATCACCAAAAACCGCCCCTTTCGCCCTTTAAACGGCCTTACGCTCGCTGCAGATGGCCCGACGGACGCAGACGACTCCCTGCGACGCCAGACTAAGAAGAAGATAATCGAGTTCGTCCGCAAACTCTTCGTTGAGGATGAGGCCGAGGAGGCACCCGAGGGGCAGGAGTGGGAAGTCGAGGGGGGAGCTGAGGAGACCTTCGAGGAGTGGGCATCCCCGAAATTGGTCTACGAGGTTAATGAGGAGGAGGACGAGGAGGACGAGGAGGACGAGGACGAGGATGAGGACGAGGACGAGGAGGACGAGGAGGACGAGAAGAATGAGGGGGATGTCAAGGACGAGGACGAGGACGAGGACGAGGACGAGGAGGATGAAGGACAGGGAGGCACGGGAAGTGTTGGAATGGTGGAATGTATGGAACAAGTGGTACCGACGATGGAACCGGATGGGGATATCTTTAGTAGTTTAGATATCTCCCAGGAGGAAATAGATAGTTATGAGCCGTTCGCAGATATCTGTGGGGACTGCTTGGGCAGCATGGATATTTTGGAGGAGTTGTTTGGATCTGATTTAGAGAATGGGAACCTCATTGATTGTTAGTTTCTTAACTATCTTTTTTTAGAGTATATCGTCCTCACAAATTGTTTTTATGAATTTCCTGGTACCTTCTGTGGTTTTATTCGGACTGTAGGGGTAGCCAAAAGTCTATGTAAGCTGATGTAAGCTGAGTAAACTGCTTCCTCATGGAGAGGTAAAGGAAGCTAGCAGACACCTTCAAGGCAAGTCCCGAGTAGTAAGAAGTTGAGAGTCAACTTCAGACCCAAGACAAACTATTTCCTACGCTGGTCACAGAGCATCAGTGGTAGACCCTGCCCCTTCCATACTTGCTTGTAGACCTCTCAACTCTCTTCCATATACACTCCTTTTTGTTCGTTCAACTATACCACGGTAGCACTTTTGTCGCTTGCAACACCTCCTTCTTGGGGTAGTTGGTTCTGAGTATCTCTCCACCCGATGATTTACCCCTATCAAGGACCGCGGTAAGGATAAGCAAGAGTCAGGGAGGGCGAGGAAGGACCAAAACTACAAGCAATTTCGGACAAGGCGAGGTAGTACAGTAAATTAAAAGTCGGTAGATGACGGCACAAAAAAATCCGTTCCGATCCGCACGCGCCTAACATCTGGAAACCATGATATAGATCGGATATATCTTCCAAGAGTAAAACACCCAAACCTTTTCCTGCTGTAACTTCCGCCAAACTGACATTGACCATATCTTCCAGGCCCTCCGAGATTTGGATGATACTCAATTGGCTTTCTACTTACACCGCTTCTGTGCGAACGCCTCCGAGGTCATGCACTTGCTACGTACGCTTCCCTCCACTCAATCCGCGGTACTCGCCGGCAGCTTCGATCAGAAGCAGAGGGAAGCGTTCCACCAACTGCAATTGACCTGCTCGTATCTGGCCTGGGTCCAGGCCTCTCTCCCCTTCTTAATGGGCGTTCTGGGTCTCCTACAAACCACGGACATTACCGAGGCTCCTTACGCAGCATCTGTAATTGATTCTTTTGGACTTATCTCTGACCTGCTGACTCTTCCCAACGACCGTCACATGGAAGAGATCCCCCGGTCTACCATCTCGCTCTTATCTTCCTGCCACCCGCAGCTGTCTTCGTGGCTTACAGCTATGTGGTTGTCTGGAAAACCAATGGATAGATCGGATATATCTTCCGAGAGTAAAACACCCAAACCTTTCCCCCTTACAGCTACGTCACTTTTCGAGCGTTGTTCATCGCTGGTCCCCGGTGAAAGGCTCCAGTCTGCCATCACAACTGGACTCATGTTATCGAAGTCTGACAGGTTGTTTTTGTCCGCAGCTGCACCCGACCGAGCACCGCTCCTCTCCGTGCCCACATTTTCCTCCTCTGTTTTCTCTTCGCTTCCTCACCCCACCGCGGTACGGAAATATCTGCTTCTGCGTGGAAAGTCGCTCTGACTCTCCCTCTCGACATTGCGCTATTCCCTGGATCTACTCGCTGTGCGGTCTACTCCCGACGCCGGGCCGACGTCACACCCGTCTTAGATCCAAGCGGGCAACACGCGTTGACCTGCAAATTTGAAGACGGAATGGCTCGTCGACATCACGTCTTCCGCAACGTTCTCGCCCGCTTCTGTAAGGAAGTTGGGATGGTCGTCCTTGTCGACTATCCGCTCCTCTACTAGGTTTTCCAATTCGTCTGGACATTCGGAGTCCCCGTTACGAATGGACATTTACATTCCCGCTGCCTCCGGGCTTCACAGTCCGATATCGCCGTCGACCTTACTGGTGCCTACCCCTCCGCTCGCCGCCACATCTCGCCAAGTACGGTTACCACAGGAGATGCGGCGACACTCGCAGAGCGCGAGAAGCATCGTCATTACGGCACTTGCTGCGACCAAAACGATATCCTCCTCTCCCCCGTCGGATTGATATCTATGGCACCTTGGGCGACGACGGCAAGGGCTTTTCCCGCCGCATTGCTTCCTTCGCTGCTTCCCGTCGCGGTTCCTCCCCTCAACAGGAGCTCCGCGACTTCGCTACCCATTTTGCGTTTAGTCTCCAAGTGATGCAGGCGCGACAGATTTCCAACCATTGCCCGCATTCATGTAAAATTTCTGAATACCGTCCGCACGCTTCTGTGCCACCCTGTACAACTCGTAAAGATCTACCACCACGTAAGCTTCCATAATTCTCAATCGCTCGGACGGCCACGTTCTGCGCAACATCTGTAGCACCGCGTACGCATCTGGGTGCCATTCTCCAAGGGTGGACATTGGGATAGGCACAAGCCTTCCTCCAGCAGAAGTTGGTAGAGTAGAGCGCCATCAGCACCAGCCTGCAAACTCCGTTTAGATTCTCCCCGCTAGAAGTGTCAATAACGAAGTAAACTACCCCATCATCCCCCATCACTGCCTGCCGCAACCTTTCATGTACATGTTCACTACACATACAAACTGACTGGGTATCAGTCAGCTTATCCGTTTAATGTACCTGCTCTCTACCACCATACTGCTCTACCACGCCTATCGCTTCACCACCAAACCCGCCAGCTTAGCACCTCTCCTCACAGCCCCCGTCGCCGCCTAGCCATTCGCTCCCTCCAGCACTCTCTTACCTTCGGGACTGACACCATTGTTCACCGTGCCATGAACATCCAGCTCGACCGGGCCACCTGGCCGACATACTTCCGCCAATCTTGGAACCCTCCTCCTCCTCCCTCCCACTCCGACTACTCCTGCTATCGGCGAATTCCCACCTTTTAATCTCGCATGTGCTTCATGCCACCGTAGAAGACTCCTTCGCTGGATCTTGCACTGGTTCCCGTTCTACCACCGTAGCTCTAGCACTCCACAAGGCAACCCCCATCACCTCCACAATGCTCTCAAACTGCCTCGCCATTCATCCCTCTCCCGTCAACAACTCCAAAGGCTTACACCGTCTCTCACTCCCTCGTTACATATTAGCAACTTAGCTACTTAGCCCTTAGGGGCAGCCCTCAATGCTATGGCCACGTCGGCCTTGTTGGGGGTCCTTCTTCATAAACGTTCCCACCATACCAATCTTGCTTCCTTCGCAGCTCCCGTCGCGGTTTCTCCCCTCAACAGGAGCTCCGCGACTTCGTTACCCTTTTGCCTCTAGTCTCAAGTAATGCAGGGCGACAGGTTTCCTCCCGCCGCCCGCATCCGTAGTTAATTATGAATACCCGAACGCTTCTGTGCAACATTGTACAACCTGTTAGCGCAGATTTTTTGTTCGCCGTCATCTACAGGCCTATATTACTGTACTACCTCTCCTTGTCCAAATTTGCTTATAGTTCCGGTCCTTCCTCGTCCTCCCTGAACCTCGCTTATCATTACCGCGGTCCTCCCCAAATTTACTTCCATTTTATCTAGATATTTTTATACTGTATCTACCCTCTGATTCGATCCCGAATCAAGTTCTTTTTCCCTTTTTGCTTACCTCCTCCTCCAAATTCGTTTTTTTTGAGAAAAGGGCGCAAATGCAATACTACAAAATCCCTTGCAGATTTATTTTACCTATTCCTAATCTATAGAACCTGCCCGGGAGCCTATTTAAACCCCTTTATTCTAAGTTCCAAATGCCCCCGATCATTTTACTCATCACCCCTCTCCCCCCACACACCCAAAACACCCTACATTGCCTCCCGTTCCCCGACGTCTATCAAAATGAACAACCTTCGCCCCTCTGTCCCTATTTCCAAAAACCGCCCTTCCCGTCCCATCAATGGCCTTCGTCTCGCCGCCTACGGGCCAACCGATGCCGACGACTACATCCGGCGGCAAACAAAGAAGCAAATCATCGAGTTCGTTCGCCGCCTCTTCATAGAAGAAGAAGCGAGGGAGGTAAGTGAGGGAGAGGCTGAGAAGGTCGAGGAGGAGAGCGGGGAGTCCTTCGAGGAATGGTTAGCCCCTGAGCTAGTGCACGAGGCTCGAGAGAGAGGAGGATGAGGAGGAGGAGGATGAGGAGGATGAGAGGATGAGGAGGATGAAGGATGAGGAAGAGGATGAGGAGGATGGGGAGGAGGAGGAGGAGGAGGAGGAGGAGGATGAGGGAACAGGGGGAATGGAAAGTGTTGGACTGGTGGGGCCTGGAATGGAGAGTATGGATCAAGTTGTGCCCACGATGGAACCGGATGGAGATATATTTAGTATCTAGATATCTCCCAGGGGGAATAGAGAGCTGTGAGCCATTCGCAGATATTTGTGGGGACTGCTTGGACAGCATGGATATTTTAGAGGAGTTGTTTGGATCTGATTTAGAGAATGGGAAATAAGAGGACCAAATTAATTGTTAGTTTCTTAAGTATCTTTTGCTTAGAGCATATTGTCCACACAAAGTATTTTTATGCATTTCTTGGTATCTTCTGTAGTTTTGTTCGGACTTTAGGTAGCCAAAAGTCTATATAAGCTGAGTAAACTGCTTCCTCATGGAGAGGTCAAGCAAGTTGGCAGACAACTTCAGGTCAAGTCCGAGTAGTAGGAAGTTGAGAGTCAACTTCAACCCAAGAAAACTTTTTCCTAGCAGTCGCAGAGAATCAGTGGTAGACCTGCCCCTTTTATACTTGCTTGTAGCCCTCTAACTCTCTCCCATATACACTGCTTTTTATTTGTTCAACTATACCACGGTAGCACTTTTGTCGCTCGCAACACCTCCGTCTTGGGGTAGTTGGTTCTAAGTATCTCTTCTCCCGACGATTTACCCCTATCATTTGGTACTCTTGTGGAGGGGGTTGCACCCGAGGTATTCGAGTTGAGCAGTCTTAGGGAACCATTCGAGGGGATTTCTTTTCTGTAATCATGGATCTCAACGCTGCTCGTATAACGTTCACAGGGGGCAAGAATGAAGACGTTGAGGAGTTTCTCTATACATATGTCAACGTTGTGATGCGTGAGAAGAGCGATGAAGAGAAGGCCGAAAGTATCTTCGCCTATCTTCATGGTGACGCAAAGCACAAATATAAGGCCAAGTTTATCAACGGGTGGTCTCTTAACGGGAATGGGCGTAACTTCGGTGAGGTATGTGAGTGGCTTGTGAAAGAATATGCTAAGGAGGTAGAACCAGATGAGATGATTCGTACCGCCATAGAGGCCCGGCTCAACTTCGACGATTTGTTAAGCTCATTGGTATACTTGTGTGATCTCTATGAAAAGGCTGGGTTCAACGCCCAAGCCAAGTACGGAATGCTGCGTAAGGCGGCGATGGGGGATAAGCGGCTCTCCGATTTCCTCCTCATCAAGGGCCCTCACACTTTTAATGAACTGAAGGGTACCATAGTAGAATTTGTCAAAAATTCGGAGACGTTTCAGTCACTGAGTGAGGTACCGAGGGAAACCCGCACATCGTGTCTATCGTACATCCTGAAAAGAATTATCAAAGGCCAGCGACTAGCGCAGCAGCATTGGAATCAGTCAGGAGCGATGTCAAAAACTTGGAAGAAAGGTTGGAAACCCGATTCGATAATCGACTTGACATGATAACCTCGCAGTTGGAAAGCCTTACTCTTACCATTAAGAAGAACCAGTCTGGGGCCCCAAGGCCGCAGAAGTCTGTTCCTACTGTCACAAGCCTGGACACTTTGCAAATAGGTGTCCTGATAATCCACATAGAAACACTCGTTGTGGAAAGTGCGGTCGATATGGGCATCATGAAAGTAACTGCTGGTCTAAAGACAACAGAAAGCAAATTTATCGGACGCAAGGAGAGTCAGGACCAGAGATGAAAATCTTACAAAACAGAAAGGATCAGGTTGACGGATGCCGGTAACGTATCCATCGCTGAAGAAATCAGTCAAGTCAATGTGACAAAAAGGGATGGGGAAGGGAACATTTTATCGAAGAAACCTAGGCTAGATTATGGAATGCTGGAACATATCCCAGCACCTGTACCTCCTCGAACCAAGAGGTCTGATCAAGTTGTTCCAGGAGTTGGAGTCACTCCGGCCAAGAAGACGAAAAAGAGTAAGAAATTTAAGAATATCCCAAAGGACGTACTAGAATATGTGAAGAAGTACAATTTGGTGGCTGAGCTTGCATCAGCCCCAACTGGGATAACGTTTGGTCAACTTTTGAGGGGCGACGCAGAGGACGCGAGGAAAGAACTCAAAAAATTATCAGGTCTAATAAGTCCGCTAAGGGTAAGAAACTGTTTCTTCAATCGGCCTCGACAGCACCAAGACGTCTTAAACTAGTACCAGTCAAAGTATTGGAATGCAAACCCAAGCTCTTTTCGATTCGGCGCTGTTCCAAACCTTATTTCAGAACTTTGGTGACAGATCTAGGTCTTGAAATTATTCCAACTACTCGAAGAATAACTGTGGCGGATGGAACCGTATCAAAATGCATGGGCACTGTTGACAAGGTTCCGTGTTCTTTGGGGACTCTAAAGTTGATTTAGACTTTCTTGTCATGCCTGATCTCCCTTTCGATGCAATCATGGCTGCCCTACCATGGAAAGACTAGGGACTGCATTGACTTGGGCAACCAATCGTTTCAGTTAATGTTGACGGCAGAACCCGTGAAGATGCCCCTGGATTTCGACAAAAGCACACATCCGGTAGATTGAAAGAAACGGACAGTGAAGATTTCACTTCTAGCTATGACAGCGAAGATTTCGAACCAACTAACACTTTCGAAGTGGAGAAGGGTACGCTCGGGGGATACTGAACATGCATGGGATGATTATGATTCTGGGTTTGAAACAGATGAAGACTGGAATTCTAGGTAGGTGTGAACCTGAATGTGTTTCTTTTTGCGATAATATCGAATCAAAGACGGAATTCGAGCATGAAAGAAGATTACAATTGCAAGGAAAACAGGAATATATCGGATTCCATATCTGAAGATGTGAGCACGCCGGAAAAGGTCCTTCAAAATATTGAGGTTGAGAATCAAGAGGAAAAAGGGCCTGGAATGGATCATCTCGATTACGCGTGACTACTACGAACTCCACGTAATCGTCCATTTCTACATTAATATATGCCTATGTTTTCGTACGTTGAACGGACCATTGCTACCTCAAGAAGATTTCCGACTATTGATCAGAATTCTATTCTCATTCCAAAACGGAAGGTTCACGGAAGCAGGTCCAGAGTTTGTGGAAGTCATATATCATTACTCTATAGGAAGGTATGGAATGGTAGCTATCGGAGACTTGTCGCAAACATATCTGAACATTATCCGTCCGGTTTACGTATTTCTTAAGAACAACCAAGATGTGCGACTGAGAGGTTACAGCTTGCCCCCTGATATGGAATATCGACTGGTCCCATATCCTCTATGGGAACCTTACGTTGCTCCGCTCAGAAACACAACCTCAGCCGAAGACCAGGATCCTCCCGAGGCCGTGATGATGATACGAGCTGGACCATCAAGTGATCGGGGCGGATCATCGAAGAGGCAAGGCGTCGGGAGCAGCGAGGAAGATCGCCAAGAAGATCGCCTCAAACACCGCCTAGTCTCCCAGGGGGAAACTATGCATCCTTAATTATTGGACGGCTGCCAATTAGACGTTGGCTTCGCGAAATGACAGAGGACCCACGAGAAGCAGAAGTAATTTCCTTTTTTGCAATTAGTATTTGCATGTGCTTCCAGACCATTCACGGGGCGCACCTTACTCGTGAGGACTCAGTCCTTATGTTGCGAGTTTTTTTCTCCTTCAGATACCCGTTTCTGGACCCGTTGCCAGAAAAGTTTGCATACTACGTTTATTACCTCACATTTGGAAGGTTTGGAGAAGTGAAACGGGAGGAGCTCATTAGAGAACACTATGAAACCATACGCCGAATCTACGAAACTCTTGACCAAGGAGATGAGCCGGTCATCGCACGGTACACACTCTCTCATCATATTGGAAATGAGCTACTACCATATCCTTATAGTGAACCCTATACTCTCCCTGATGAATGGATAGAACTCCCACAAGAACAACAAGAGCATTGAGAACGAGACGGGACGTTCGACCTAAGTCCGGGGGGTGTTAGGCGCAGATTTTTTTTTGTCGCCGTCATCTACAGGCCTATAGTTTACTGTACTACCTCTCCTTGTCCAAATTTGCTTATAGTTCCGGTCCTTCCTCGTCCTCCCTGAACCTCGCTTATCATTACCGCGGTCCTCCCCAAATTTACTTCCATTTTATCTAGATATTTTTATACTGTATCTACCCCTCTGATCGATCCCGAATCAAGTTCTTTTTCCCTTTTTGCTTACCTCCTCCTCCAAATTCGTTTTTTTGAGAAAAAGGGCGCAAATGCAATACTACAAAATCCCTTGCAGATTTATTTTACCTATTCCTAATCTATAGAACCTGCCCGGGAGCCTATTTAAACCCCTTTATTCTAAGTTCAAATGCCCCGATCATTTTACTCATCACCCTCTCCCCCCACACACCCAAAACACCCTACATTGCCTCCCGTTCCCCGACGTCTATCAAAATGAACAACCTTCGCCCCTCTGTCCCATTTCCAAAAACCGCCCTTCCCGTCCCATCAATGGCCTTCGTCTCGCCGCCTACGGGCCAACCGATGCCGACGACTACATCCGGCGGCAAACAAAGAAGCAAATCATCGAGTTCGTTCGCCGCCTCTTCATAGAAGAAGAAGCGAGGGAGGTAAGTGAGGGAGAGGCTGAGAAGGTCGAGGAGGAGAGCGGGGAGTCCTTCGAGGAATGGTTAGCCCCTGAGCTAGTGCACGAGGCTCGGGAAAGGAGGAGGATGAGGAGGATGAGGAGGATGAGGAGGATGAGGAAGAGGATGAGAGATGGAGGATGAGGAAGAGGATGAGGAGGAGAGGAGGAGGAGGAGGAGGAGGAGGAGGAGGATGAGGGAACAGGGGGAATGGAAAGTGTTGGACTGGTGGGGCCTGGAATGGAGAGTATGGATCAAGTTGTGCCCACGATGGAACCGGATGGAGATATATTTAGTAATCTAGATATCTCCCAGGGGGAATAGAGAGCTGTGAGCCATTGCAGATATTTGTGGGACTGCTTGGACAGCATGGATATTTTAGAGGAGTTGTTTGGATCTGATTTAGAGAATGGGAAATAAGAGGACCAAATTAATTGTTAGTTTCTTAAGTATCTTTTGCTTAGAGCATATTGTCCACACAAAGTATTTTATGCATTTCTTGTATCTTCTGTAGTTTTGTTCGGACTTTACAGTAGCCAAAAGTCTATATAAGCTGAGTAAACTGCTTCCTCATGGAGAGGTCAAGCAAGTTGGCAGACAACTTCAGGTCAAGCTCCGAGTAGTAGGAAGTTGAGAGTCAACTTCAAACCCAAGAAAACTTTTCCTAAGCAAGTCGCAGAGAATCAGTGGTAGACGCTGCCCCTTTTATACTTGCTTGTAGCCCTCTAAACTCTCTCCCATATACACTGCTTTTATTTGTTCAACTATACCACGGTAGCACTTTTGTCGCTCGCAACACCTCCGTCTTGGGGTAGTTGGTTCTAAGTATCTCTTCTCCCGACGATTACCCCTATCACAACCCATAAAGTTTTACCACCATACAAATTGGCTGGGTATTATACAGCTTATCTGTTACAGTAAACGAAACCGCAGTACACCCCCTTTTCCTTTTATTTGTCGCACGCTTCTGTGCGTATTGCACAACCAATAAAGATTTACCACCACGCTTAGTACTGTCATGTCTTTTATAAATTACAGCAAATTAATAAGGGCGGGGTTTTCGTTCACTGTAACAGATCGCTGTCGACGTTACTGTTGCCCACCCCTCCGCACGCCGCCACATTTCGCCAAGTACGGTTACCGCAGGCGCTGCCGCAACACTCGCAGAGCGCGAGAAACATCGTCATTACGGCACTTACTGCAACCAAAACGATATCCTCCTTTCCCCCGTCGGGATTGATATCTATGGCGCCTTGGGCGACGACGGCAAGGGTTTTTCCGCCGCCTTGCTTCCTTCTCTGCTTCCCGTCGCGGTTCCTCCCTCAACAGGAGCTCCGCGACTTCGTTACCCGTTTTGCATTTAGTCTCCAAATAATGCAGGCGCGACAGGTTTCTACCCGCCGCCCGCATCCGTAGTTAATTTATGAATACCCTCCGCACGCTTCTGTGCAACATTGTACAACCCATAAAGATTTACCACCACCAATACTTGGTGCAAAGGAAGCAGGCCTCTTTCATTGCAGTGGGGCATTCAGCTGCAGTGAAGAAGTTCCTCCCCTATTACTGTGTCGGCATACCTTTTGAGTCGATTGCAGTTGCCTGGAAAACTATGGGATAGATCGGATATATCTTCCAAGAGTAAAACACCCAAACCTTCCCTCTCTGAAGAAATCTCTCCTTTGCATTTTAGAAACTTCCTATCCTAACTCATCTCCTCTCCACGTAGCGCTGTATTTGATTTCCTTTTGTCATTAGAGGTATGTATTAGTACCGGATGCTATGTCCCTGACCTCGTTCCTACGGATTTTATGTCCGATCGCAAGCCTCCCCTGAATCTGTCGCTTTCAAAGGGGGAAATTTGGGGTGTTTTTAATCCATGAAAAATGAGGTCAGCTGTTCCTGAGGGATGTCGTGATGTGGTAAAGGCTTACAATGTAAAGGATTGGCGGAAGCCGTCAAAACGCTAGAAAACTGGCTGGAGGCCAGCCAACAAGCACTCCGCATTACACATCGCTGCCGCTGCGCATGACGTTGTGATAAGACTTGCTTGACCTTTGCCTAGGTCTCCCTTGCCCTCGTAGCGACGTTGCATGCGACGTCGGTTAGCAACGCGTGAGCGTCCGGGTTCCATCCCCCGAGGGTGGAGATGGGACGGGACCACCCTACTTGGCGGAAGACGCGATGAAGGACTCGTATCTACTGTGTTTCGCCGTTCTTGCTCCGTTAAGCGAGGTGAGCGAGTTGAAACTCCTTACTCTCCTGTTAAGGACTTTCAAAGACGAAAGTCCTTTCTTGTTAAGGACTTTCAAAGACGAAAGTCCTTTCAGTCACTTGATATTGTATTGCTTTTATATCCCATCAGCAGCCTCTTGGGCCTAAGAAATCATATCGAGTGGTACCGATCTTTAGTTTGACCGCATCTTTGAAGGGGAAAAATTGGGTAATTTATTCTTAGAAGGTATATGCGACTCTTTCCGGAAATATTCCAGACATCCAAAATCGACTCAAAGGGCATCCCGACATAGGAGATTATCATACAGTACAAGGTGATTTGATATCAGCGAGCTTATCAGTAACAGTATGTGAATCTCTCCGGTTCTCCGGGGAATTTGGATGAAGGACATAATGGGACGAACGCTGAAGCCGAATGCTAAAGGACGCACTGCATAGAGAATGCACCCAGATAAAATCCCTTAATTACACATTGTTCGGGAACAGAATGTCCATTCATCTTTCACTATAAAGGCACGCTGCTGCGGCCGTCATGTCCAACGCGGCATGCCTGCTCGCCGGCATTGAGCCGGCCCTGTAATGAAGGTCATGTACTGTAGTGTTACCCATCAGCGACGACTTATCCGGCATAACGCATTAGCCGCGTGGATATAACCGACCACATCTTCCATGCATTAAAATAACCCAAAAATTTCCCCTATATATTACCTGGAAAAGATGAACCATTCAATTATATTTGAAAATTTCAAGCGTTCTTAATTTGGGCAAACTCTGTTGAGCTTTGTTGCGTAGATACTGTACTGCCGACTTTTTTTAATTGAAACAGATTGGCTTCATCCAGACTGATTCATTTTTGACCTTTCTAAAAATACAGCACTAGCTAAGTACTGACGAATACAAAATATGGCGGATAACTTTTGAATTGCTGTACTGTAGGCCACACTTTGGAACCAGTCTGTAGGACCATCAGATGGCAAATAGCAATGGGTCCATGTTGTTTCATGAAGCAAGAATATTGTCTGTAAGATTTCAGCTGAATAGCCACCAAAAGAAGAGATTCCCGACGGTAACTGAAATAGGTCGGAGAATGCCTTTGTGCAGCGGTAAAATCCTCGAAGCATCAACCATGGAGAAAGCTGCAATGCCAAAAACGCATTTCAAAGCAAAATATCATGTCCTATTTTATGCACATTTCGAATTGACAGGTATCCAAGCATTGGCTTGGGGTATACCCTGGGCGAAAGTTTTTAAGTATTACCCAAAGACTTTTTGCAATCTTTTTCGAAGTTATTATCTTCACTTGAATCTTTGTAAATCTCTTTCTTTCTAGAGCAGCGGTACTGGTTCGTCGAGCTTGTCGAGAGAATCCCTGCGGATTGATTACGAAAAGATCCAGTTGCCCCGCAATCGATAGAAAGATATTTTTCTGAAGTTTGCGAAACACGATTTCCGTTCACACCGGTCGGGCCACTGGAGGCGATATTACTGGGCAGCAGAATATTGCAGTCGATTTCTGGATCATCAGAATAAACACGGGGAACGGGGCGGACCCCGCGAACTCTTAAAGAAGGAATGGGCTGGTTTACTGGGTTGTAGCCTCTCCAGAAGTGGTAAGCAACTTTTTTGAATCCATTGACGACGATTACTTGACAGTGGTTACGGCTTTCAATTAATAACGTAAAATTGTTAGGTCTACGTATTGGAAAGGAAACAGATTTTGTACCTAGATTGAAATTCAAAATATTTTCAAAGAGAATACTAGGGCGATTACTTCGCAGTATTTGCTAAGTAGTTTATCAGAATGTTAATGCGGCTAGTTCGCAAAGGACGGGCTGACTTAAATGCTAGTGCCTTGATTTAGAGGAAGAAAAATGACAACAGCTCATTACATGTAAGTCGCATCTACTTCGTAATAGAACCCAGTCTCAGCATGGGGCAAAATAGAATATCTTTATTCAAGCCATCTTGCCAGAAACAACGATTCTTACCCCAAAAAGGGCAAAAAGAACTAAGTTTAATACTTTCTGTGGGATTGCACCATACCCAGCTACGTATTTTCCAGACTTGGGAAAATCAATTCCGGTTTTACTTACAGTACGTAGGTGCACTGATTACAATTGCAGTGGGGCAAGGAGGGACAGCGCACGAAATATCTTGGTATTTTCTCGACTGGAGTTGTACTAATGCCTAACGCGGCATGCCTGCTCGCTGGCATTGAGCCGGCCCTGTAAGGAAGGTCATGTAGTGTTACCCGTCAGGGACGACATATCCCGCATAACGCATTAGAGTGCTGGTAAATCTTTATGGGTTGTACAATGTTGCACAGAAGCGTGGGGGGTATTCATAAATTAACTACGGATGCGGGCAGCGGGTAGAAACCTGTCGCGCCTGCATTATTTTGAGACTAAATGCAAAACGGGTAACGAAGTCGCGGAGCTCCTGTTGAGGGGGAACCGCGACGGGAAGCAGCGAAGGAAGCAAGGCGGCGGAAAAACCCTTGCCGTCGTCGGCCCAAGGCGCCATAGATATCAATCCCGACGCGGGAAAGGAGGATATCGTTTTGGTTGCAGTAAGTGCCGTAATGACGATGTTTCTCGCGCTCTGCGAGTGTTGCGGCAGCGCCTGCGGTAACCGTACTTGGCGAAATGTAGCGGCGTGCGGAGGGGTGGGCAACAGTAACGTCGAAGGTGATATCGGTACTGTGAAGCCCGTATGCAGCGGGTATGTAAATGTCCATTCGTAGCGCGGGGACTCCGAATGCCCAGATGAGTTGGGAACCTGGTAGACGAGCGGATGCTCGACGAGGGCGACAATCCCAACTTCCTTGCGGCAGCGGGCAAGAACGTTGCGGAGGATGTGATGGCGACGAGTCATTCCGTCTTCGTATTTGCAGGTCAACGCGTGTTGACCACTTAGATCTAAACAGGTGCAATGTCGGCAGAGCGGCGGGAGCGGACCGGACAGCGAGTAGATCAAGGGAAACGCAGGCCTTTCAGGGAGCGTAGTTCCTACCCCTTACTGTATCGGTACACCCCTTTGAGTCAATTGTGGTTGTCTGGAAAACCTTAGGATAGATCGAATATTTTTCCAAGAGGGAAAAAAATTGGGTGTTTTATGGTTGAAAAATAGGTTAGCCTATATTCCAAAGCGCATCAAATAATTGGTACCGACGCATGCGGGAACCAAGAAACGGAGTTAATCCGGTTCAATGTTGCCAGAATGCTGGCTCAAGGCCAGGTAGAGGGCAGGTCGCGATGGACGTGGCAGCGGCCGCAGCATGCCTTTCAAGAATAAAAACACCTAAACCTCTCAACCTTTACTGTCCAATAACCGGGGGCTATCTCTTTGCTGGTGTCATGTGAGGGTTAAGTTTTGCAAAATTCTTGCTTCCTTTGGCACCTCTATTTTGACGGAAAGGTTTGGGTGTTTTACTTTTGGAAGATATATCCGATCTATCTCATAGTTTTCCAGACAACCACAATCGACCCAAAAAGGAATGCAGACACAGAAATGGGGAAGGAACTACACTCCCAAACAGATCGGATGTATCTTCCAAGAGTAAAACACCCAAACCTTTCCCCCTCCCAAAAAGGCTACCTTCAGGCCAGCCACCAGGCAGGCCGCGATGGACATGACGAAGGTGACTGATGTGCGCAAAATTTGCACACGAAAAAATCTAGAAGAGGACCAAATTTGGATACAGTATCGGGATTTGGAAGATATTTTTACAGTTTCTGAATTTGCAAGATATTTTTAATTTGGATGAGTGTGGCAAATTCATGAGTTGATTTTTTATTTTAAGACACAGTGTCATTAATAGATGTCATTACTGTACACGTCCAAGGTCGACATACTTTTCGAAGACGTCGCAGTATTTAAACTTCGAAGTCGACGTCGTTGAGGCAACCCCCCGCCATCAACTACCCATCGGCTCACCCCTTCTTTTAGCCCTTAACATGACCAACCTCCGCCCTTCCCTCACCATCACCAAGTCATCCCGAGGCCGTCGTCCACTCAACGCTTTGGCCCTGATGGCAAATGGTCCAACCGACTACGATGATTACTGTAGAAGGTTGGACCGGGAACGCGTTCGGGAGTGGGTCCGCCGTAACTGCTTCGAGCAGGCAGAAAAGGCAGAGGAGGAGGAGGAAGAAGAGGAGTTAGAGGAAGAGGAGGAGAGAGGATGAGGAGGATGAAAAGGAGGACTGGGTGGATCCGTGGGACCACTAGTGTATAACGGTGGGGGGCTCCCATGGAGAAAGGAGGGGAGACTGAGGGAGTAATTGTGATCTCTGACTCTTCTGACGAGGATGAAGAGAGGAGAGAAGAGGAGGAAGAGGAGGATGAGGAGGAAGAGGAGGAAGAGGGGGAGGGAGACATGGAAAGTGCTGGATTAGTGGGGAAGGGGCCAGAAAATATGGACCAGGTGGTCCCGACTCTGGAACCGGATGGGGACGTCCTCAGTGGTCTAGATATTTCGCAGGAGGCAATGGAGAATTCTAAGCCGTTCGCGGATATTTTTGTGTACTGCCTGGGTGGAATGGATATTTTGGGGGAACTGTTTGGCTCTGATGTAGAGGACTAAGATATTAAGGAAAGAATCTAGATATTTATCCTGATAGTATATGCTGTTAGTCTTTGTCGTTCACACGACTCCATTTGATGCATTTTGTGGTTCTTAGTATGTTTCTTTGAGACTTTAGGGATACCAAAAAAGTCTTTATAAGCTGAGTAAACTGCTTCCTGTTGTGGAGGTCAAGCAAGTTGGCAGAAAACTTCAAGCAAAGTCCTGAGTAGTAGGGAGTTGAGAGTCAACTTCAGACCCAAGAAACAATTTTACTACGCTGCTCACAGAGCATCAGTGGTAGAACCTGCCCTGTCATACTTGCTTGTAGCCCTCTCAACTCTCTTCCATATAAACTCCTTTTTGTTCGTTCAACGGTACCACAGTAGCACTTTTGTCTCTTGCAACACTTCCTTCTTGGGGTAGTTGGTTCTGAGTATCTCTTTTCCCGACGATTTACCCCTATCAGTGACCTTTTAGGGGGCGCAGTTCCATTTCCATTACTGTGTAGGCAAACCTTTTTGAGTCGATTGGGGTCATCTGGAAAACTTTAGGATAGATCGAATATATATCTTTCAAGTGTAAAACCACCCAAACCTTTCCCCCTTCTCTTCGTGTTTTCCTCTGCTTGTGTATTATTGTAGATCTACTGCTAGTGTAAATACTTCAGGAAGCAGCCGGAAGTGTTCACTCACATTCCTGGCTCTTGCTCTGAGCGGGTCTTGGACCAAGGTTCCCTTCCGATATCCAAAGGCGGCCTTGGTTAACGTCTGGCTACTGATATAGCAGAGGCTGCCTACGGTGCCTCTGTGATCGATTCGTTTCGCCTCTTCTCGGCTCTTTTCGCCTTTTCCGCGGATGTTCACGTCCCCGGAGTGCCCCAGTCTGCTATTTCTCTGCTCCCAACCAGCAATACATCACTCTCATCTTCCCTTTCCAGCACTGCTATATATTCGAGCGCTGCAATTTCCCTCTCCCTGGTGAAAGCCTCCAATTCATCATCACGTCTTAATTGCTTCCTTCGAAGTTTGACGCCTTTTCCCGTCTTCATCTGACGCCAATCGGGCCCGCTTGCCCTTTCCTGCGAACAATCTTCTTTTTCTGTGTTCTCTAGTCTCCTACAGCCTCACCGCGGCACGTACCTCTCCTTCCAATCGTGGATTGTTGTTGTATCTCTCCGTCTCGGTATGCCCCTCCTCCCTGGCGGCATAATCTGTCCTGTCTGTTCAAGACGCTATGATGAAGTGGCCTAGCTTCTAGATTCTGATGGTAAGCATGCTCTTACTTGGAAGTACAGCAATGGTCAGACCCGCCGTTCCAATGTCCTTCGCAATACTTTTCACCGCTTCTAAGGATGTTGACATTACCGCCCTACTGGAACAGCCCCTCCCACCTAGTTCCGCCTCTGCTTCTTAGCCTTCGCCGCTTTGTGCTGACCTTTACATTCCAGGTGCATACAGATTCGATCACCGCGATCTAACTCTGGATGTTACTTTCGCCCATCCCCTCGACCAGTTTAGAGTCCAGCAGGGCGCTCTGTCCGGAGCCGCCGAAGCAGCCCTTTCCGAACGTTCCAAATATTGGCACTACGGGGAAACTTGCCATTCTTACAACATACTGCTTATTACAATAGGCATCGACATCTACGGTGCCCGCGGCCCGAAGGCTCTCAGTTCTTCTGCCGCCTTTCCACTCACTCAACTCGACGCCATAATATCCCTCCCAATCTATTTCCTGCATGATATGCAGCCCGTCAGGTTCTTTCCAGTGTCTTTCCGATTATTGTTTATCCTACACCTCCTTGGCGCCTCTGAGTGCTTGATCCCACTGCCGTAAAGATTCTACCCAATACTTCTTTCAAATGGGAAAGCTTTATCACTTTTCTGTTTTAAAAGGGAAGAAGCTTGGGTGCTTTACTGCGTAGAATACGCTACAGCAGCCGTCAAGTCCAATGCGGCCTGCTTGATGGCTGGTCTGAAGGTAGCCTTTCTCGGAGCGTAGTTCTTTCCCCATTACTATGTCTGCATACCTTTTTGTGTCGATTGTGGTTGTCTGAAAAACTATGGGATAGATCAGAGGGATAGATCAGATATATCTTCCAAAAGTAAATTACCGAAACTCTTCCTCCCTGCATAGAGGCACTGCCAACTATTTTCAGAGAGAAAAGGAGTATGTCTACGTACTGCCTGAAAATTGACGTCCATTTCTGCCTGAAGTATTTTCTGTAGTGGCTACACGGTGGAAAACTGATGGACCGGCAAGACCCTGTGAACTCCATGGACTTCATTAATTACGTTTTCCTCATAAATTTGGCAAGAAATGTAGCAGTAAAGCAAAAATGATTTCCGAAATGATTCTCGTAGGCAGGCCAAAAGGCTCCATTATTTCCTTCTTCATAAATTCAATGACTGTGTTGGCATTGTCGTCCTGAACCAGCATTGCAGATTGCCATTCTGTCTGGTATTCAACTCCTATGAGAAGTTACTTGTGTTCTCAGAAGGTTTTTTCTTGAAGGGGCCGGCGAAATCCATGGAGAATGTCTCAAATAGTCCGGCAATAAGAATAATGAGAGTTGATTTGAGATTTATTTGTAGACTGGCGTGAATTTTTGGAAACCACCCAACTTTTGACAAGTTATATGTGTCTCTGTGCATGTCTGGGCACCCAAATTGTTTTGTGATGAATTTTTTCCTTTTTCTAAGTCCCCAATGGCCTAGTTCATCATGGAAGGTTCTCGTAATCTCTATTTTTTCTGATCAGAGCCTCTAGCCGGCGACCTGCATTTGTCAACCGAAATAGACGGCCTTCTCTTGATATTATGTGGCGTCCGTTGGTGTTTCGTGTGCGAATATTGCGTAAGTATATTTTTTCGTAGATTTGTTCGAGCCGCGTAGTCTTATTGCAAATAGTACGGTAGCCGGGATCTGCATAGCCGCAGGAGAAGCTCAGAAATTTCTCTTTGTCCGATTATGTTACCTCGTTCTCCATTGTGAGTTTGGAGCCATCGCTATCATAACTGGACGTGAAATATTCGCTATTGGTTGCTTTCAATTCCTCCAAACTCGTTTGCTTGTCGTAATTGAATGGAAACCTCACTTTTTTTCCGTCAGTTGGGACTGAGAACATTTGATTCCACAGGTCGCTACAAGCTTCCAGTTACTCCATTGGTGGGCACCCTATAATTGTGTCAAAAGGAATATCTTGGTTCACGAGAAAGTCCAAATTCACTTCCATTCCCAAAAAGAATACTGAAACTTTCTCGATAATGCCGATACAGTGAGAAACGGTCCCATCTGCGACAGTTATCATCCTACTGGTCGGAAGCGTGTTAAGGCCTAATTCCTCGATAAAATCCCCTAAAATAAGATTTGGACTGCTCCAGAGTCAAATATAACCTGTGAATCCCTTCGTAGTACCTTAGCAGGGACTTACTTAAGACGTCTGGCTGTAGCGTTTGCCAAGGTAACGGAAGTCCTCTTCTTCTTATTATCCTTCTCGGGCCTCAGGATCCTTTTCACCTCTTTCCTCGTATTTTCGGCATCCGCCCTCAATAGCTGTCCACAAGTTAATTAAAAGTTTTTATACCAGGCATACAATAGTAGCCTTGATAAAAAATGTAAAAGGGGCGTTTCGCCACGAAATTCATGAGTAGGCATTGGCTTGTAATTTATAAATTTTCCATGAGTAAACACGATCTTGTTAAATATTACAGGAGAAGAAGGATTTGAACCCTCAACCTGTGGTTTTGAAAACCAAAGCTCTACCTAGCCTAATAACGATAATAGGATTTGAACCTATGACTTTTGGATTATGATTCCAACGTTCTAACCAATTGAACTATACCGTTCTTATAAGCATCTGATTTTAGTTTTTTTACATCCATTATGCGGGAAAGAGGTCTTTTCATACGTACGCAAACAGTGGTCCCGATCACAACATTCAACTTATTGTTAGCGCCTTCCTTCCTATGCATCCAAAAACTTGCTCTTCAGTTTCACTTTCAGGACAATTGCGTTCGCACAATGCAAATTTCTGCGTCATAACGTTCGGTTGGTAGTTAGTGTCGTGAGGTCGTCTGAAAGCACACTTATTTTTGCGAAAAATCTGCGTTCACGATTTGGAAGCCGCAACTTGGGATCTGTCGGAGTCGTGCACATCACATTGCTTCCGAGAACCAAGTTCAGTCGATTCGGGTGCGCTTTGCGGAGTGGTGTGGGGTGGTGTCACGTCCTGGGGCGCGCACATCTTGCATTTCCTGAACAGGTGCTTTGGATTTCAAAACCTACCAGAAATCAGCCCGCCACATTTCAGTAGCCGTGCTGGACATATGGAACATTGGGTGAAGATAAACCTATCACTTAGAATAGTGCTGGTCTCCGATTGGCGTTCGCCCTAGAAGAGCTTTCCGTCAAAATTGGAGAAGAGAGGAGCCCCAACTAGAGCCGCTACCTCCGATGGCGGCAGCTTTGCAGCCGCACATATGGACCACGTGTCAGTACGTGCATTTTTTCTTATTCGTCAATATAAGATTCTACACTTCCTGAAACACCTCTTTGATCCAGCGAATTGCTTTGCCTGACTGACGGGGCCGAGCAGATGACGATTTGATTGGCGTTCACCGTGAAGAGGGCCTGGGCCCATAGCCTCACAAAACGTTAAACTTTTGTTCATGCAGTTGTCTACCTTTTGTTTACTGTGAATCTGTGATTCTCAAGAGTTAAATACTGTAGTATTTGCAATACTCTCTCTCTCCTGTCCATCACATTCCAAATGTACTCTCCAAAATGCAATGTGCTAAATGCACTCTCCAAAATGCAGTTTGCTCTCCTGATTGCTATGCAATCAGCAGTAAATCATCAGGCTGTCCAATCGAACTAAATCAAAGGGAGGTTACCTGTCAAAGCTTAATACAGTGTAAAGTCATGACGGAGGTCACATTTCGACACGCCCCCTCGAGTTGATGTCCACAATGTAAGTAAATCTCGATGGTGGCTAGTCAGCTCGGATGGTAAGGCTTTGGTGAGGGAATCTGCCTTGTTATTATGGGACGAAATGTAAACCACCTCCCACTCCTTAGCCTCAACAGCGTCGCGAACATGAAAGTACTTGATAGCAATATGCTTCACATGGCGAAGACCTGGGACTTTTGTGGTACAGTTAATGGCCCCAAGGTTATCCTGAAATACCTTTGTCGGCTTTTCATCCGCGAGTACCAGTTCCTTAAGCACTCCTCGAGTCTATGATACGTCTCGAATACTTGATGATAATGCTATAATTCAGCTTCTGCCGTTGTGGGCGCAATACTGGACTGTTTCTTTTGATGTCCACAGTATCGGTACATCATTTAAAGTAACTACTGTTCCAGATCTGAACCTTCACTGTTCCTCATCGCGGCCCCAGTCAGCGTCAGAGTGAACTAGCCACCATTGAGATTTACTCAACATTGTGGACATCAACTCGAGGGGGCGTGTCGAAATGTGACCTCCGTCATTACTTTACACTGTATTAAGCTTTGACAGGTAACCTCGCTTTGATTTCGTTTGATTTGACAGCCTGATGATTTATCGCCAGAAACATAGGGCAATGAACCATAATTTGAGGTGCTCTCTCCGAATGCAGCGGGATGGCGGCGATTTACTACCCACACGTATCTAACAAGTGTCAATTCCCATTGGGCACATTCCGGTTCCAGATTTGAAGAAACCCCTCTTCACACCATCACTGCTCTGTCCCTCTAGGCCGATCTGATGGCGAAGATGGGAACACGGCAAGCGATGGCACTGAGAAATCCCGAGTTCTCGGACTGCTCTCAGCGGTCTTTCCGGTACTCGAGAACTCGACTTCAAACTGGGCGACTTATTGGCGAGCTGCGTTCTACATCGGGCATCTGCTCTTCTGGACCACGCAGCTTCTTTGGCCAACAAGACGATGGGGCTTCTCGACGGACAGGTATGTCGATCATTGGAGGTTCACCTATCTTGAAGCCGCCGCGGCGCTCGTTTACCGTGCAGAACTGCTCCTTCACAGGGACTTGATTGTGATTACTTCACAGTACGCATAATGTTACCAGTTTTCAGCTTCTTTCAGTAAACAATATTACTAAGCACAAGCTATATATCCACGCGTTCCTATCTACGTAAATCTACGTCACTACTTCACAAAGTTTTGTGACTTTCATGATCCAGATGGTTGTCCTGCGTTCGCACTGATTCGTTGTTCGTTGCATCCCCCCCTGCTCTCCTTCACTTCCCTTCTCACTGCCTCCTCCAGTTTCATCTTGTCCAACCGGCCTGGAGATCCAGGCTGCCCTCCACGGTTGCTGTCTGGCCGCTTGCCCCGATTACTATCCTTGAACGCGCCACAGTGCGTCTTTGATACACCGAGTGTGGATTTACAGTTGGTAGCACCTCTGTAGGTACCGGTTCTGGAATTGTTCTTAACACCTCACTGTCCATGCGCTGCTGCGGAACAGCAAGTTGGCCTCTTTGGAAGACCGTGCTCGACTGCGCCGCGCCCCGTCCCCCCACTTCAGACTGTTTATCGGTCGCCTTTAACGATTTCTTTTGAGCGTTTCCACTTTTTCCCAATCTTCTTCGTTGAAGAGGAACGCTTGGCGCCCGTAGCAGCACCTCCCTTCTGACATGAATACTTCGCAGATTTCGGATTCCCTTCCCCACGTCCGCCCCGCTCCCTTCCACCCTGAACGGGTCTTTTCTTCCCACTAATCCCCTCCCCGGTTCTGTCACTCTTTCGTGTTGACCCCCCCCTCATCACGTTTCCCTTTCGGTTGTTGCACTTCTTTCTATTTCTCACCTTCCCTACCCTGTGACTTCCCGTATTTGCGAGTCAGCAAAGCGCTAATTGAATCGGGCTGTGAATGTTGAACAACTTTGCCCTCATCCGACTTGCGGCTGACGCCTTGCCAGAAGATTCCATCTGAGACGGCTTAACAGCATCATTCAATTCATGCCCAGGAGGGCATGAATTCGATCGTTGATAGACTTTGACTTTCTCGCGACTCGCAGTTGACGCTTTGCCGGGAGATTCCCTCTGAGACGGCTTAACGGCAATACCCATTTCATCCTCAGGGGGCGTTGCTTTGATTGTTGATCAACTTTGTCTTTTTCGCCAATCACAATTGACGGTTTTCCAGAAAAACCTTCTGAGACGGCTTGAAGACATCATGCATTCCACGCACTGGGCGGCCTCCCTTCCCGGAGGACTTGCTAGGAGTATTCGGAGTGTGTTGTACAACATTTCTCTTGCCATCGTCTCCCACGAGTAACACCTGAGATGCAGATGCATGGTCCTCGCGTATGTTTTCACTGCAATAGTCGTCCTTGTAGCTATCAGTCCTATTAACTTCTCCCCTTGGCCGAACTCCATCGTGATCACGTACTTCTTCCATAACCCATGTAGCCTAGACGCCGTTCGCCGCGATGGTGATCCCTGTACTGTCGTTCGACGTAATTTTCAGCTCTCCTAGGGCATTTTTCCCATGGCCCTATCACATCCCTATGATGTTGAGGAATATCGCGAGTCAAGTTCGTGAACTTTTTGAGCACGTCTCCAACGGTCAGCTGTGAATTCTGATCCCAACGTCTTGTGGCGATCTCATTCCATAACCCTGCTATAGTTTCGTAGTCCTGTGCAGTTAGAATAGCGTCAAGCGCAGATTTCCATTCAGTCGTACTCTTAAGCGGCGTCTTATCTTTCATATTGCAGTAATGACGGTGCACTAGTAAGCACTGGGCGTCTGTGGTCTATACAATTGTGGCGATAGCTAGAAGTAATGTCCGTAATGCTCGCTAATAGCAATGCTCGTACTCTGCATCACTCGAATATGAGTACGATGCGCAATATTAAATGGAGGGCCGTGATTCGGCTAAGTATTATTCCAGTTCCCGCCATTTCTGAATGTATGAGCACACACTTTGCACTCCTGGCCTTCCAAAGCCCTTCATCCTATTGAAGACGACATAACAGTTCAGTATCGTGTTATCTGAGTGGATGTACTGCAGTCGTTAAACAAAGATCAGGACAATACTGATATCGCTCTCTAGTTTACGTGATTTCGGTTGCTAGTCCTCCTACTGATCGCAGAATGATGTTTTGTGTTGTCACGTTCTCATACTCCAACGTTCTCATACTCCAGTTCCCGCCAAATCGGTCAAACAGGATTAGGCTGTTGTGACACTTGTGCGATGAATGGAACCAGTTCAATAACCTCCTTGATCAGACGTCCATCGTCCTCAGAGCAATGGCCGTCTGCGTCATTTGGACGGTCCCCACGCAATGAGATCAACATCCTAATTATACCCGTTTCTGCGTACGCAAGATCAATACACTGTGTAAGATTTCAATCACAGCATCGCATAGAATGAACATTGCTTGAAACGTGCGTGATTCATTATATCAAGACCTAAGGAGTGTTTCAACCACGTGGTTGCGTAATGATGCATGGATATGTCATTGATAGTGTTGATAACTGGAAGTTTTGTAATTAGTACTAACATCGATACAGGTGGTCCTCTTAAAAGCAATACAGACATTTGCAGAGTAGATGGGTCACTCGCTCCTGGTATGTATTGCGCAGTACGCGCTATTACGTACTGTATGTACAGCGTTGGATTGAAACCATCAGCTCAGTATTGCTTGCATTACTCGTTCTCCGATCGGAATTCCATATGTGTTTGATCCGAACTCCACATCAATGAAGTTGATAATTACGTTCTCACCCATCTTATCTTACGTTTATTCTGGGGACCGACAAGTATTGTTCGTGAACTACAATATCACTTTAGATAGAATAGTTATTGACCTCGACAGATACTGTGTAAACAATATTTACTTTATGGAAATTGACTTGACTTTAAACGCATAGCGGCGTCTATTACACCGTGGTTATCATAATAGAATAGCACAGAAATCTTAGATTGGCGCAGTTCCAGGGATCAACCTCATCAATAGAACACCCGTACCAACTGGAGAACTCCGAGAGGTGGTTGATCACCCTCGCAGGATCGGGCAGGTAACAACGCAATCTGAACGGAACTGTAATAGGACTTGTTATGGACCACGCTCGTAGAAGAAAGAGGTTGAGAAATGTTGAGACATCAAGTTGGCTTGACTGTCTCACATCCCAGTCGGAGGAGAGCGCCGTATAGAATGAAGGAAGATTGCGACATTCTTCCCATCGGAACACTCCGTCCATATCTGTTGCGATCGATTACCTCATCGCCTCAAAAGAATGTTCTGTTCAGAATAACATAGAGAAAACATCGGAGGCTGTCATGCCAATGGATGAAAACCTAGCATATGGCAGAGTAGATCCGTCTCTATCTTGAGTTGCGCAGGAACCTGCAGAGGAGAGAAGTTCAATTAAGCACACGGAACTTCTTCGAGATCCCAGTCAGAAAGCGAGTCGGAGAATGACGATTGCATTTCGTAACAATTAGATGGATATGACGGCGGCCTCTTAGAGCAAGTAGAAGGAGATGAAGGTAACGACTCAACACATTAGTTCCATAAAGATCACACCAAATTAAAGCGCAGGATCCTGAACAGGTGGAAGAGTTCGATGCATCTCACATCAATCCTGATGTTATCCGGAACTGCGCGTTACTCAAGAAGGCAGTACAAAGCTGCACGATTTCTCCCACTCGCTTTTGAACCTGGTACTGACAAGAGCTTATCTCTAACACCCAAGACACGGTTCGTACACATGTAGGCACCACCATGTCCTAAATTCATCCAATCACGATGACAATAGATATGAGCGCGAACGACACACTGATCAGAAAACAGTATGGAAATCAAGTGGAGTTCCGCGCCGTTGATGATGAAGAGATTAATCCATCGATTTTGTAGAGGCTGATGCAGCTGTGTCGGATACTGAGGATGGGGGGGGGCAACTGCAGCGGTGAGAATCATACCCCGGTCGTCATGGGCAATTTTAGACGTATCCACACCAGAGACATATGGTCTCCTCTTTGGGGAAAGTCATCTAGACGGGCAATACAAAGAGCTTTGGAGAACGCCTGACTTGTGAAGGAACGAGAGAAAGTCGTTGAACAGAACTGTACAATATATGTCGACAAGCACCGGACGAAAATGCCAGCAAGACATGGAGACACAATTGCAGTTGTGGCGAAGGGCAAATGCACAGATCTGTTCTCCACATATCTCATTGATGATGATAGCGTGGCTGATCAGCAATTTAAAGTAGCAGGGGTCGTGTTCGCCCCATAGTGTGTCCGTGCAAAAGGTGTCCCAACCCGCATCACAATCTTCTGCGATGAATATCGCTCGTCCCGGTCATGAACGTAACGTGGTGAAGCATTACTCCAGAAAATTACGGGTTGCTATCCAATGTAGTATAGATGGGATTGAATTCCTGATCAGGCCTGGTTATACATGCACTCTTCTGAAACCGGTGGAGATGAGTTCCAGTTCTGGACATACAAAAATTGTATATGGAATAATTGTGGATAGATACTGGAAGGAGATGGATGGCATACCATCCTGTGATCTCCTGCGGTGTGTGTGGCTGAATAGAATGCTATCAAAGCAGACAACGAAGCTTGAGAGGTGGCGACAAAGTCGAAACATATTGTTCACAAGCTTTCAGTGGTGAGTCAAGCACGTGTCCTGAGAGGATATTTCCGAACGGAGGAAGGTGTTCAGTTGAAAGGAAATCTGCAGTCCGGGGCACCTTACTTCGTGTACAGGGTACTCCTGTATAGTGATGATTTCAAACCACAGTCAACCCTGTACCCATCCGGGTCAGCTGGTGGTGTGTATCTACTACCGATCGGATTACCCCCTGAGGCCCGAAGGTCCACGTCTGCTATAAGAGTTATTTCTTTGACTCCACCGGGGGTTTCAACAAACAAAGTCCTCCACACAATCGCGGAAGACCTATGTACTGCAGCAGTGGATGGGGTACTTGGCACTGACCCCGACGGGAACGCTGTACGCATTTTCATCGATATCACTGGCTACATTGGAGACTATCTGGCGGCGGCACATACTGTGGACACATTGGGGCACCAAATTAGGGCTCCTTGTACAGCATACGCGTTCAGAAAGCAACATAGAAGTTTCAAATATGGAGCTCGAAACGTACATGCGACCGATGTATCTGCTTTAAACAGCGTTTTGTCGAAATGCCGAACGGCATATAGCTTTGAGAAGAGAGGAATTGCCCGATTTGGACGCAAATTACTTAGGGATGAAACCGCAACATGAGGTATCAGCTGATCAATGCCCTTTACTGCACCTGTATGAATAGCTGGAAAGAGTGACCTCTCAACGATAGCGGATGCAGAGTTGTCAGTGGTAGATTCGATCCATACGTCTGTAACTTCATTGCACAAGACCATTTACTTTCCGCCTTGGCAGTGAATGTGTTATCTGCCGTGTTCACAACACTTTCCAAACGGAGGAGAAGACAGCTTGGGACAACAATTCGCGTTGCATTGGAAGAGAATTGCCTAATCAAACAGACACAAATCTACAACTCGTGTGGAAAGAAACTAAATAGCATGACTGTTCCGGCTGTGCGCTGCATGTTATGTGTGTCCGCCGTCGCAGTGGAGCCGTCAATGACCGAGAACTAGAATTATAGCCTAGTGATGAAGCTATTTCAGTTAACTTGGAGCCTAAAAGGCCTGGTGTCATTAACGTATTGGTGGCCAGTGGGTTCCGTAGACAGTGAGAAGAGTGTAAAATTCATTCAAGGACCGAACCGGATCCAGTATTATGAGGAAATGCAGAATCTCGCGAAAAAATATGTATCAGACTTCAATGTTAAATCCAGAGAGTATCCAAGTGTCAAGAAACATCTAGACAAACCGAATGTGCATAGGTTATTTGAACTTTATTCACATTCCCTACATTCTTTTGGAAATTTTCGTGAATTTATGGAACTCGTGTTTGAACATGCTTACCAACCGTTGAAAAGGGCTATAAAGAAGAGTAACTATCATGAAGAACACTTATTCGCAGTTGACCAATATCTCGCTAATGATTGGAATGGTAGGCTGAATTCCGTGCATAGAATGTCTAGACCGACTAATGCTGAATGTGCCAAGAAGACTATGCACTTTCTGTTATTCTGCAGAACTGCCAAAAACGTGATAGAGCCCTCTCAAAGACTCCAAATGTACGATATCATTTCGAAACAGTTTAAAGACTCTGCTCTGCAATTGCTCAGCAGAATCCTCTTGTATCGATTTTTGCCGCTACATTCAACAGCAGATGGGTATGTTCAGTTTTATCCAATGGAAAAGAGCTTACCGGATTTCTTTAACAAGAGAATATTCTGAATGAAACGATGTCTAACTACAAGAAGATTCTGTCGAAATAGTATCCCAGATATGACCGTAAAGGGGTATTGGAAGGGCAAGTAATGATGTATAAGGAGGTGAGGATAGTACGCGTCAGAACAGACAATATATCTGCGACTGTAGGCCTCGGCGGATACGAGTCCGTATGATACGGGTGCATCGTTCAAGCCCGTGTTTCTAATAGACGTAATGCGCACTGTCAAAATACGGAGTCCTCCAAAACTATTGATGCGCGAACATCTCTATTTGCTGTCGTGAGCATTGCAAACATGAAACAGTCAGAAAACGATACATGGGCTCTAACACTACCTTGCAGTGTGGTCTCAACAGGGGTATTGGTGATATCAGAACGGTTGAGCAAGAGTTCCGCAAATTGGCTCAGGTTGGACAGAACTGTAAGTCGTATAGGGTGGTTCAGGCAGTGCATGGGAATAACGTTGGACAACATGTTTAATGGCTCTGAGATGAGATTTCAATCTCGGGGAGAGGGATTTACACAACAAATTGAATAATCCTTCGGCTGTGTAATGGCATGTGCATCGAAATACCCCTGCTGGCACGACATTAAGGGTTGCAGCACCCGTCCAACCTGATGATAAGCAACAGGACTCAAGCAAAACTCCACATAGATGCAAAAGTGGCAATTTATTCTGAACAGAAGCGCCACCAATATCTCCCAAACTGACACCTCGGAGTAACACGTCAACGATTTCGACAAAAGGCGTCCCAATCTGTACTACATGGTGTGCATGCAAAATAATTGGGATAGGTAGATCCGAAAAATAATAAATAGTTCCAACTTGAATAAATAAATAAATGCCACAATCGGACTTAGAATGAATAATGAATAGGAAACCAAATTTAATAATATCTGATCGATGGGAATATTTGGATAGCCCGAGGATGTAAAAATATTTCTAACAACCTAGACTACTTATACTCTACACCAGGGTGAACCCGCTACAAAAATCAGGTGAGCAGTTCAATAATTTTGGTAGACATAATTTAGGCTCAGCAATAATTATTGCAGTATTTTCCAGGTAAGCAATCATCCAGATAATAGTTTGTTGGTAGCATAAATGTAATAATTATAGCCTGTATAATATAAAAACCCAACTGTAGGACATAAAAATTATTTCACACTGAATTCAGCATAAAATAGTGCCAGTGTAAAATAGATAAAATTATTCCTTGATGATTCATAATAAATATAAATTGTGGGCCTCAATAAAAATATTGCTCCACAATTCAGCATCACTGTAGGACACCGGGATAGATATTAAAATATTTGGTCAATTTTCACACTACTTCCCCTTTGAAATATTGAATTAAATTTATCCTGTTGACTAACCCATATGAAGCAGACAGTAATAACCAATAGAAGGATTTTTCAGAGCATTCCCGAGGAGGTCTCACATAAACATCTCGTAATGCTGATCCAGATTGTAAAAATGCAGACTTCACATCAACCTTTGATAAATTCCATTTAAAAATTGTAGCAATTGATAAGAGAATTCTAATTGCCATCGGAGAACAAGATTCCGAATCAGTTCTCAAATTATTTTTCTCCTTGTCCTCATTTCCATGCGGAGCAATTCGAGCCTTGCAATAATATTTTCCATCATCCAAAATTTTTATTTTGTATAAAACGTGACTGGATATTACATTCGAGTCGGGAGGAATTTTTGAAACATGAATTTTTGAACAGTAGTGAGAAAATTATTTTCTTCCGTATTGTACGCATTTGAAATAATATGAGATGGAAGTCCAGATGCTTGATGAAGTAAAAATTCTTTAGATCCAAACTTTTATGATAAAAACTCAGATCTTTTTGTTCAGATGATTTCAATTCCGTTCCAGGTAACAACTCAATTTCATGCGCATCAATTCCATCGTTTTCATCAATAGGGATATGAATTAAATTTTCAGGGTGCAGGGAACTAAGTTCAGATTCAATCGGAACATGTTCGAGAGATAATATGTTTTTAGATTCTGATAAATTTCCATCACTTTCTGATTCATTATATTTTTCGACATCAGTATTCATATTTGGTTAAAATTACCATCATCAGAATGATCGTCAAAATTGTTTTCGCCCACATTCTTCACTTCGGTAATATTTGTTTCATCAGAAATATCTTCCACAGAATATTCAATAGACTGATTCAATAAATCATTTGCCTTTTGAATTTGGTATGCTAGTTCATTAGATGAAACGGAATGTCGGACATCTTCAATTGCAGCATGTATAAATTTTCCATTGGATCCAGGTACTGTGACGATAAGAGATTTTTTGTCGAATTTCAATACTGGTTTGGGCGATGACCAAGATCCTTTTTCTGATTTGGTAGATGAATAAAAATTTCCACAATATCGCCAACATTAATTGGAATATCGGTCACAGACTTTGATTTTAGAATAAGATTTAATTTCCTCTTGGCTATTAGCTCATTATGAGCTTCTCTTAAATCATTTGGTAGACTTCGAGGACCAGAATTATCGATGGGTCGAGTGTGACCAGTGGCAGCTCGTATGAAAAACAACACCATTTCCATATAAATCATTCGATATTTGAAACATTCGAGCAATAAGAACCGTATTACTTGCAGAAGAATCGGATATTTTTAAACGGAAATAAATGTCTCTCAACATTTACGTTTTGACTCAATATAATTTTTTGGACAAAACGAAATTCCTCTTTCCTCAAAATAGCTTCTAAAATTATCATTGTACACTCCATTTAGTGGGATTCTGGTGCTGGAACCAGCTTCCTTAAACTGTCCAAATGTGTTCTTGTCCACGTTGTAAAATGCATTAAGCAACACGGTAAACATGAAGTCCTGATAGAGCTTGCCGATACCACTCTGAAGTTCTTCCTGAGTCGTAGCAGGACTGTTCTTGAATAGTAAGGTTGCCAAGGATAAGGACACTCTATTTATCGAGAAAGGTGGGAAGTCTGCATCGTCATCCCAACCCTTTGAGATCCCATGATAGTGTATGGGACGTTGCTGGCGAGAACTCGCGAGAAAAGAATGAGAGAACAATTCCCTTTTCAGCTTTGTAATTCCATCAAGTCTCTTATCCCACTCTTCCTGCTGCGTTCAAATCTTTGTCACCGCTTGCAGGGACGGGAACCTTATCTTTGAAGCGTTCCTTCATTTTATTATATCATTTCTGAATCTACCATCTTTCCCTCAATGCTCTGCTTGAGGTCAGATATATCTTCCTGTATTTGCACTGTAATACTATCCAGCTTGGTGTACACGTCATTTCTAAGGAACCGAGGAGGCGTCCCACCTGGCCGAAGTCAGGCATGGCTGACCGATGAATATCACGGGGGCCTGGGGATAAGGCTCCCGCGACCTGCGCCTTGTGAGAAACCTTGATCAAGGCTCGTCGGACGATGACGCGCCTGAACAGGCGTTCCGGTTCGTGACATCCTTATTCTGATCTCGTGAAAGAACGTGGAGGGTGTGCAGCATGGCCATCATCAGGAACCTGGGAGAATTCAGGGTGTTGTTGCTGAGATACACAACGTTTCTTCAACGTTCTTGGATGGGCGTTATTCAAGTACACTACGTTCCTGGGAAGTTCTTCTACATGTGGACGATTGGGTCTCGGAATGGGGCAAGGTGCGGCAACATCATCTTACTTTCGGAGACTTCCGCGCCCACCTTCTTTCCTGGCAAGCTATTCTTTTCTCGAAAATCCTGTACAGGAGAACCGGATGATGCGTTTGGTAGCACGGGTGGCCGTGGTGGAGCACCCTCTTGGATGTACCGCGCCTGTCTTGTACAAGCGGGTAAGAACTGATGACTCCAATACTAGCTAGTCGAGCTTCCTCCCTGGGTGGGAGTATGGTTTGGAGTACTGAGCTTGGCCTTCTTGTACGCAGTCTTCGCTAAATTCTGAACAGGTTCCTGGGGTTTTGTCGTTCGACAATTGCTATGGTACCAGAGGCGCGCTCATGTGCATCACGTAGTTCTTGAAGACGCTGGAGTTGCGAATATAGTGATGTTTTTGTCATTTGCGCTTTGACCCGGAAGGCTTCTTTCTCGTCGTAACCCCCATAGTCGCGTTCGCGAGGGAAGTTTTGACAGCTTGAGAATGAATAAGGACCTCGATTAAATGAAGGGGTTCAACTGGCGTGCTATAACGATAAGTACTCTCACGAGCATAGAAGAGGAGCACCGAATCTTTTTTGACCCGTGTAGTCCAGTTCTGGAGCAACTTAACCTTGACGTTTCGGCGGGAGAACGCAAGATACGATATTTCGCAGGAAAATGCTTGTACTCATACTCATACTGACAACCACGAAACGTGAAGGAATGAGTAGTTATCAGTACTGAGAATTGATGCTGGTACCAGCAGTGCAGTGAGGAACTTGAAAGGTTTCATACAAAGCGACATATATGTAGCTTCTGAAAATAACTGGATGCTTCAAATAAATGTGTTTACAGTAAATCAGGTTGACGAAGACTTGGCGGGATCCGAACTACCTTGTGGTCTCTTCTTGACGTTCGTGCTTGCAGAACGCACCGCCCTCAAAGCACTCAATACATGCTAGGGCATGTTATCAAGACATGGTGAAGGCCTGTTCAAGACCCAGGTGTGCACGCAGCGGAGTTTGTGAACAGGATAGACGTCAGAGTTGGCGCCCCAACATGTATTATCAGTGAATCTGTCGCTGAAACACGAACAAGACAGGGGGAAGAAACAGAACTGAGAAAGAGTGTGAAACGGCAGGTATCCTCGAAGTGAGAGGGATGTAGAAGGAAACGGGCTGTCGATTCCTAAGCCAGATATCGAAACAACGCGGAATAGAAGAAAGAGACGTAGGCATGCTTGATATCGAGAAGTGCTGGGAGATAGAGGTTTACCGGTACGGAAAGTCGAAGAACCGGACGCGATCTTCAGGTTTGGAGACGAGGACTGATCGGATGAGGAAGCGTGCTGCAAGTGCGGAAGCATCTAAAGAACTGAGACGGTCCCTGCGAAGGGAGATGAACGAGTTTCAATCGCAATTCGTCGATGGCGTGGAGAGAAAATACAACGATCATTTAGGGAGGGTAGGCAGCTTCCAATGCGTTCGCAATAATACAGGTACTATGGGAGATGGATCATCTACCAGGCAGCCCTGAAAGTGTGTGATGCGGAGGTTCTTTTTGTGGAGAGGCGCGAAAACGGCAGGAGTCTTGGAAGGGGAATACTGCGATATCCGACAACTGTGCACGATCCTGAACAGGTTCGCCACGTCATATTCGTTATGAATAGCAAGCTGTATTGCATTGAAGAAGGACTTGGAGCTTACGATGAGATGGATGTGAAGGGTCAACGCATCCAGATGTTGCCATGGAGAAATGATGGCATAACCAGTGTTACCAATATGGATTGCATTCCTGATCTGGATGGCTCGTCCGAGATGAGGAAGATTGGGCAATGGGCAAAGATATGACGGGAGGGATAAAGTGCAAGATGTGCACAGGGGAACTGTCTCAGGTGGAGGGGTATGTGGAACAGTTGCGTATCCGATATGCAAAACTGCAGATGGTAACAGGTTCGCTACAGGAGGAGGTTCGTTGTCACGAGAACAAGATTGCTCGTCTGGGAAGCACCCTTATTGGAACCACTGGAAAGGTAGACCCCAAAGAAACTGAATCGATTGCAGTACCAGTTGAAGACTTGGCAGCAGGTAAAAATCAAGCCTCCAATGTCGGTCGCGAACGTTAGGATCTCGATGAGAAGAAATAGTGATGAACATGTTAGTCGTCCAGACATGGAAGGTTTCGCAACGACTTTTATTACTGCAAAGATCGATTGTTACCTAGACGAGTTTGGAGTTTTCGCAAGGCTATGTTATGAACTCAACCCTGTTGCGTGGAAGAGTGGTGTTTCTCCAAGCGACACGCAGTGCCCGGCGCTCGACTCGAGATCACTCTACATAGTGTGTCCAGGACTGGCAGATGTTTTTTAACTGTTTCAGATGTCACGAACCGATAGGGTGGAGACTGTTCGAAAGTTCAAGAAAAGCGACAACGGCTGGATGTTTCGAGTGGCGGGTTCGTACAATTATTGCCCGAATGACCGTTTGCAACCTACAGTTATTGCTGTCGGTGTCGGTAAGTACTTCTACCCTGTGCTATGGAAGAGACGCAGTCACAAATTTGAAAGAGAGAACTGCGTTGGACATGAGAGCTCCTCGAGAAGGAGAGGAAAGGAGGGGGGCGAGCAACATGAGTGCGAATGTATTCACACCCGACCAATGCCTATTCTCGCTCGAGAATGTTTGGATGTTGGATACTGTGGACAGCCATTGTCGACATCCACGGCGTGGGTACTCCGTCCAGTGTTGTCTAGGGTAGGATACGCGGATGATGGAAGATTTGGGTATGGGGAATCTTATTCAGCTGATATGGTGGAGATCTCTTAAGTCAAAGGCGTGGGGTGGAAATGAGGTTGCAGCTCGATTCAAGCATGGATAAATAGAGCTCTCCATACCTACTTGATCTCCGTTGGGAGTGTATTAAGTTCCGAAATGGCATATAACATTAATGATGAGTTCGTTAGAAAAGTTGTAGAACTACCAAAGTGACGGTAAATATAGCTTTAAAAAGTCCATACTTGTGGTAAATGCATAGTATACGAGAATAAAAGCATGTAGAGAAATGCTTACAGGCGGTGAACATCGACGGTGAGGGTGAAGTTATAGATGTACTATACGGATTGGAACGCGAAGTCCGCAAGATCCACTACCTAAAGAGGTGGGCAGGACATCGGGGATTATGAAGAACGGAACGCACTGCGTTTGAGATCGCCATGTACATGCAGTTGTGCCAGCAACGTCTGGTGTCAATGCGGATGTTGCTCCTACACAACGAAGGATGAAAGTTGCTATCAGAATAGCGCACTTCTGGCCATTTAGACCCATAAAACAGCACACTACAACAGCGCTGTTGCTGCCGCCTATTCCAAAAGGCCGATCGGCACCAACGAAATCAACAAGGTAGAAATGAACGTTATTTTCAATAGCCAAAGCCATTAATTTTTATTGATTTTTTTGGGAGTGCGTCCTCAGTGAGACTGCACACCCTAACCAATGAATTCAACAAATCCTGAAAATCTAAGGGAGCTTCGACGGCCTTACAAATCATCTCATCGGGCTCTACCGACCTTACGTATTCCTTGACTAGCCACGCACAGACTTTGTTAAAGTCAGGGGCATTTTCATTTAAGGACCATCCGGTATAAAATTTGCCCTGTAGTTCACCTTCACTTAGCCAGAAAAATAGGAAAAACACTTGAATGGTTCCCCTCGTCGTTCTTTCCTCTCATCAAAACATTGACATATTTATAAAGAAACTCTTCCACCTACTCATCTCTGCTACCCTTAAACTGGAAGTAAGCTTTGGCGGTCCATCATTCGAATGCTATTATAGTAACTGGACACGATCTCGACCTTACAAACAAACCTCCAAGTATCGTACTACAGGTGCAAAAACCCTCAACAGAAGTACCAAATGATAGGGTGAAAATGGCGCTGACGGAAAAGGAAGCAACTAAATACCCGAGGTGAGAGTCGTTGCGAGCAACTAAAGTGCTACGGTAGACATTAGCGGGTGGTGCAGAAGAGTGAGCGTGAAAGCTGAGCGACTTCTCTAGTAAGGAACTCTTAAGGGGCAGGCTCTACAACCTATACTCTGCGACTGGCGTAACAAAAAATATTTGAGTCTGAAGTTGACTCTCAACTTCCTAACTATTTGGTACTGGACCTCAAGTTGCCTGCCAGCTTGCTTTCCGTCACATGCAGAAAGCACTTCACTTCGCTTATGTAGACTTCTTCCCCAACAAAAATCTCTTTATAACTAGAAGAAGCACCAGAAAAAGTAGGACAAGACTTCAGTGATTTTTTAAGAAAGTACTTCAAATAACTAAATTAATCTGCTCCTCAAAATCCTCACCCTCTAGATCAAAACCTATCACTTCCCTTAAGATATCGTAAGTGTCCATGTAATCCATAAATATACCCCCGGATAGCCGATCATTGTCCGCCCTTCTCGCCAAGAATACAGCTCGCCTGAGTCCGTTGCAACAGAGTCCATGGCTGGCACTATCAGGTCCACCTAGTTCATTCCTTCCCCTTCCATATTACCATTTTTGAAGTCCCCTTCTTCGTCCGCAGAATCCTCGTCTTCCTCTCCTTCCTCCCCGGCCTCATCTTCGTACTCGGACTCTTACTCCCCTTGTTCCATCTCGTAAACGATCTCTGGGGCCACCCACTGCTCGAAGCACCCTGCATTACCATCCTCCTCCCCAGAGTCCCCACCTGTCGATTCCTGTGCTTCGATCTCCACCAGGTGGCGAGCAGCTACCTCTGTCAAGCGTTTCCTGGTTTGCCAACGGAGGTAGTCGTAGACGTTGACTGGACCAGAAGTAAATAGAGGAGAAACAGTGATGGGGCGAGGTTGATGGGCTTTGGCAATGGGGCGAAAGGAGGAGTCGTTGCATGATGGCTGCGAAGGGTGGGGTGTGAATTGTCAAGTTTATATTTTTGTAGGGACGACGGTGGATTTAAGGCTGTGTCCGACTAATTTTAATAGGCCAAACGGTTGGGATTGACAGGTCCGCTGAATCAAAAAAGTAGGCGAAAATTGGTCTTGTAGTAGGGTTTATTGAAAAACCCCTTAAAAAGGGTAATTTACGGCGAAAATCATGTGCATAAAATCGTTAAGGAAAACATATTAATGGGCGAAGAAGATCAAATAAATGGAGAAGAAAAAACCATCAATGTAGAAGGCAATCGTTCATAAAAAGAGGAGTGAGAAATAGGAAAGAGTACAAAGAAATGTAAAATTAGTGACGCAAAAGAAAAAGAAAGTAGAGGTAGAAACAAAAGAAAGTGAATGAGTAGAGAAAAGTAGAAAGAAGTGAAATTGTGCGCGTAAGGATAATACCACCAATTTCTCTCTTGACAGTTTCTTGAAAATCCTTCGGGATCAATTCTTTTTACTGCCATAATGGACCCCAGCGCAATACTATGTACAACAATCAAGTCGCTTTGGTAGGCAATGATCTGACATGGGCAGCTTTAATTGAACCTATTCCTAACTACAAACACCGAAAACGACCGGATATTGGAGTTACGGGACCGCAGGTGGCACTCACTATTTCGAGATATCATTAATCAATTCACCCGCCTGCTCTCATTCCAGAGTCCGGATATTCAGACCATTGACCATTCTAAACGCAGCTAGGGTGGAGAAGCAACTGAAATATCAAGGCTTCCGCGCGGATCTTTCTGGGAGAAACAAGAAAGTCCCTTCTCCCATCTCTACCTTACGCCGGTGGCATCTAGAGGCTGTTTTGTCGTCACAGAGCTCGCGAGAAGCGTGTACAGTCGCGCAACGGAACGGGTTTCGAAAGTTCAAGGACTTAATATCCAGCGAAAATCGCAATTGGCAGTAACCTC
The DNA here is from genome assembly GCA_002205965.3 of Kappaphycus alvarezii. NCBI lineage: Eukaryota > Rhodophyta > Florideophyceae > Gigartinales > Solieriaceae > Kappaphycus > Kappaphycus alvarezii. Next base: position 122,676 of record NADL03000094.1, on the reverse strand, counting down.
CAATTATGCTTGTCTCCTAGCTGGCCTGCCATCTACATTCTAAAATTTATTTTAGATCATGTTACCTTTCCACACAAATGAATTTTACGTTGCTTTGGCAGCCCATTTGAGGGGTTAAGCCGACATGTCCATTACAGTAAATGAACCCCAACTTTTCCATACCTGTGTGGTATTGTGAGTGACTGAAAAGTAGCTAATAGACGAGCCAATAAGCACGCGGCGTTTTAGGTGAAAAACAACGCGCCATGTCGCTAAAAGAAAATTTCCGGTACCTTTGCATATTGATAGGAATAAATCGTCGGGAGAAGAGACACTCAGAATCAATTACCCCATGAAGGAGCTGTTGCAAGCGACAAAAGTGCTACCGTGGTATAGTTGAACGAATAAAAAGGAGTACATAAGGAAGACAGCTGAGAGGTCTACAAGCAAGTATAGAAGGGGCAGGGTCTATTACTGATGCTCTGCGACCACCGTAGGAAAAATGTTTCTTGGGTCTGAAGCTGACTCTCAACTTTCTACAACTCGGGACTTAACTTGAAGTTGTCTGTCACCTTGCTTGACCTCTCTAATAGGAAGAAGTTTACTCAGCTTATGTAGACTTTTTGGCTACCCGTAAAGTCCGAACAAAACTACAAAAGATACCAGGAAATGCATAAAAGCACTATTTTTGGATGATATACTCTAAGCAAAAGATACTCGTAAAACGAACAATCGATCTGGTCCTCCAATTTCCCATTCTCTGGATCAGACCCAAAAAACTCCTCCAAAATATCCATTCTGCCCAAGCAGTCCCCAAAAATATCTTCTAACAGCTCATAACTCTCTATTTCCTCCTGAGAGATATCTAAACCACTAAAGATGCCCCCATCCTGTTCCAGCTTCGGGACATTTTGGTTCATACTGTCCAGCCCCGACCCTACTATTCCAACATTTTCCATGTCTCCCTCCCCCTCGTCCTCCTCTTCTTCCTCTTCAGCCTCCTCTTCATCCTCTTCATCCTCTTCATCCTCTTCATCCTCTTCATCTTCCTCGTCAACCTCATTCTCGTAGACCAATTCCGGGGCTGCGCACTCCTCAAAAGTCTCCCCAGCTCCCTCCTAGACTTCCCACTCCTGCCCCTCACCTACCTCCTCCGCGTCGTCCTCGACGAAAAAGCGACGCACGAATTCGATCAGCTTCTTCTTGGTTTGTCGGCGTAGATAGTCATCACGATCAGTAGAGCCGAAAGAGAGCCGAAAGAGAGTAAGGGAATGGCGTTTAGGGGGCTGGGTGGCGATTTTTGGAAACCACTTTGGAGGGGCATATGGTGTCCATTTTGGTGAACTTTGAGGAGTGGTAGGCAATTAAGTGTGTTTTGAATGGGTAGGGGAAGAGTTATGGTGAGTATAATCATCGAGGGGGTTTGAAACTTGGAAACAAGGGTTTAAATAGGCCCCCGAAGGCGATTTCTATAGATTCGGAATAGACAAAATAAATCTACAAGGAATTTGTACTAGTGCACTTGCGCCCTTTTTCTCAAAAAAATGAATTTTGAGAGGAATGTAAGCGAGAAAGGAAAAAGAACTTGATTCGAGTTCGATTTAGAGGGGTAGAAACAGTATGAAAATATCTACATAAAATGGAAGTGAATTTGGAGAGTACCGCGGAAGGATAAGGAAGGGGCAGGGAGGGCGAGAGAGGTCCAAAACTATAAGCAATTTTTGACAAAGGGAGGTAGTACAGTAAATCAAAAGTCGGTAGAGACGGCGACAAAAAAAATCCGTTTCGATGCGCGCGCACTGACGCATATATCAGGTAACAGTAAAAACACTCAATGCTTTCCATCCCTTGAGTATTGGTTCAGAACGTGGCTTCTGATCGATCTTACCACCTTCTTAGCAATAAGAGACGCATAGGAGTGCGTCCATCGAGCATTTTTTGGATGAAGAGTAGCTGGGGCTAGTTTACTGAAAGTGATTCGAAATTTTGGAGTCCTATAACATGCATTCAAAATATGTTTCAGGATCTGCAGTACGGTAAGAGTAACTGAGGATTTCCGCCGAACAAAATGTATCTGATAGCTCAGTTAACAGGCAGGTGGCGTTGGAGAAGAGTATAACTGATCTAGCCTATTGGACGAAGGCGCTGCTGGGCTCAGACCACGCTACTTCTTTAATCCTAGAGAGCGCATCGGAGTGCTCTAATTTGATCGTTTCAAATAGAGCCCATTTTTTCGACAGTTACAGAGATAAAGGGGAGCACGGAGGGTCCTTTTACTTTAACAGATAAGCTGGCTGATACCCAGCCAACTTGTATGGTGGTAGTAAGCACTACTTCGAAGGTTGCTGCAGGCTCCGATGGCGCTTCACTTTTCCAGCAGATGCCTAACCTTGAATTACAGCACTCCGATCTTTGTGAACAGTCTCTGCCCTCTCTAAAAGTGTTGGATTCCTCACTCTGACCTAGCACTGGATTTTAGTTCCATCTACATTGGAACTTTAAAAAATGAAAAGAAATACATGGGCTATCTTCCTATTGTCCAGATGCCCTAAGTTGTCGTACTAATTGAAGATGTAGCCAAATTGTCTGATTCCAATTTGAGAACGTGGACAATTAGACCTAGAGGAGGACGTTTTCGTAAAACTTCACCACCTGGATGAAATAGACTGTAGACTTTTTCATTGCTAAGTAAATGCGTCAAATATAATTCCAAATCATCCAAGACGCCCCCTCTACAACTGCACCGACAATCAGTCACTGACCAAATACCGATTTTATTGCTGCCAATTCCAGTTCCTTGCCCATTACTATGCTAGTATACCTTTTTGAGTCGATTGTGGTTGTCTGGAAAACTATGGATAGATCAGGTACATCTTCCAAGAGTCAAACACCGAACCTTTTCCCATTTCTTTTCCGAGAATCTTGTTCTGTAAGCCCGCTCGTTCTTTCCCAAGAGGTAGAAATAACCTCGATAGAACTCTTAAAAACCGAATCATGACATGATGGTACTTATACCAACGACATTGACCTTTCTTTAGCCTTTTACTTCCTGTTTCTAACCAATGGTCCGAAGATCATCCTGCATGATGGCCGATTTGGTCTTTCCCTCTGGCCCAAATTGGGACGAAATACTTCTGGTCCACGGTAGCTCGCCTACAGTATAAAAGAGGATGTAGAACTCCCCTTAGCATTAGACCTGGCAGTTGCGGGCTTTACCTTAGATATCCAAATAATGAGCTCCCAGAAGTACTTAATGGACAGACCAGTCCTTCATGCCGATGGTCTTCATCTCTGGCGCAATCGGTACCACTCTAAGCCTTTATTACAAATTGTTCCGGATACTTTGTATTTATTTCGCGGTGTCCAGGGCCCCTTTGAGATATCGGAGTAAGTTCTTCACAGTCTTTCGGCCCTCCATAATCGTATCGCCCTGAGATTTGCCCAACATGGACACGGTCGATGAAAAATCCGGCCTGTTCCTAGTTGACAGATAAAAACAGATCCTAGGACGGACTTATAAGGGGCAGTGGCCATTACTTCACGCTCCGAATTGATCAATGCTACTCGCTCACGATAGAGTGGGCAAATGGAAGTGCGGTGTCTAAAGGCTTACAGTCAGATATATAGGCCAAATTCAGGACGAATCTAGCGTTGGCCCCCGGGAACAAAACACTCCATCAGGTTTTTAATCCATGTTAATGCCTAGGAATTAACTGCAAGTCCAAAAGTCTGTAACGGTCAAATGCCCCGAGTGTACATCCTTTGCCGTATGCAGCAAAAATTCATCTGCATGTGCGGAAATAAAGACCTTTTCGGACCCGTAAACAGTTACAGTACTGTGAGCGACTTGAGTCCAGTCTTGGCTAGAGCTTCGGATACATGTTCGTATCATATTATGGATGGGACTACAGCAGCTTAACGGTCCGTATATCGGCCAGATAAACCCCAGAGGCTTTCGGGAGCATAAACCGATGTCGTCTGTGTCCGGTAGGTTGGCGTGCAGTATCACAGCCTTGAAGTCCATTTGGTCCCCTTGTAGGTCTTTCACGACCGATCGGCCAATATTAGACGCTCAGGCTCAATGAAAGCTGTAGGTGCATTAAGTGCTGTATTTTATGTCTCAAATTCTTGAAAATTTCTTCGAAAGACCATACCGGCTTTGTGGCTGGCAATATTTCGGGACACGTCTTGCTTACTTAGAAGAATGACACGAGATTGTAGAACTGTTCTGTTATTAGGAACATGCACAATTTTTGGTGGAAAATCCAAGTATTAATGTCCATAAGGGTCTCAAATGCCTCCTCTATGATAGGTATTAAGTTCGGGCGCTCCCTTGTATTGAGTAGATCGATAATTTTGATTCATCTGAATCGGGCTAAATTTGCATTTTTGTTAGTTTGCCGACAATTGCATTTTGACGGGGACGTAGACATTATGGGCCGTTTGTGGACAGGTAAAGTTCCGTCATCCTCTCTTGCTGTCTGTCACTGTCCTCTTCTTACTGCTTGTCATCGGACGCTCCAAACTGGCTTGGTTCAACTGGAGTGTATGTCTATAAATTTTCATTGATGGACGGATTGGGCTCGGCCAAATTGGCATGGTCCGAATGAGCGGGCTTAAAATCCACTTCATCACTATTGATATTGAGCCTGGCCGCATAATTGGTCTTCTTGCCAATTATTTCCATTCCCGGGAATTTTTCCTCAAAGGCTTTAACTTGCTTTTCAAGAAGAACCTTGTCCCTAGTTTGGATTATGCATGCTCCACCGGCCTGGTGGACAGATAAACCGAGCGAAGAATATTCCAGGCTTATGACCAGGTTGATGGCAATCCGTTTGATATCCAAATGGGCAAAGATGACCAATATCCGGCGAAGGGAGGCCAAAACGATTTTGTAGGCCGATTTGCGGTTCTTGCGGTGGATGAAATTTCGACAATCTACGACAAGACGGACCGCATTGGGCCAATACTCATCCGGTAGCTTGTAATACTGGAGAAATACCCAGATTAATGAAAAAGTTGCCTGATGCGTCCGTTCATTCAGTTCATTTGATTCAGGCGTATGAGTCGTCGTAATTGAGACTTCTAGCCATTCCTCCACTAGATAGTCCAATGCCTTCCGGAATTCCGTTCCGCAATCGGTATGGAGCCTTCCAAAAGAGTTGCCTGTTTGCCTCTTAAATTATTTGATGAGAGCAGCACCCCGTCCACGGAATCTGCCTTTGACCGAAATGGACGAACTGCCGTGAACCTGGAAAATTATTTCACGATGGTCACGAAGTACTTATGACTATTTGTGGAACGAGTCCCAGTCTCGCCCTAAGTATCAACGTGCATCGTTCCGATATTGTATATCTGCTACGAAACCCTGAAAAAGGACGCTTAAAATGAAACGAAAGAGTAGTTGGGGCAAAGGAAGACAGTTGAAATAAACTCAGATGTTGACTTTGATCGATGTTGAAAAATGTTTGGTTGTTTCCTGCCGCTACTCGGCATCTACGACCTCTTATATAGTGCTTTGTACCCCCCTCAATGGGTGTAAAAACACACATTACAAATAAACTAACTGGACGCGTCTAATGTGCTCTAAAATACTCTAGAACACTAATCCGAAACGTCTAGATGCATTACAGCAATGCATAATAAAATTCTACACGCAAAATAAAAATGCCACGCTAAATAGCATTGCTGGCATATCTCAAGAGGCGTCCATAACATTCTAGTAAACACTAGATTGTTACACTATTCCCACCTCCTCTCTATTGACGTCCTCGTCAATGATATTCTGGAAGTATGCCATTTTCCACGATATACTTGTGCCAAACTTCCGTAACCGTACCGTCTCGGTCCACAAAATCTCTTTTCGGCTGCCACTCAGCTTCATGAGTTGGCGCTCCTTTCATTAGAGTGAGGAATTGATATCCTCTTCCTCTCTTCCTATGCTTCAATATTCGGTCAACGACTTGTTCTTCTCCTCCAGGCATCGGTATTGGATCGGGTCGCTCAGGCATAGGCAGCGCAATATCAGCAGGCTGGTCCTTATATGGAGTTGTGTGAATTACATGAACAACAGGATGGATCTTGAGATGATTAGGTAGATCCAACCTCAAAGCGTTCTTTCCAATTAACTCCTTCACCATGAATGGACCATATCTTCTAGCCGTCAGCTTCTGCGTTGCCTGCGATCTGGAATACAAATCCGTAAACAGAGACTTATTTAACCATACTTTCGATCCAACTTGATATTGAGGAGCTTGATACCGTTGAGAAGAGACTGCAGATTGCCTAGCTTTAGAAACTCTGTACGAGAACTTAGCATCTTCCAAGGAGTTTCGCAGTCGTGCCTTAAATTCTTCAACGCTTTCAATTGGTGTCTCTGCTCCTGAAATCATATCAAGAGGTGCCTTTGGATTATATCCCAAGTCCATTTCGAACGGCGACATTCCCAAGTCTTCAGTCACAGAAGAGTTGTATGCAAACTCAGCAGCAGGTAACAATTCATCCCAATCATTCTGATGATACGAGCAATAACATCGTAAGTAGTTCTCAACCATACGATTCATAATCTCAGACGCACCATCTGTCTGTGGGTGACGACTGGTGGACATCTTCAACTTAACTCCGCAAAGCTTCATAACATTTTCCCAGAACTTCGAAGTAAACTTCGGGTCCCTGTCGGAAACAATATTATCGGGTAAACCATGGAGCTTGAAGATGTTGCTAAAGAACGAATTAGCGACGTCCACTGCTGTTTCATTCACATTACAAGGAATGAAATGAACTCTTCTTGTAAGACGATCAACCCATGTCGTAACTGCATCTTTTCCATTCTTAGTCCTTGGAAGGTGAACAATGAAGTCAGTAGCCAAAGATCCCCATCTTCTCTCAGGCATCTCTAGAGATGTGGGAACTGTCATTTTCTTCTGATTCGAATCTTTTGCTTGCTGACATCGAAGACATCCCTGAACGTAGTTTCGAACATCACGTGTCTTATGTCTCCAGTGATAGTTTGAGAGTCTCGATAACGTCTTAGCAAAAGCAAAATGTCCACTTATCTTCGAATCGTGTGCTAACTGCAATATATCCGAAACACTCTTCCTTGGAATACAAAGCTTCCTACCATACATTAGTCGTTTTCCCTCTCGCCTAAACATATGAATTATCTTTTCAAGCTGTACTTTCTTAGTCTCATCAGAAGGCCAATTTCCATCCAAGGCTCTAACAATAGGTCCAAAGAACTGATCATCATCATAACTACTAAGGATATCGTCAAGATCAATAGATAACACTTCCACCTCATTAATGGAAGGGTTATCCATATCCTTAGAGCTAATTACATGAGGAGCTCTTGATAAAGCATCACCAAGCACATGAATCTTTCCTTGCTTCAAGGTAATTGGAAATATTCCAAAGTTACCAAGCGTTTCGATATACCTTGCCTCTTTTCGACTCAATTTAGGCTTAGTGAATAGATGCTTAAGGACTTGATTGTCAGTAATAATCTCAAATGATGAACCTTCCAAATAACATCTGAACCTTTGAAGAAAAGATATCAAACCGAGAAGCTCCCTATCATTTGCGGAATAATATCTTTCAGTAGGAGACAACTTTTTGGAATAGTATGCAATAACACGATCCTTTCCGTTTCCATCTAGTTGCGTTAAAGTTCCTCCAACCGCAAATTGTGAGGCATCCACATGTCCTCTAAAACTCTTGTTCCAATCCGGGGCAACAAGAATAGGGGCTTGGGTGATGGCTTCTTTCAACTTCTGGAATGCAACATCACACTTGTCATTCCATTTACCAACACCGATATCTTTCTTCGTCAGATCTGTCAACGGAGCCGCTATTTCCGAAAACTTCGGAATAAACCTGCGGAAGAACTGGAGTAAGCCAATAAAACTCCTTATCTCTGTCACCGTTTTAGGCTTCGGCCATGTCTTCAAAACCTCAACTTTCTCTGGGTTAACACGAAGACCATCTTTACCGACTATGAAGCCCAAGAACTCAATCTCCGTTTTCAGAAAGTCACATTTCTTTGGAGAAACATAAAGCTCATGTTCTTGCAGGCGACTTAGCACTATTTCCAGATGCTTGAGATGGCTTTCTTCGTCCATGCTGAATATGAGAAGATCATCGATGTACACAACCATGAAGACATCAATACAGTCATAGAAGATACGGTTCATCAGTGACTGAAAAGTAGCAGGAGCATTGCATAGACCCATTGGCATTACAAGATACTCAAACTGTCCGTACTTCGTATTGAACGCAGTCTTTTCAATGTCCTCAGGCTTCACCCGTATCTGATGGAAACCGGTCTTCAAGTCCAACTTTGAGAAGACTCTTGCGTCACCAAGTCTGTCAAACATCTCATCTGACCTAGGCAAGGGCGCATTATTTCTTTTTGTGATTCGATTAAGTGCTCTATAATCGACCACACCTCTCAATTTGTCTTTCTCTTGGACGAAGAATAACGGTGACCCATACGGTGACTTACTTGGCCTGATCTTCTTATTTCTCAGCAAATCTTCCACATATTCTTTTGCAGCTTTCAATTCCGCTGGGGATAACTGAAACAATGGACGATGAGGTGGCTTAGAACCTTTCTCAACCTCAATTTCGTGATCCACACTTCTCTTTGGTGGTAGTCCAGCTGGTAGTTTCCCTTTGAAGACATCCTTAAACTTAGACAACAGCTTTTCCAGACTAGCATTTTTCTGACTATTGATTGCAGAGGGCTTTTTCAACTTAATCTCATTCGCATTGATCAGTTGATAAACATTGAAATCTCTCCCATGATTCTTTCTCCTAATCATGTTCCGGAATTTCTTAACTCCAATGTTTGTTACTCTTACTTCCATCGGAATATCTTCTACTATCGGGAGCACGTCATCGTTAACCTTCACAACCCGGCGCTGATAATCAATATCTGGATTGTTGGCAACATGCCATGGCATTCCTAGAAGCACATCATATCTACAATCTGCAACGACCCAATTGGACGTGAACAGATAGGAACCAATCTTCAATGTAGCTCCCAGGATAACTTCCGACGTTTTCTCCTTTGACTTCTTGCTCGAATGATTCACAGTGGCTTTGACATTCTTAAATCGAAACTTTTCTTTGTTTCGAACTGCAAAGTCCCTAGATACTACGTTTGTATTACATTCCGTCGTCTTTGAGGACAGACGCTTTCACATTATTTAGCGTCCCGTCAAGTAAGATTAATTCCTCGGTTGGAATATCTTCCTCTTTGACCTGGATGTCGTCTTCATGACAATTAACGATAGTATTGGACTCCAAACTAGTCTTCAAACCTTCTATCGCATGATCTCTTTGACTTTTCTCAACTTCAGAGCTATCACCAGTGCAAATCTCTTCTTTCAACACTGGACTCTGTATACTTTGTCTTAGTTGTTTTACCTCTGCAACAAGACGATTAAAGTCACTCATACTTGGTCCAACCGGAGCGCTTTTTCCTTTCGGCGGACCTCTTAGTTTTCCGACTCTAGACCACTGTCAATAACTTGAGCATTATTCGATGCAATCTTACTTTCCTTATGGTCATTATGTTTCCATGGCCTGCAACCTACTTTGTGACATACAAAGCAGCGGTTCTCTCTGTACAACCTTTCTTTATCTTTGTCAAATCGACGATTCCTGATTCGATTTTGACCACTGTTGTACCTCTTCTCCACGTTACCGATCTCCATAGGAACGGGAGCCTGGCTTGGAACATAACTCGACTGTTCACCAAACCTAGAGAACATTCCAGATCCACGTAAAGCACTGTCAACATTCAGAGCGATTCGGGCAGCTTCTTCCACGTTTGTAACATTATTCTTGAGGACTTCTAGCCTAACCTGTGGCTTGAGTCCGGAGATAAACTTATCTAGCATTTCATCCATTGAGATACCAGGGATGCTCAGAGCCACGTTTCTAAACTCTGAGAGATAAGCTGCAACAGAGTACTTCTGATGCAAACTCCTCAGCTTGTCTCTTGCACGTCGAACACTATCAGCGGGTATAAACTCAGCCCTTACCAAATTCTTAAACTCATCAAAAGAATCTGGAACTGCATTGGAGGCAACTTTCATGAACCACCAACTTGCAGCTGTGCCCGTAAACAAGGTTGTAGCATACATAATCCTAGCTCTATCGTTCAGTGCTAGATCCATATTTTGCATCTGAACGAGCGTAAGGTACTGTTCGAGCTGGTACAACCAGGTTTCCACGACGAGCCTATCCCGAGTGCCCTTGAACTGCTCTGGCTTATTCGGCTTCAAGAACGACATTTTTCACAACCTTTTTTCTTCTTCTATTCAATTTTTCTCTCTTGACTTATTATCCACTTGATACTTTAGGGAGCCGTCCCTTGGCGACGGGTCCTCTTCCCGCAAGAGAGTGATACAAACTCTTCGTAACCCACACCCGGGAGTTACGGTGATCTATATCTGTTCGGGATATCCCCACCAGTCTTTTGTTAAAGACCCTTCGGTGTCCTTACCCTATAAGAAAAGATCTCGAGCCGACCAAAAGATACTTCTCAATCACAGAACCTAAGTTCTTTCCCCACTACCCAAATGAGGTTGCTCCTACCTGATCAAACCTAGAGCGCGTTACTCGAATCCTTGTCCCAGTCGGTCGACCTAGCTAACAGCCAATAGTCGAGAGGATTATTTGAGAATACGTAGGCGACTCGGCGCAGAATAACCAAAATCAAAGTAGGCGAAGATATCGAAGATACCTAGCAGCCTATCTAGTTCTCCCTGCAGAACTGGACTACTTGCACGCACCTGGCACTCCAGCCCACAGGTGGTGCTTACCAACGACTGGCACTCCAGCCCACAGTCGTGGTACTAACTGATCTCCTTCGGCCAACTGGGCGATGCTACCAGTGAAACGAAAGAGTAGTTGGGGCAAAGGAAGACAGTTGAAATAAACTCAGATGTTGACTTTGATCGATGTTGAAAAATGTTTGTTGGTTGTTCCTGCCGCTACTCGGCATCTACGACCTCTTATATAGTGCTTTGTACCCCCCTCAATGGGTGTAAAAACACACATTACAAATAAACTAACTGGACGCGTCTAATGTGCTCTAAAATACTCTAGAACACTAATCCGAAACGTCTAGATGCATTACAGCAATGCATAATAAAATTCTACACGCAAAATAAAAATGCCACGCTAAATAGCATTGCTGGCATATCTCAAGAGGCGTCCATAACATTCTAGTAAACACTAGATTGTTTAATAAAATTTCCTTTAAAGCGGATCTTGCATTTCGCCGATGGGCATGAGATATGAGGTAGTAGACCTTTACTGATTTGCCCTCTAATGGTCAGTACTGGTAAGTCGTGACCAAAACGGAGTTTTCAGCTCTCTTCAGAATTTTACTTATAGGTCGGTATGCTACTAGCTCCATTAGATATACCAGACGATTTGAGGTCGTCCTCACCCTGTAATGTTCGTCTCTGTCTGTACATATTTGGCTTGGGATTGTTCTACTGTGTTTTCAGATTCCGTACCACGTTCTGCTTGGTCAGAAGCGTTTGCGTGCTGATCCTTAGTGGTTCAAATTACGGGCGTTGTCATGATCTCAACGGTATTACCCTCTCTTTGTAGAAAACCGTGGGCGGAGGCGTCTGTCCGTCGTCACGAGTAAAATAAAGTTCATTTCGGTACTGTTGAGCGTACCCTACTGTGGACATATCGTCTCGTAGATATTTAATACCGAAAAACAGGGCATGAAAAATATGCCTATGTCCTTCTTGGTCAAGGCAAGAACCGAGAGGAGGCTGAGGCCGGCATCAGATACAACTGAGGTATTAGACAAACTAATTTTCCTCGTTCCGTTCTCGGCAATGAAGTTAACCTTGCGAGTATCTCACTATCTTGACCGTACTGGGGACTCATCGCTTGACATAATGGGAACATCATGAGGTTTCTTTTCCGTCACTAGGTAAACGTATGTCGTTATATGCGCTGTCTTTCCACTGTAAAGCATCATTCTACCAGCGTTGCGAGGAACATCGACGTTCTCATGACGGCCAAATGCAGCACTAACACTGTAATTGCCCCAGTTGACTGGTTTCTCTTCTTGGATTTGTTACAACGACGAACATTCTTGGACGAATGAGAAGTTGTGCAGAGCATTTGGACAACTCATCCTCATCGAACCTGAACTTGTATTTTTTCCAGAGCGGGTTAAGAAAGCAGTTTTTCATCCAATGGTTGATCTTTCCTCAAAGTTGGCACGATGAGAAGTTAGCGATGCTGGCCCTTTGTTGGGCGACCCATTTTTGGACAAAAGGGATTTGGCTTCTTCGATGAAACGATAAGCCACTTCTTTCCAACTCACGTCCGATCCGGCCAGGATTTTACTAGAAGCAGTGACGGGTATTAATCATCCACGCTCATTGATGCGACCAAAATACCGACCAAGATGGCATCGTCAATGGTCATTACCATGCCTTTGAGCTGTTCAATGCGTCCCCCTATTTTGTCCACATGTGAGGAGATATTGCCATTTAGACTACTGCAGAGCAGTGAGACCAACTTGGACATTTTCGTAATCTTGGATGCGGTGAACTTGGAGCTGTAACGACTGTCCAATTTGTTCAACATTTCCTTCGGCATCCCGATGAAGGACCCGGCTACGCGGAGGACTTGATCGCTCAAGGTGCCAACAATGATGTTGCTGGACTGGCATTAGTGCTCCTGCGTAGGCTTGGTGTCCTCCTGGCCATGAAGGTGGCTAACACACCCTTTGCGTCCTTGGCAACGGTGACGCGAATGCGCAAAAGGACATACTTGCCCTTGTCTTCAAGCTGACGAATGCGGGTACAGTCTGGAATTGCTGATATGGCTGAGGATAGAAAGCGACTCTAGTGCCTATCCGCGATAGAACTGTCTTCATATGAGGCACACTTTGTCCTCATATGAGGACATTTTTAAATGATAAAGAGGTTTGTCCTCATATGGCGGGGCGTAGATTTTTGCTCCAAACTATTGATCTGCGCAAAATTTGCACACGAAAAAAATCTAGAGGAGGACCAAATTTGGATACAGTATCGGGATTTGCAAGATATTTTTTACAGTTCCTGAATTTGCAAGATATTTTTAATTTGGATGAGTGTGGAAAATTCATGATTTGATTTTTTATTTTAAGACACAGTGTCATTAATAGATGTCATTACTGTACACGTCCAAGGTCGACATACTTTTCGAAGACGTCCCAGTATTTAAACTTCGAAGTCGACGTCGTTGAGGCAACCCCCCGCCATCAACTACCTCATCAGCTCACCCCTTCTTTTAGCCCTTAACATGACCAACCTCCGTCCTTCCCTCACCATCACCAAGTCATCTAAGATATGAAGGAAATAATCTAGATATTTATCCTGATAGTATCTGCTGTTATTCTTTCTCGTTCACACGATTCCATTTGATGCATTTTATGGTTTTTAGTATGTTTTCTTGAGACTTTAGGGATACCCAAAAAGTCTATATAGGCCGAATAAACTGCTTCCTCCTGTGGAGTTCAAGCAAGTTGTCAGACAACTTCAAGTCAAGTCCCTAGTTAGGAAGTTGAGAGTCAACTTCGGACCAAGAAACCTTTTTCCTACGCTGCTCACAGAGCACCAGTGGTAGACTCTGCCCCTTTCATACTTGCTTGTAGCCCTCTCAACTCTCTTCCATATACACTCCTTCTTGCTCGTTCAACTATACCATGGTAGCACTTTTTTTCGCTTGCAACACCTCCTTCTTGGGGTAGTTGGTTCTGAGTATCTATTCTCCCGACAATTTACCCTTATCATTTGGTGCTCTTTTGGAGGGCTATTTAATGGTCACATTAATTCCCACCCCTGGCCGATGGGTGGCTGGCATAGGTATGGCACCTAGATATTTACCTTGAGGAAATATCTTCTAGTAGTCTCTCTGGTTCACACGATTCCCTTGAATGTATTTTATGGTTATTAGTATGTTTGTTTGAGACTTTAGTGGTACCCAAAAGTCTATGTAAGCTGAGTAAACTGCTTCCTCTTGTGGAGGTCAACCAAGTTGGCAGACAACTTCAAACCAAGTCCTGAGCAGTAGAGAGTTGAGAGTCAACTTCAGACCCAAGAACCCTTTTTCCTACGCTGCTCCATAGCATCAGTGGTAGACCCTGCCCCTTTCATACTTGCTTGTAGCCCTCTCAACTCTCTTTTATATATAATCCTTCTTGCTCGTTCAACTATACCACAGAGTAGCTTCCTCATCGTTGTACACTAGTAGCTTCCTCCGGTATAACTAGTCCTCCGCACCTTCCTATATTTCCACGTCATCATCAGCTTCCTCCTCTTCTACCTGCTCGTCTGCCTACTCTTCCTCTACCTTCTCCTCTGCCTCCTCTACCTCCTCGAAGCAGTACCCGGGGAGTCACTCCTGAATTCATTCCTGGTCCATTCTTCTATAGTAATCATCATATTCAGTTGGTCCATTGGCCATCAAGGCCAAAGTGTTGAGAGGGAAGTAGACTCTGGAATCCTTGGAGGTGGTCAAGGACTGGCGGAGGCTGGTCATGGTGAGGGCAAAAGGGAGTGAGCAGATGGGATTGTTGATGTAAGGGGTTTCGTTTCAACGACGTTGATGTCGAGCTTTAAACATGACGATGTCTCCGAATAGTTTAACTGCACTGGGCAAAATAAAAGATGCGCGGCTATTTCGCAGCTTTAAAGTTGCACTCAACCATGACAATAATAAATAACCTGCTTGGTAAAATACCGGAACTGAATTTGAAGAACGAAGGAGATTACGATTCGAAAGACTTTTTTGAAAAAATATGCAACAAAATGCTCAAAGATCAAATGGAAAATGGGCTTGTATAGTTAATTTGGATTCGCAGGGGAAAGTCGTTTCAAGGTTTTGTTCTTAAAAATATACATGGGAATAGTTGTTTTGAAAAATCAGAGGTCAGGTATGAAGAAGACAAAAGTTTGTGAAGGGGGCGCTTTTTACAGGCAGGACCGTTTTTTGCAAGACATTAAAAAATGTTTAAAAGGAGAATTTTAGGGTTTGTGTTCTGTACATTTTTTAGATTGTCGCGTTCCTTTTTTGCATAAAATACGATTTTCTAACGACCTGTGATTCTTTGCGATTTGAAGTGTCATTGAGGTGCAAAATAGGTCCACTCACGGGCCCCAACATTCCATGACCGGTAGAGTCAGGAAATTCGACCGAAAATAGCGATATGTTTAGGTGGGTCGGCTCCCCAACGAAGAAGAAGAAGACTTTACCCAACGAAGAAAAGGTATATTCATCTAATGCTTGGAAGGCAGGATCATTTCTTTAAGCTGACTGAACTATCTTAAACAATAAATAACATGCAACAGCCACGAGCCGTCATCCACCTCCATTCCCTGTCCATCCACCACCTCTCTAGCACGGTAAAGTATGGATCCTATAGATACAAACCCGTTACTTTATCTGTGTTCGTAATAACCTCACCCGTGCTCAGTTGATGCCTGCTCATAGACGCCTTCGGGGTTGAATCTGATAGGCGCTGCTTCCGAAGACGACAAGGGCTTTTCGTCACCGAATGATAACGAGCGATAGGGTATCGATAAGAATAGAGAGTTAACAGCAGGCCTGTTGGTCCAGGGTACTGTGAGGAAAAGGAAGGACAAGGGAAACTAGAGAGTGGGGAGCCAGGAAAATTCCACTGACAATGCCTTGCAGACCAGGGCATCCACGACTTGAAAAACAGGCTCCACCTGAAAGAACGGTTCCTCTACTGAAGTTGATGATGTTGGATAGCATGGGTCGAGAAGAAGGGCCGAGTTGACATCTTTGGAAACAAACACATCGTATTTCTCTAATCATTAGGAAGTACAACTTATCGAAGCCGCATAAGAGTATCCAAAGAATAAATTTTTTTACATCATTTTGTGCTGGGTGGAAGGGTTAAGAGTTTTACTCTTGGAACATAGGCTAACCTATTTTTCAATTATTAAAACACCCCAATTTTCCCTACTCCATCTAAATACAAGATCAAAACAACTTGAAAATTTTGTAGTGTAAGCATGACCGCTGACAGACTACGACAACCACAACGAAGATAACTTTGGACAGACCTGGCGACGGACTTACAGGGCTGCGCAGACCACGTTCCTTCGAAGATTGTAACAAAGACGGTGGATTGAAAAATGTAAGAGACATCGAAATTTACGAACCCTGTTCGAGTGAAAGAGCCGTTTTTACACGCCTTTCCCTGGTTGTCCTATATTCGCTGGGGGCGTGGGACGACAAGCTACTCGAAATAGACATCGACAACAATGGTCCAGCGGGAGATCTTGAGTCATGGTTGTTCCATCGCAAGGACACGCGCCTGGACATAGGTCTGGCGCCCGCACCAAGTGTAACGAAGGCACCGAGAAGAGCGAAAACAAAATTTGTTTTGTTTTCAGGAGGTCAGTAAGAAAGAATTAAAAAAATCCGAGCATCTTTGTTGTTTGGAGGAAACGAAAAGAGGAAGATTTTTTAACTGGTTAAAACTGGCAAAACCCTAGTTACTCGGATGCAGCTGTGCAGCTCCAAACCCTGCAGAGCCCAATTGCAAGTCCCTGATGTTCCTACCCAATACGAAGCCCTACACGTCTACACAATGCGGGCAGTGCTCAGGCACCCTCCCTTCGACTAGTTCATTCACATGTCGATATGCGATACGACCCACGCCCCTCCCAATGCGATCGCCAAAAGTAACGGCGGGAGCAAAGTGCACGCCTCCGTACAAGCGCGAGCGGCCGCAATCCTCGATCGCCTGGGTGAGGGTCAAATTAATAAACACAGTCTCACCCACATCAATACCAAACGCACCAGGCGGGGCGGGGAAAGCTAGGGCGGGAATAACAACGTCGGGACCGAGCAGCTTGCGGTAGCCAAATTCAATAGCTTCAAACGTGGCGCGACAGATGGCAGCGGAGGCGCTAGGAAACTCAGAGTGCGGCTGGATGCGCACTAGAGACTCCAGCTCCTCCACGGGAACGTTGGCAACTCCAACAACCTGGTCGACAAAGACCCGGACTGTAGTGCCGGCAAGAAGACGGCGAATGATCGTGGTGGGACGGACGGTGTCGTGGCGTCGCTTCTCGCGCCACACGAGGAGGGTAGCGTCATAGGAGGCAGCAAGCTCGGCCATGCGAAGGAAGGTGTCTTGTGTCTCTGAGAGGCCGAGCTGGCGGCTCAAAAACGGGCGGAAGATACCGAGTGAGGCTGCCTTGTCATCCCACCAGAAGGCGGCGAAGCGTTCGGTGGGGGTGAGGTGCTGGGAGATGTTGAGGTATTGCGAGATGAGGATTGTGAGGCGGTTGGTGTCGGCGCGGCTGACGCGTCGGCGAAGGTTGGGGAAGCGGTAGGGGGACCGGGTGCGGCGGGCAGCGAGCCTCGGTGGGATTGAGCGTGAGCGGAGTGACGGAGGCGATCTGCGGGACGATGTGGACTTGTGAAAAATAGGGGCGGGGTTTGTTGGGGAGTGGTTGGGTAAGGGGCTGCCAACGGAGGGGGCGCGGGAGCTGGTTGGGTGGGGTCAAGGGGGCGTTGCGAGGACGGTAGGTTGGGTCAAAGTAGGGCGACGGAAGAAAGTGCGGGTGTCGCCTTGGGAGTTCCAGCCGTCGGAGGAGAAGTAGTTGTTGGCACGTGTGGCGACTCGATTGGCCCAGCCGATTTCGGTGGTGGGATCGGTGGAGGTGTTGAAGGGGGTGAGTCCTTGTTGGAGGAGAAACGTGGAGTACGGGGGTGCGAGGGTGGGGAATTGTTGCTGATGAAGGCGGAGGTTAATATAGGAGGTGATGATGATGCGGGACAACGGGGTGCAGAGGGTGGGGAGGATGGGTCCCTAACGCCGAAGAAGGACAGCGCGGTGGGATGGCAGGCGGCGATAATCTCGTAGCGGGAGAGGGCGAAAAGGAGAGTGAGCGGATGATGAGGGGGGTTTCGAGGTTTCCAGTGTCGGGAGGGAAGAGTGCTAGCGCGGCCTGGTTGCCAGTGAGAAAGTTGGGGGTGAGGATGGAGACGAGATCTGGGGAGGGGGAAGGCTGTTGGGCGAATGAAAGATGGAAAGGAGGAGGCACAAGATGAAAAAATTTCGACGCATGATTGTGCGGGTAGCGTGGTACTGGAGCTGGTCTTTCAATTTCGAGAGGACGGCGAGGTTCACCCGTCGAGATGTATTTACCAACGTTCTGCTAGGTGGGTATTGTCTATTTTATTCAAATGGGTTTTGCGGTGTGGTGTTCTGACTAGACAGTAGTAATAATAACATTTTTACGCATCTGTCATTTCGAGTATAGTAGCATCTCATAGGGCCCGGTTAGGTCTTGATACTGTACATACTTCAGATCTTACTGTACCCAGGTGGATGAGTACACGTACAGTATCGAACGGAATGTTATCGAATTTGAATTGTACGTAACATGTTACGTTATCGTAGTGTATCGATGCATTCTTCCCGAAGAAAAAGGTTACGGACAACGCAGTGATGGGTGGTGGCAAATATTTATGGGTTGTACAATGTTGCACAGAAGCGTGCGGAGGGTATGGGTAGCGTACAGTACAGTGCAATACAGTATTGCACAGTTGGCGTCAGCAGTGGTCAATTGGACACTAGTGTCCAAAGGACAAGCAAATGTACTCATATGAGTACAGTAATGTACTCATATGAGTACAAATGATTGTTCGAAATTACCTAGATTTTTTTAATTAAAATTATGCACTGGCACGCTGAATCCCTAAAAATAACTTCCCCTAACTATAAAAGAAGTAGTTTCATCCTCATTCACAACAACCGCTGTGGCCTAATGGGCTTCAAGTAAAGAATGAACAAAGAAATCGTGAGTCCGACTCGCTGCGCTCCACAGGAGGGCAAAAACTTCCTTCAGGAAGGTCGACATTTCTGCGACAGCTGCTACCTCAGTTTGCCTTAGCGCGCCCACTTGAACATGAGCAGAGGGGTTAATTCACTGATCACTCATAAAGGGGAATAACGCCATAGGTAAGTATGCTAATTCCGCAAGTCGAACGACGCGAATCAGAAATGTAGGCGGCTATAGTCAAGGACTCAATTTTTTTCATTTTTACTCATTCAACCTACATAAAATGTAAGCGTAGACAAGTAAACATCACTATAGAGTAGTATAAAGCATCTTCTAATTATGACAGAAGTGGACATCGCGTAAGTGATTTTGAAAGCAGTTACGTCCTGTCTCTGAATGGCATATCCAAACCTCTTTGTTCAGTTTCAGGCACTCAGAGCAGAGAAATTTGGACTTCTTGTCAGATTTGCAAATTTTGCATCTGCTTTGAAACGCCGCTTTCGTTGGGGCCCCATTGGCTCCTTTGCGCCTTTTCACTGTGGGCACCAGGTGGATTCCAGTACCGCAGGCCAATGAGGGAACAGAATCCTCTGGAACGTCAATGTCAGATCTGCGGAGGCCAATAGCATCAAATGAATTGTCAATGAGTTGCTCTGCAAGTTTTGCATAAAAATCTTTTTGAGACATGCAATTTCTTGCACCCATCAAACCCTTGTATAGCAGCCATGAGTCAACGATGCAAATTGCAAGCAAAGATGTATTAACCCTCAACGACCAATCATTGACTTCGAATTTCTTCTCCAATCCAAGATCATCTGTCTGCATCTGTTATGCCTGTCAATCTGGGAGCACGTTTGATAATATGTGCTGACAACCGCTGGAACTGGAATTTCCATTTCCACAAGTAGCGTTTCATTACCAGCAGATCTCCAACGAGACCTTCTGATAGGCTCTGACGGAAGTGTTGTACCGGAGTGCTGACAAAGTATCTTCTGTCTCTTCCACATCACAGATCGGCCATCATAGAAGGGTGGCTTTCCGCCCTCGGACTTACCATACAGATATGATCTCCGCGCCTGAAAAGTTCCAGCCCTGACAAAAATGACATAGGAAACTGCCTTGTCGCATTCTTGACGACACCTGTAAACCTCAGTCCATATTCAAAAAGCGCATTTGCTGTGGCCACGGAAGCAAATGCAGAGTCTGCACAGACAAGTCGATTCGAATGAAACCAAGGCTCTGTAAGGCGAAGAACAACAGCAGTACCATGAGGGAAATTTGACTCGTAACGCCGATTACTGCAGTCAGATGCTGACAAAACAATCTCCAAACTCAATACAATGCCACTGACACCACAGCACGCAGTCTTGATCTCACATCCGTTTTCAGGCTTACGGTCCATGGCGACATAGTGCGGTAGTCCTTCTGACATCCAATCCCCCCCATTCCGTACCAGCGTGACATGCTTTCATCCACGCAAATTCTCTCCGATGGCGAAAAACTTGACCTCCTATGCCGTTTTATGGCCTCCACGAATCCGCTGACCAAAGACCATCTTCTGTCAGTGCTTTCAGTTTCAGTGTAGCGGCTGAATGTAATACATGAAACCAGTGCTTCGAAACGGTTCCTCGAAATGATTTTTCCAAAAGCCGCCAATGGAATGTATTTGGATGTAGACTGTGTACTCCAAAGTGACCTTCTGCTTGTAAACTCGAATCTGCATAGCAATATGAGAATTCCAAAAAACTTTAGAATTTCACCAGCTGTCGTACGCATGTGCCCACCATTAGCGAGTTTCCGGTTTGTAAGTTCGGTAATTGTGGAAAGGTGTTCGATAGGGAAACATGCAAAGGAAAAAATCATACGGGTCTTCTCATACTCGGTATGACCTTGTATGTACGTGTTCCCTGCTGGACCAATTACCTTCCATGGCCGATATGCCGTTGATCCATTCAACGGTAATACTACCTCCTGATTGGTCCAAATTTTTCCATGCACTTCTTTGCATACCCCTCCTACTCCGGCCATCCCATTGGCTTCTTCTCGAGGTTCTTCAACAGAAGGTTGACGATTCGGTAGCTCGACCTCAGCAGCAGTTGTCTCCATTTCATTGGACGTTGCGAGGCCACCTTCAGATGCTTCTCCTGGCTTGATGTTGACGAGTTTCAAGCTGACGCGCTTTGTCTGTTCCTGAATGGACCAGTCTGCGGTGACCGAAGTCTGACGTCTTCCGTAGATGTGTCAACTTCGATGCCGACCACGGTCCGTTGACGCGCTTACTTCTCCAAAGGGAACCGAATAGTCGCTTACACTCAGCCCGCTGACGTGACAAGGGTTGCGCGAGTGTTGACAAGGTTTCCGGGCTGTTGACGGGGGTCATTTGGATTCGTCATTTTTGGTTAAATTTTTCGATGTTGACAAACTTGTTGTGTGGTCGAATGAACAGTTGAGGAGTAAACTCCGAAGTTTTGCACGGTTGACTACCTAAGGGTGCGACTAGATATAGTGAAAAGCTAATGGTATCATTATGTTAATTTTTTGTATAAAATCTAGTCGTTAGAAATATGGACTCATATGAGTACAATTGTCCTCTGGACACTAGGGAAAATTCAATTTAAACCCAAGGCAACAGTACTTTTATCTGTTTTCTGCTCTTTTTTTGGCGAAGGCCATTCTATCAGTCACACACAGTACGTCAACCTACTCAGTTTGGAACTCTACCTGAACGAACAAGGGTGCGCTCCAAGTTAATGGGCGTCAGCCATTGAGCTGAAATGTCAAGATGAACGGATCATAATTGTCCAACTCATGAGAGCTACACGTTTGATATCTGGCGCCCATATCCCCCCAAACTCTTGTAGATTCGGGCCGTCACGATTTGTTATCCTAAACGGGGAAACGTTTGGGTAACTGCTGTAGCGGGAGATGGTGGTGTTGTATTAGCGATAAAGTACCGAATGATGGATAAAATGGTGCGCGAGTCGTCAGGTTCGTGGGTGCAGGCGGGCGTGGCAAGGGTAAGGGGAAGAGAAGTGAATGTAAAAGTACTATACTCGGACGCACCTCGCACTGTACAGTATTGTGTCCCCCCCTGCCATTGTCCAACCATACACGGGGCTTCTAGAAGTTTCTGAGGAACAGAAGTGGTGCACTGTACTGTGGGGTATTTTAGAATATTTATTATCTATGAAGGGCGACTACCTAGAAACAAGGGAGGTACGGTACCCTAGCAACCAAATAAAGAGTATCTCGCCCTTCTCCACCAACCTTCTCTCCTTTTCATCCCCCTCTCCCTTCTTACCGGCTCTCCACCCCTATCGAATTCTCACCAGCGCGCGACAGGACAGTCTAACCCCTTCGCGCCCTTAACAGTTACTTTACTGCGACTGTAACTTAGGGCGAAATTCCCTTTAGCCTATACAGTGCGGTAGCTGCGGAGAAAACATTACGGTGGAAATGGGCTCGCTATGGAACGACGACTTAAAAGTTGCTGCGACACTTGTCAGCAGACATGCGGCGTTCGACACATTAGGCTCCTATACCATATATGGCTTATACTATGAGATAGCGAATACTGTACAGTACATTACTGGTATAAAGAAGTTGCCCTTTAAACACTGTTGATCATATCATATGATCAATTCAAACACAAAAGAAAAATTATTTAGAATAAGACAATTATTTTGTACAGTAGGACTTAGAGGGGTACCGCACAGACCATAGAATCAACTGAAAATGAAAGCAAACTTTAATAAACCTGCTCCCTTTGTCAACAACTTAGTCATTTACAAAAAGCCTAATCTTTTTTCAGAATATAGTTTAAATATAGGCACTGCGAATACCTTCAATCACAAAAACTCTTTTCCAACCTCTTACGATATAACCCACTTGACTTATACATCCTTTCCCGGTCTCTCTGCTAAAATGTCCTCAACAGTGCATACAAAAATTTCTGAAACATCCGCTCTTGTTCCAACCCAACGACAAGAAGAAGATTCCTAACATATTCTAGCATACTCTGCTGCAGAGCGGCAAGCATGGCTACATTTATTTGACGGCAGCAACAGCGACTTTGCTACTGACGAAGAGGTTACCATTTTCTAGTTTTCTACACCTCTTGTAAAGCAGACGGCGGCAAAGTCATGTAAGATATGAAAGGCTTCAACTGTTCAGAGTTAAACAATATTTGGGGAAGCGCGAAGCCAATTATCAACGAAAGCTATATTGCAGACCCTGATTGAATGGGTAATTATAGAATAGAGCACATATTTTTATGCTTTTCACAACCTTGAAAGTAGGAGATTCTTGCGAAAATTCTCAGCCTGAAAAGCCCAACGTTCGGAGAAATGGTGACAGAAATCATGGAGTTGATCAGTGATACTCTTTTTGAAGAATTTATTGACGGTAATTGATCCTTTTTCGTTTTTTTTCAGATGCTTTAAGACGGTCCCAACTTTAAGTAATAACCTACTGCTAGACATGAGACTGATGTAACTTTTCAACAAGTGATAGGTCAAATGGAAACATACAGGGAGGGAAGGTTTTAGCGGTAAGCAGAAGCTATAGGACTTCAAAGTTGAAGTTTCTGTGGTAAACAGAAAGGCTCTAACTGCTCGAAGCACTGACTTTTGCCGTTGGCTGATTTAAAAAAGCGGATTATTCACTTCCAAATAGGCGCTATCAATAAGACAAGATACGAGAGAGAAATTGCTGACACTGGTCCCTTTTGCGGTGAGTTCCTTAAACGTGTGTATTTTTAATGGATAATGGGTACTACGGGGAGGTAAAGTTGGGAATTGATTCCGAAAAATGAGGCATAATTTAATTTTGGAAGAGACTGCAAACAAAAACGTCTTCTGATCGTATTATCGTTAAAAGCGTCTTCGGGTGGTTTGCTTAATGTAGTTGGTAGTCGGGAATAAGTGGTGGTGAACAGAATAGAGTTATTGATCTCGTTTTTCGCCTTTGCATACCGCTGTCAGATATTCACATTCAGAGGCATCCTTTGCGCTCAGAAGATTACACTCAGCAAAAGCGATTTTAAAGCGGCTATATTCAGTTGGCGAGGATATTTCCACTAGGCGCCAAAATGTTCAGGGACGATATAGTAACAAGCTACACAGGCAAATTGAGTTAACGTTTCGTAAAGTAGAGTTTAACGGTAGCTTGAGTCTGATTTAAGACAGCAATAAACTTTATTTTTATAAATTCGGCCCTTTCCACTCCGAATAGAATATGAAGGGGACGATACCTACAAGCTTCTGAATTAAGACTTAGTTTGAATAGCGGCGGTAACAAGTGAGGTAGGGGTGAACGGAGAGAATATAGTAGGGTTATGGCGTCACGTAAATTTAAGAGATGTTTTTCGCTGAACGCGTTGTTCCAGAGGAGATCCAAGGTCCGTAGAGTATTTTTTGGTGCGTAATGGTAGGCAATAGATGATGTTGAATGAGTGCAAAAACCAGCGAAGTGCGAGACGGTGCGGGTGTCTCCTGAAGATGTTAGATGTGAAGAGAGATGGGAAAGATCCAATTCGTGTCATGGCAGGTTCGTGGCGGGGTGAGAAGCGACGTTAGGGCGACATGAGGGGCTATGGCGGGTTGTAGACGGAGAATTAAAGTTGGATTGAACGTGTCGGGGCTGGGTGTGTGAGTGTTTTGTGGAGTACAGGGTTTCATCCGCAAGGTGTGATGTAGGTTAATGCATGGACTGCTGGCGTCTTCTGTTTTCATTTGCCTGCCTGGGTGTTGGCCTAGCTTGGATAGGAACTTTGAAGCTTTTTTTTGCAGCATACTGGTGAGATCAGGAATTTGGAGGATGGCTCACAGGCTCGGTAAGTGGGTGGTATTGAAAGTTCTCTCGAGCGAAGATAGGTTGCGAATAATTGCCGCTGCATGTATAGTTCGACTCAGTTGAGGTAGTAAAGGTAGCGCAGCAAGATACCTACATATAGGTAAATGCTGCGAAAGAATGCGGGAAGACATAGTCAGGCAGGCAAGGGACATATCAGGAGTGAGGGGCGTTGCTTGTAGGAGGGAACGAGGGCCTTTTGATAGGGATAAATCGTCAGAATAAGAGATGCTCAGAACCAATTACTCCAAGAAGGAGGTGTTGTAAGCGACAAAAGTGCTACCGTCGTATAGTTGATCGAACAGAAATAGGTTGGTAAGGACGACAGGTAAGAGGGCTAAAATAGATTAAAGAAAGGGCAGGGTCTCATAGTTTTGCTCTGTGACCAGCGTAATAAAAACTGTTCCTGGGTCTGAAGCTGACGCTCAACTTCCTAACTACTGGGACTTGACTTGAAGTTTTCTGCAAACTTGCTTGAATTCCACAACAGGAACCAGTTCGCTCAGCTGATACAGACGTTCCGGCTAAACCAAAAGTCCCAAACAAACATACTAAGTACCACCAAATACATCAAATGAAATGGTGTGAACGAGCAAGACTAAAAGCAGGTACTTTCAGGATAAATATCTATCTTTTATCCTTAAAATATTTGTCCTCGAGAGCAGAGGCAAGCAATTCCTCCTAAATATCCATATTCCCAATGAATTCCTTCAAAATACTCTTAATTCGCGCAAAAAGTGTCATAAAATATTGATTACTCCATCTCTCCTCCGTCATCCACAGCAGCTCCCCCACCATTGTACACTAGTGGCTATCACGGGTCCACTTAGTCCTACTCACCTTCCGATCCTTCTACTTCATCTTCAGCATCTTCCGCTTCTACCTCCTCTTCCTCTACCTCCTCTGCCTCCCCGAAGAAGTGCCGGCAGACCCACTCCGAACGCGTTCCCAGTCCATTCTTCTACAATAGTGGTCACAGTCAGTTGGTCCATTGCCATCAAGGCCAGGTCGTTGAGGGGGCAGCGGGCTCTGGAAGACTTGGCGATAGTGAGGGACGGGCGGAGATTGGTCATGTTGATTTAAAAGGGGCGTGAGCCCATGAGGTGGTCGACGGCGGGGGTTTGCTTCAACGACGTTGATGTCGAACTTTAATTATGCCAATGTCTTTGAGATCTTTCACGACATTGGACGAAATGAAAAGTGTAAGGCAATTCTGCAGCTTTGACTTGCAAACTATCAGAGCAGTAAAAAAACTGCTTGATAAAATATCGGAAGTTGATTCGGAGGAAGAAGCGGACCACGAGTCGGAAGATTTATTTTTGAAAAACGAGTACCATAATACTCAGAGATAATGCGTAAAATTGAGTTGTACAGTGAATGTGGATTCGTAGGGGAATTTGTTTCATGAATTTGTTCTTAGAAGAAAATAGGTGGGAAGAGTTGTTTTGGAAACGCAGAGGTCAGGGATGGAGAAGAAAAAAGTTTGTGGAGAAGACCTCTTTCTTACAGAGAGGACCGTTTTTATAAAAATACATTGTTTAGTACTATTTTCCCTCTTCATGGTCGCATCGGTGTGAATACCTAGTGGGATATTTTCATCTCGAAGAGAGGTGCCATGTCAGATTAATTGATTGCATTCGATTGTCTTGTGAGTGGTATATGTGGGTGAGCAGGGTCCTGGGTGATCACTGTGCTTATATTGGTGCCCGGTTCATGCGTTGGTGGATGTCCAGCGTTGTTATTCGTTGATTCAGGGTCGGACTAGTGGAGGAGGCTTCCGCATTCCTGTAGGATAAGTGGCGTTTGACTCGGTCATAGGCCTTTACCATATCCAGGTTGGCGAGCCAGCGATTAGTTTGTTCTATTGCTGCTTCCGCGGCGATGAGGGAGTGAAATGGGGGGGCCTATTCTTCTTTAGAAGCCAAACTAAATTGGGTGGAATGTTTTGGGGTCGGATAGGAAGGAATTTGATGGCTTTCCTGCAGCCCCATAAAAGAAAAGTGTGCCGTAGTTCGCTGGAGTATGTTTAACCCCGTTGTTGTGGACCGGGATCAGGATGTCTGTAGATCAGTTGTGGGGGTAATAGTGAGGACGGCAAATTTTCGCCCACAACGTGTAGAGCAGAGCAGCAAAGAGCACAGGCTCTTTCTTCAGCATCTCAATATATGCCTCGTCATTACCCACCGCTTTCCGAATGGCGCGATGCAAATGCAGTTGAGTATGCGTTGTTTGAGCGCCAGCTGGAGAGCTATTCTCCGTAAATGCATCATGGTTTATTCTTGGTTGTAAGCTTCGCTGATGACGATTTTGGAGTCCCGTACGGAGAGCTCGTGCATTATGCTTAAATTGTCCGCTTTCCTCCTGTAGATCTGGCACCGATCACATGGTAACAGGCCTACCTACGGTAAATGTTCAAATAAGGTCCCATTTTCTCTCTTTTACGGATCTTAGGTAGCGTCGGACTAATTATTTGATTGAATTTTATTGATTCACATATCCTCAAATGGCCAAAATTATTAGATGGCCGGCGCTGTACGACAATAGGATTCAGTACTTTCTGTCAGGTAGCGTATCAACATTCTTGGATTCAACGATACATATTCACTCGAAGTCAATCATCATTTATCGAATGATTGAGCTATCACCCAGAATTTGGTCAAGAAACATAATACTCCGGAAAAAATATGACGTAAACACTATAACTGCGAAAACAATTGTGAAACTACGTGCTTCATGACAAATTAGGCGGTACATACTGCAAAGAAAAACACTGAAATCATTGTTGAATGTTTCTTTTTCCACCTTTTGTGCTTCTGAAGACATCAAGAGAGAGAATTATATTAATTTAAGCGTCGCATATGGATGGACAGACGCGTTACCCTTTGTTGGACAATTCAATTTACACAAGAAATGCTCTTACTCCACGACCACATACAGGCCAACAACTTAGGTGTTACAAATGTTACCGCCATTAGTTGCCTCTGAAATATTATTAGGGTACCAACTACGAAATCCTTGCTCCCTTTGTTTCTTTTGAGCTGGGAGAAGCACTCGCTTCGTCAGCGTCCGTTCCAGCTCGAGGACTCTAGCATCTGAGTTCAAGCTTCCTCGTCACTTGATATCAGGTAGTATATGAGACCTCCATTAGCATAAGTTTCGGATTAAAAACTCAAAAAGAAACCCTTTCTTCCTACATTTCCTTGTATATCCGAAAAATTACGAGTACGAAAATTTCCCAATCCTAACTGAAACTCTGTAAAACATTACGCATTGAAGGTTTTATAGTTCCGATAGTTGTTGCACATGTACCAAATTTATCTGAGGCAAATTTTCGCTCACCAGCTTCCATTTTGTCACGATATGGATGAAAAATGATGTGACCACATTGGTTGAAATTACTTCAGTTTTACCTTCTTTTAATATCCATTCGAAATTACCATACCCTATATCAATAGTTTAATCAATATCTTCTGATCCTGGTGAATATATGTTTTTAAAAGACATATTTTTCTTCCTTAACGGTGGCATCGATTACATTTGAACGTCGTCGTCAATAATTTCAACAGCAAAAGGATTATAATACTGGTTCTTATTCCGCTGCTTGACATTTTCTTCTTTGGACTCGATTGACACACATCCATTGAGTATTTTGCACCTTCCTCTACCATTGGTATTGTACTAGTAATGAACTCTTTCACGCATATTGATATCCATTCCGAGAAACTCCACTGAGGGTGCGACAATTATAAGTTAAGAAAGAGAAAACTCCAGAGCAAAATACGGGAGTGGAGCTGACAGCTACCGAAATGCTACAGGCACACCCCTTAGCTCACTAAGAATCTCAGTCTTCCCTCCGACGGCCACTGTGATTTGCCTTTTCGCGTTCAGAGCTCTTTTAGGGAGGTCCTCGCACAAATCTACTGGCAAAATATTTGGAGTGAACTAGTATCTAGTAAAGCTCATAAAGGCATTTTCATAAAAAAATTTTCAATAATTTTCATTCTTTAGCTGCTGACCCCCAGACCACCTCCATCTAGACCTAGGCGGGTAAAACTGCCGAAGATGTCTAATTTGTGGTCTTCGGTGGCTGGTTCTACATTTTCAAGTACTGTTTCGTCTCTTAAACCTTCCTTTACTGTTTCTGCTCGACCTGGAGACTTGTTTAGTGGTCAAAAAAGGATGAAACTTTGTGAAATTGATCAAATTTGGAAACCGACATTTCACTGAAGAACTAAATACACAAATAAACTCAGAACTGATATTTTCCAATATCAATTCTAAGTTTATTTGTGTATTTAGTTCTTTGAAAACTGGGACATAAGCTCACCTTCCGTAGTTTCGTCTTCGTGAGACAGAAGATTATAAACCGCATAGATAGATTAGAGGGTGAAATATGTGGTATCTTCCGGCTATCTGTAACGATCTGATTTTACATCAACATGTAACGCCCACATACCCCTGCTAACACGCCCGCACTACCGCAACACGTCGTTATCACGTGAACCCAATTCCTTTCCCCAACTATCCCCTCCCCGTGCACCATATTACGAACCCCTCACACTAACACACCAAGCGACGCACCTTTACCTCCAATTCACCCTTCCCCTTCCCACCAATCCGCACTGTTGCTTACCCAGCTGTTCCTTCTTGGAAAGCACCATACCCGCCATCTAGAGGAACCAGAGACATTTCCATCATCTTCTCACCCCCAAGAAACGCCTCCTCTCCCCCGGCAGCGGCCTCACTCACTTCTCTACACACAGCGAGCGCCAGAAATCCACCTCACAACTTAACATTCTCAACTCCTCCAACAAACCCTCCAATATCATACACCTCGCCGACGAGGACTCCTATCAGCAAGACCTTCGCTCTTTCCCTACGCACCGAAGACTCTTTCAACATCTTCAATAGCGCTGGTCTCTCCATCTCCTCCCCCGATCCCCTCACCCTCCCCATTTCGAACGGGTATTCCTCTTCATCTCATCTATCACCTCTTTCCTTGGCCTCCACAAAGCAGACGAGCCCATCTTCTTGCTCATTCACCCCGCCTTCTCCAAGTTCTCCTATATTCCTCCTCCTACCCAGAACAGTGCCTTGAACTCCATAAGAAACTCTTCAAGCAACAAGTCAGCTTCACC
Organism: Kappaphycus alvarezii; assembly: GCA_002205965.3. NCBI lineage: Eukaryota > Rhodophyta > Florideophyceae > Gigartinales > Solieriaceae > Kappaphycus > Kappaphycus alvarezii. The sequence continues at coordinate 92,855 of NADL03000094.1, read as the reverse complement.
GGCTTTCCCCCCGCTCCATCATGGACTCCGATCACCGCTTCTCCTCGACCTTCTTCCAGAAGAACGCAAAAGATGTTCTCAAACAACGGTTGGACCTAGCTTACTTCAACAAACCTTCTTCCACCTCTTCTCTTAGCAAACGGCCTCAGGATTCCCCCGCTTTCGCTCACTTAATGGCAGCCGCCCTCGGAAAACAAGCAATCTCCGCAATCAAGTCCACAATCATGCAGTCATCCAAACAAGATATATTCTGGCACAGCATTCTTATTAGAGGAATCGACTTTTTCATCAGCTTCGTCCAGCGCTACTCCGAAAAGCAATCTAATTCCCTTAAAAGCTCCTCCATCACATCATATCCCCTCCACCTCACACTCCTCAACTTTTCCGACTCCTTTCATCGCAAATATATCTCCGGCAACCTCACCCTAGTCGGCTACATCCCCACTTCATTCCAACCTAATTTAACCTGAGCAGATAGCGATCACATACCTCAACCTTCCCCAGGCATCACCAGCAAAACGAAAATGGAACTCACTCAGCTCGCAATCTCCAACATCCTCCAACCTATCCTTACCTCTGATCTTCACGGCTTTCACTTCTGGGATGCTCATGGCGTCCTCCAAAAATTTCACCCAGTAATTTCCAGCTACTGCGCTGACATCCAAGAGGCAAAGAAAATCCTCGCAATCCTCCATGGAACAAGCCCCCAGGACCCCTGTCACAGATGCACAGTCAGACGCTTCCATCTCCACCTCGATTCTCCCGACCATCCTCCCCACACACAGCAGCAGACCCTTACAGAGCAATAGAACCACTCTGCTCTCCTCCGTGACTCGGAACAAGCCCTCATTGCGACAGCCCAGAGTCGCCCGCCCGCACCAGGAGGGAACACGACCTCCGTGCCCCTCATTTACTCTTTCTTGCAAAGTACTCCTCTCGCTTCGAGACTTACCCCCTCCTCAACATCACCCTGCACCTCTCCCCTTACAACATATTCGCCTTGAAACCCCTCCACAACTTCCATCTTGGTGTCTCTAGACTCATGTAGATCGCGGCCATCGATCGGCTCAGGTCGCAAGATCTCTTCACCCGGCTTTGTTAGTGATCGAAAACAACTCCCTTTCTCCGATCTTACCACCGGGGACAGGTAAATTCGCTCCAAACCTTGCTCGGAATCCATCTTTCTTCAAGCTAGTTCCTCAGACACCCTCTCCATCATTTCCAATATCTGCATAAACTCCCTCTCCATATTCATCAAGATCTCCCTCGAAAACCTCAACTTCACCCATGGTTTCCCCACTCATTCGTATATCCGCATCTCATTTATCAACTGCGCCTACATTTTCGCTGATTACATCCCCACCCTTTACAACTGCCTCCCTCAACGAAACGAACTCTTAGCCTACGAGCACCCCATACACCTCCTTCAACGAATCTTCGCAGTTCCCTCCTTCGGCCCTTCCAAACTTCCAAAGTTCTCTCATGTCCTCTTCGCCGGGTCCAGAACTTTGAACTCCACCCAGTCGTCTGTATTTCCAAGCTAGTTTCCCTTATTGGTTTTACGCGGGAGTCTTCGAGCATGCCCAACTTCGACCCAAAGGAATTCGCTTTCGTTCAGTTCCTCAAAATCTTCCCTCCACGGGGCAATTTCTATCATACCTTCAACTGCATATACCTCAGACTCGCAAACGACGATGATCAGAAGCCATGTACAAGTGATTTATAGACGGCAACGCATGCGGCGCGTGACACAGGGCGTCAATGAGGCGCTGATCTAAAGTGCCCCTCCATAACGGTTAGAAAAAAGTGTAAATATGCCTCACTGCACGCATTCTCCCAACCGACAACTTTCACCGTGCCAAGTGCGCAATCGTTAATAAAAAATGTAGTTCAGGTGGTGGTAGTACATACATCATAAAAAACTTATCAATTTACCAAAACGCCCAAAATTAGCACATTTAAAGACTTTGCGCTACATTTCGGCAGAGATGTAGCGCCGCAACCACCCGGACCGCTGCTCGGGTGGGGGATAGATGGAAGGCGCATGGGGGGCTGGCTTAAGGGCTATTGTGGACAACGAATCAGCCTTACTGGGGTATCTGCGGGGGTCCAAATTAAATTTCACAGGTGAAACTGGAAACCCTCACAAACGTCCTCTCTGTAGTCTTTCCTTTCTCCTATGTCAACATATCGTATTTTTACACTATTTTGCCGCCCTTTGACTTGAAAAATATGTCGGTGCACATTTTTATTCCATGTATCTCCAAGAATTCGATCGGGAACTAGTTAATTCAGAAACATTTAATGAAAGATAGCCTTCTTGTACATATTAAGGTCCTCAAATACCTCTTCAACATTTTCTACCTCCGCTACATCCCAACAGAGCATTCCATGATTACTTTCACCTCCTCAGTTTCCCTTCCGTCCTCTACAGAAACCTCCACATGAATGTAACTCAGTAGGTCTCACGAGTCCATTCAGACCTCCTTATCTACGGATCCCCCTACATTCGCCTTAGCCTCCTCCAGCTCCTCCATTTCCTCTAATTCCTCCAAAATTTGACAGTGAACACCACCCCAGAGAGCTTTCCCAGTCTATTCTTCTGCGTTGACCCTCTTAGTTCAGCAAGCTCGTTGTCCATCGAAGCAAGGTAGTTGATAATACGACTGTGTTTGGTTGATTTCTCGATGTTAAAGGACGAGAAGAGTATAGTTGCGTTGATAAAAAAGTAATATAGTTTATGAGGGAGCCCATGGAGTGATTCATGGCAAGGATTTTGTTTCAACAACACTGCTATCGCTCTTTCAGTAAGATAACTTCCCGGCAATTCTCGTGGCCTTGTTTGAGATAAAAAATGCAACCAGATATTGCGGTTTTGTATTTGTATCCATTCCGAGCGAACCAGAAAAAATCTGTTATATAAAATGCCGGAACTGAGTTTGGAAAAAGGAAAGGATCACGTTTGGAGAGGTTTCTTTTCTAAAAAGGAGTTCTATTTCTTCAAACATACATATAAAATAGAATCGTACAGTGACTTTGAATTTGTAACGGAAACAGACTGTAGGATTCCTCTTTACGAAATTAAAAGAAGTATGACTGGATTACAGAATCATAGGTCAAGAATGGATCTATCAAGGAAGAAAAAAGGAATTTGCGGAAAGAAGCGGTTTTATATCGACAGAATTATCGCATTTTTGAAAAAAAATTCTCTCACAAAATGCACCATAAAAATTCCTTTACTTTTCGCTTGACCATTTCAACCCAGTCAACGCAACAAAAAAACTTCTTTTTATGTCCATTAAACCGCTTTCTGAATACCCTCCGCACACGTATGATCCATCTTGAACTTTTAAAGATCTACCACCACATCCACCCTCTCGAATCTGCGCACGCAATTAATTAATTGTATCCTCTGGTTTCCTGTTCTGGCGCCACTAAGTTGACCATACATCGACTTCTTTTGCCTGAAATCTCCTTTGTCTCCATACTTTTAGACCTCTAATATCTTGTTTTACCTATTACTGTATCACAACTCAACACTTACCTCTACTACCCCAGTCCCTAAAACGACGGTACATGCTTTTCTGTGCCTTGTCCCGCCTTCTTTCTCCTACTAAGCAGACCACATAGCCTCACTGCTGCTCCCCGCTCTTCCTTCTTCTTTCTTCACCGACAGTTAACAAACTAATACTTTGCGTTATTCTTTTCTTTTACTCTTTCTACCTACAAAAGAAACCATACCTGCATCTTTGTATCCTTTACCCACCTGCATCCTCATTTTAATAAATCAGAAAGAAAAATCGCATCATCTTCTGTTAATCCTCATTTTGATTTCTTTACTGAATTCCAAAAAACGCATCTCGAATGTGCACCCTAGTTCCTTCCGCCTAGAGTACTGCAAAAGAGAACTAATTCCTCACCAGGACTTCCATCACCTCAGAGCGCTCCAATATCATCGCCCACAAATATATTAATTATCACCTATAAAGTTTGCGAGTCATTGCGAATATATTTTCAACTTAAGCTAAACTTAAAAGGCAACCAATACTGGAACGCGTAGGAAAATAGACAATACATTGATTACATGACTTCTGACTGTAATTTACTTCCAATAAACCTAGTTCAAAAGCACTCAACTAAAGATTTAGAGTGTCCAGAACTACAAATGGAGCCAATAGAGTCATTTGCTCCTGTGCTTCATTGGAAAGTAGACAGAGGGGCCTACGCAGGTGTTTGATGAGATTAATCTGAGGATCTACGGAGGATTGATCCGTCTGATATATATTCTTCCAAAGATGAACTGAAAAGGGCTCTGCTGAGCAAAAATTTATGTACGGATACAAAATCGCCTTAAAAAAGATGAGAACAGGGAAGTTCTAATATTGATTGAAAAATCGCCATCATTATTAGAAAAGAGATGATTACGAAAAGAGATGTTATTAGAATACGTATAAGTGAGAGAGATTTTTATTCATGTAAATCTCCTCTAAAGCGTTGTTGTATCAATGGAATACACAAGAAGGCGTTTTCCACCACTTTCGATTCAAAATTTTCTCTTTAATATGTTTCCCTGTTGAAACATTAAATAGCTATGATACCTTAATGCTTCTTCATTGCTTCAATATTTTAAGATTTCAATCAATGATAAAACTAAATTTAATTGCGGTACGCTTTTGATTAAAAATGAAGCTTTTGTTCGCTTTGATCCACTGTGAAAAAGGATTCAAATGTAATGAAAGGCGGCTATCGGCCCAGAGGAGCGTGAAAAGCTTCCCATCATTCTTCTCCCGACCAGCTAATGTGCACATAACTATATATTAGTGGCACAGGCGGCTTCTGCTCTACATTTTGCGGTACTTACTGCTAAAAATCTTCAAAAGGTAAAAATTATAGCCTCTTGACACAGGTTCACCAGTGAAAAATAGATAAAATATCAGAAATAGTCATGAATACTGACCAGATGAGACTATTCAGAAGGATATTACCCTATGAGGGGGGGCCGTGGGTGTCTTCAGAGGGAGTAGTGCGCAGGTTCAGAGCGGCGAGAGTTGGAATGAACCTTCGCCAGGGGAAACCTCCACTTCCACATCTATAACCCCAATTTACAATTATACAAACCACATAGTCGCTGAAAGAGACTTTCTTCTTGACTTCGCCATGTTACAGACATCCGGAGTTGTCGTATCCACGACAGCTACTTCAGCAGTACTTTCTTTCGCTCCTCCAATGCCTCCTTCAGATCCTAGGATCTGAGGAGAATTTCTGCTGGTTATGCAATCTATCATATGAATTTTCGAGTGTCTCATCACCGCAAAGAAATCGCTAGCAATGAGATCGACAAAATGCGTGATGCAGGAAATATCACTACACCATCTTCAGTCCGGCTGTTTCCTATCGTAATTTTGACAGAACAGGACGTCAGAACCCGCTTTAGTGAAGACTACGGTACTCTTAACGAAAAATAAAGACTGAAGTCTGGCTGTTGCACAAGATCAAATACATATTCGATGGTTTGAAGGAAAGCTCCATCTCCACAACTCTGAAACGCTTCTTAGGGTATTCGCAGGTCCAAATGAGCGAATAATGCAAAGGTATGAATACCTTTGGATGCTATTTTTGCATATTTAAGTTCTAAATGATTCCCTTTAGCCTGATGAAGGCGCTGTCTACATTCCAGCGAATGATGAATATAGTCCCGATAGTTATAGCATTGATACATCCGGTATATCTGGAAGAAGTCGCCGTGTTCCTCCATACGATCGAGAAGCACATTCGGAAAGTTAGAATCGTCTTCGAAGAATTTTTTTAAAGATCTTAATCAATTCAAAAATCACCAAATGTGCCTTTGCGAAGTCTAACGCAAAGCATATTGGTCGTTTCATAAATAACAATGGATTTCACATCGACAAAGTGAAAATCGGTGCCGCCAAGAAGTCACAAGTGCCTAGTAACACGACTTAGCTGCGGGGATTCCTCGGCTTTTGTGGTTAGTATCTCCGCTTTATCGACAACTTTTCAGATGTATTTGCCACTATTTACTCCGCAAATTCCGTAAGTAGGAAAATGAATTGAACAGAAGAAATGAGGGGTAGTTCAAGGTCATAAAAGAGAAACTCACATCCTAGCTCGTGTTGGCTATCCCAAACTTCGAAGCTCCGTTCTTTGTGGAAAAAGATGCCTCGAGTGTATCCAAGGGAAGCGTTTCTTGTTCAGAAGAAAGAAGGGAGGAAGATAAACCCTGTAAAATACGCGGGTCGCACCATGATTTCTGCCGAGCGGAACTTTTTTACTTGTGGGAGTGAAGCTCTTGTCCTCACTTCACACTTAGGAAGTACTAAGTGTACTTTCTTTCAACTTATCACTTTGAACTAGTACCTCATCATCATTACCTTCAGTAAGCCCTTAAAAAAGAGACTTGAAGCGGAAGACTGACAATATGGCTGGACTTGCTAGCCATCTTACGAGTTTGAGTTGGATCATCGGCCCAGAACAGGGAATAGACCTGCGGAATACCTTTCAGGTATGGTACAAAAAGGTCTCCTAAACGCCTCTAATTTCGACGATGGACATCTTGTTATCATTCCTGAATCTGTTAGTTCTGCCAAGATTCCCTCGGTATAACCGTATCCAGTTAATGTAGCCAGAAGGTAAAAATATCCTGGAAAAGATAAATCCAAGTGCCGCTTGATGAAACGAGCCGCAACACACTTCACAATATGGAAAGGAAAATAATGAGGCCTAACGATAATGGCATCCAGAAGGTACCGGAAATCAAGAAGAGACCTGGGATTCTGCAAATATTACAAGACAAAGTTGGTCACTGGGAATGGGGAATAACAAAGAAATTTGTTTTCGACAGATAATTATAGTCCCAGGTACACCGGAACGATCCAAACTACTTGCAAAGTTGCGATGGATGTCAATTGTCCAGTCCCTGTACCCCTTATCGGACCACGTCGATCATTTCTCGCAAGAATATCTTCAAATCTTACTATACATACTTCTCTGGACCCTTCCCAAGGTCAAGGGTTGGAAATATTTTCCATGTTATCATCGTCGATCATCTTACAGGCTGTCCGATTTCCGCCAAACGGAACACCACATCCGGAGAAGAAATAGCCTCATTTGTGGAAAAGGAGATCATTCCCTTCTTTGGTCCCCCGAAGAGCGTTTAGTGCAAACACTGCTGAGTTTTTTCCGCCGCTAGTCTCGGCGACTCTATAAAGAAGAATCTAGTCGAGTAGAGCACCGTCCTGGCCTGCCAATTTCAAACGGACGCGCCGAAAGGATGGTGGGCACTATCAAGACTGCATTGAAGAAAATGGGGATAGGAAAAGGATCTGACTGGAAATAGTGGCTTCCTTGAGTTCTTTATGGCTACCGCCGCCGAAAACATGGAAAAGGTGCCTAGCCGTTCGAGCCCATTTTCAGAGTAATTCCGCGCATAGGTCCATCCAACCACGATGCACTGATACAAAGTTCTTCGGGAGAGAATGACAGGCCAGAGATGCTGGCTGCTTTAGCTACTTCGCGCGACGGGAGTAGATGTGCAGATGCAGCGGCTTGGCATGGAACGTGAGGCTGAACATCTCCAAAAATCTAATCTTAAAGAATGAATATTGAGTTCTGATCGCCCATGGCAAGTATTTAACGTCCACATTTAAGTGAAGTGCTTTCAAATATCGTTTTTTCGGACCATGGTGCATTTGGAGAGGGCATCAATTGCAGTAGTGGTTAGCCTCCTATGCGGGTAGGTATTCCTTACAAGCTATTCATGCCAGGAACCTGGTGCCTTACTCTGTGCGCCCGTTTTTCCTATATAAAAATAAATCCCTACCACTATCCCTAAAAATCCCAGGTCTGTGTTATGTGGTACTCAGGGCTTCTATCGAGGACCGGGGTGATGTTGATTCCTCGTAAAGGATCAACAAAAAGCTACCTATTTGGCTACTTGTCTGCCTTCTTTAGGTTTCTACGTTAGGCAGAGCTGTACTCTAAAGTTTGTTTCCATCCTTTTTTACTAAAGTATTTTATTTATATTTTCATTCTTGTGTGCCTCACAGTGTGTGGCAGTAGAATGTTCTGCCGCACCTGCGTGTATCATCTGAACAGTGTTGTCCATTAGTGAGGGGAACCTGGGACAGAAACAAAGCAAAAAGACCTTCCCAGAATCTCTGATTACCAATTTTGACCCTACTTCCTACCGCAAGTAAGGGAATTTCTACAGATGGCGATAACAAGTGCCCCGTGCGGCATAGTTTCGCAGGAAATTGTCCACAGGAAGTTTTGCTTGTCGAATGCTTATCTCTCGCCATAACTGTGCCATCGCAACGCTAACATATTCTTCAATGAATTAAATACCTCCAAAATCCCAAAGCACTATCCGTTTACCGCAAAAATTGTTTCTCACAGTCCTTCGGTTATGGTAAGCATTTCCTCAACACCCTTTGAATCCAGCCTTTTGCTGTTTTCTCATATCAAATTTCCATAGCTCCAACAAGCCAAAACAACAGCTGCGAAAAGCGAACCACAGCTTCTGTATGCGAGGACCGCCCGAAAGCCAACAATGTTGCAAAGAAAAACAAACTATGAAAATGACACAATTATACACAATTATTCTTCTTGTTTGTATGATGAAAATCGCTGGCTACTGCGATCGAATCTGGCAAAAAAAGAGTTTAAAGTAAGTCTTCTAGAATACCCTCAAGCTTGCGGAACAGAGCCTTGGCATTAAACGAACGGCGAAAGGATGGCAAAAAATTTCACTCGTATCAAACAGGAATACTATCTTTTTGTTTCGACGCTAAAACAGTCCGGAGGTGATGCCCATGATGATGAAGATCTCTTCAACTCCCCTGAGTTTTTCGAGAAGATGCACGAGTTGGAGCATGAAAAGTCCCGGCATGGTCCTCTAGCTCGGTACTATATAGCCGACGGAAGTAGCTCTTCCGAATTAACGCACTCCAGCACGCGTTAACATAATAAAAAATCGCGAAATCTTTGCTTTCGTAGTTTATCAAGACGCAAGAAAAAGGTAACTAGATTTTAATACATGAGTTTCGCAAGTAAGCGAGTAGCACTAGAAGACTAGGTACATTTTAGAGCGACTTGTCGAAAAGTTTTTATCGCCTTTCTCTGGGCTGAAGTCGTCCATTTTATAGAATTGAATATTGCGTCGTTGTTATTTCCTTCTTTTGCCTCAGTGCTGATCACAACATTCTCATCCTCCTCATCCGCCGCTGAAAAATAAATTTCCTTGTCCTCACAGTAATCAATTATTCAGTTGTGTAGCGTTCACAAAAAATACAAATAGCACGATCTTGTTCTCGTGATGGAGACTTATACCATCTAGTAGGACGGAAAACAGATTTTTTTGTATTTTAAAAGAAAATTTTATGGGTTTTCTTGTGATGCTTGCGACTTTATCCCATGTGCATAGCACGGAATAATCTTTTCCATCTCGCTATGTTCTATTTACATCATGTCCTTAATCAACTAAAATGCGTAATCTCCGTCGAGATTTGGTCTTACCGGAATTCCAGAAATAAGTAGGGGTGGGGTGGCTCTCAGCTATTTCGGACCTTCATTACTCTTCTTCAATAGGGATTGATCCAAAATGTTTGAGTCACCAAGAACTCCAGGTTTTGCGATATCATCATAAGTATAAAGTCGATCCGCTGCTACCACTACGAACAAAAGTATTTTAGTTTAGCCCTTATAGCATCTGTATTCGTAGTACTTTCGTCGTGTTTACTGCTGCTTGACATCAAAACTGTACCATTGTGCGTACAAGGGAAGTTATCAGTAGCACCTAGGTAGACTAGCTACGCTATGGATAGGGAAAGTAAAGGATTCTTTTAATGAGAAGGTTCGGGACTGAACACCTCGGTGAGACAACGGACGGTTGCGTAGACGCTGTTCAAACTTCTCTCTCTGGCTTTTCCGGAGGTGGAAGAGTGTAGCGAAGCGGCGTACTGTAGATATACCGCACGTCAACGGTACTTTAATGTTTTCTTACAGTAGAAACATTACAAAATCTCAACCATAGCGCGAAACTCCCCCAGTCGTTCAAATTGTGTGCGGTTACAGTGCGCGGTGTGTCACATACATAACGGGGGAATATTAAATTTAAATTACGCCACAAGAGTCAGCGCAGCTCATTGTGTTGGCTCATTGAAATCACGACAAAACGATCGCGAGATCGAGATCGCCCGGTGGCGATCCATATTCTTCCAATTTCAGCCACGTCAGCACACATGGAATAGTGTTCACCTCTCACTACCAAACCTAGACGATCGACGACGGAGGCTGTGTGGTGGTTGAAAGACATCAGAACAAGCTCCACTGTGTGCAGTAAAGGTGGTCTGTGCTGTGAATAGATGATGAAGCCTTCCGTATCATTCCCGGCGGGGCAAGCTTGCTCGGAATCTCCTCCCACCCTTTAGCGGGAGAAAGTTACCTTACGGGCAACAATTCTATCCTTATTCTCCCATAGACTAGTGCCAGGCAACTCCTAGAGATTTGTTCATCATGACACAGAATCGCGAGCAAGGGGAAGAGCCACCAGTTAAGCAGCGAAAGGTGTTCATCGGGAATCATGCAGCCGCGGGGGAAATGGTGCCATCCCGGTGCTCTAAATTGTGTTTGGGAGCGATATTGAAGATTTTGTGAACGCGGACGACTCGATAGCGAAAAGGAGGGATGTTATAGATATAACGTAAGGTGAGGAAGACGGGATCGAAGTGGAGGTTGATAAAAGGGAATTGGATGAGTATCCACTGAAGTAATGATGTTCAGCAGTGGATTGAGCTCTGGCAAGTACGAATTCGCAAAGGATAATTGTATGCTTGCTATGGAAAGGTAAAAAATGCGTCGAGGAACTGTATGGTTGATGAGGATTCACCGGCCATTCCCGAGTTTACACCTTTCAAGTCTGCTAGTAACGTAGAAGAGAGTGTTTCTTATTCCAAGTACAGCTTGACCTGAGGTATAGTAAACGGTTTGGCGGGACCAGTGTCACTTTCGCGCACAAAGACTACTTTACTGTCGAGTTCGGTGCCGGAGACTTCGAAAAGTCCTAACAATTCGCCAATGCGGGACACAATATTCTCTCTCCACAAGAGAACTAGGTCTTCTGGCTGACAGGACCTATCGCTTGACGAAATGAAGGCGAGGTGAAGTGCTCGGCGTAGCTTGAACTTGGAAATCTCCACTTCCATCTCCTTTCGAACGGCCTCTGCGATTTTGCTTCTTTCCATTAGTTTTGGTCAAATCGGGCGCATTTCAGAGGCTGCAGAAAGCAGAGGGAATTCTCCGAAAACGAGAGCGTAAATTAAAAGCCCTTCCGGTCCGAGGGTGTCATTCATCGCCTTCGCGGAGCAGGCTGAGCCAAGGTTATTATTTGTGTTCGGTTGATTTTCCATGATTTTTCTGAAGGTGCGGCGCAACAGGTTGTGATATCGTTCCCCTAGTCCAAGGCTAGAGTGGGACTCGATGCCTGTTTCCTCGACCTTAATGTCGAAAACGCGAGATGGATGAACTCATCACCAAGCTGCGAGCCTTGGTCTGTGAGTATCCTGTTCAGGAGCCCAGTATAAATGACTGTCCAACAGTTAATAATTGCTCTCTAGCTGTCTTCCGTAGAAAAAACTTTTAGAAATCGGGCTGCGCTGAACTTTTTACCTTCGTGAAATATGCGTGGAATTGGATCCATGTTGATGTACATGATATCTAAGAGTATGCGCTCGTTGAAGCGCACAATCTCTGCGCCTAGTGTGACCTGGAATCAGTTTGGCGCGTGTTGGATCCTTGGACACGGGTTAAACCTTTTTGAGATTTCCTGCAGGGCCGCCAGCGTTTCAGTTGTTAAGTCATCCGGGTGTTAGTGTTTGATTAAATTAAAGAGCTTCGTCCCCGAAGGATGGAAGAACTGGCGTTACAGTTTCGACAGATGAGCGCGAGAGAAGTAAACATCGGTGTAGAATCGAACTAATGCGAAGAGATGATTACTTGCTGACCTGAACATTGGCACGTACCAATCATCGATGTATAGTAACGTCTGGTCCGAAGTGACGTTGGCTACCCGTTTGACTAATCTGTTGGAAACAGTTCAGGGAGTCCAAGATTCCTTGTAAATTATGTCCATGCCAAGCAGGGCAGGGATTTCAGCGTCTACGATGTCCAAGTCGACAACTATCGTTTGGATACCAGTCAGCGTCTCAAGGGGGATCATAGTACGGCCAAGGAGCGTTAAGTATAGTCCGCAAATCTGATTCTGTTCACAGACGGCATGATCCTTCTTTTGTGCTTTCCAAGGGAGCTTAACATTTGATTTAACTCCTTTCGGCCGACGACTGACTTCCGGGCTCCGATATTGCAGAGAAACCAACTGGGCGTCGCCTATATGATTCTTTTTGATATTGGTGACGTATATGTCTGTCACGAACACGTCATGTTCGGAGTCCGATTTGATCTTCTCTGCGATGTATTACTGGTAACCTCGCCCGCTTAGACGAGAATCCAGGACAGATTGATTGAAGGCGCCTACTGCGGAGGTTACATGACTTAGCAAAATGCTATTTTCGGTAGTTTTGACTGGCTTTACGGAGTTTGGCGAGTATTCATCCACACCAGGCCTAAGCATTTGTATTAAATGCGATACAAATTCCTCCAAGTCCTTGTTTTCTTCGGAGGAACTTGCGATGCTGCCAGATCCTTCGCTCGAATTCCAGGAAGAATCTTCTTCCCCTTTGATTAACTCGGCGAGAATGTGCGTAGCGGAGTCTCCGTTTCTGATCCTGCGGCGAGCTTCCGCTTCCATTGCACCCGGAGCGCATCAATTATCAGGTTTACAGTTGAGTGCACCGCATTTGTAATACTCATTTCGCTTACGGGCCATTTCGAAAGATCGGTCTTGACCACGGCATTGCTTACTCCTATGCGATCGGGATCGGCCATTATAAAGTCCAACATGCCTCAGATTACGACCGCAGCGAGTCATATTAGTCATGAACCCGTTTTGACCCTCGGTAGCGTAGACTTCGGAGATTTTACCCTTCGGGCCGGTTAATAGATGGATATGGTACAGGTTTTGGATCGATTCATAAAGCATAGTGACTAATTTGTTAAAATGTATCCCTGGGACGTTATATTCTGTATCAGGATGCTCGAAAAATCTTGAAACTGGCTCACAGCTTTCCGAAAGTAATCAGCTTTATGAGCATCACTCCGAAAGTCGGGAGGACACTGTGGAACGAGCTCTTTTATGTGAGAAATTATTTTTGTAAGACTTTCGGAGACGTCCAAAATGTTCCCATCACTCATGAATGACCTTGGGCGGAGTTTCCCCAGAGTTCCTTAGACTCGTAGCTGCCTTGCATCGGATATATAATGGCTTTTCAAAGCGTTTACTATCTCAGCGTAGTTCATTTCAGCGTGGTAATTTTAAACGTAGAACTTACAAGCAGTCCCCTCCAGGAAGTTAACGAAATAGTCAGCATTACGAGTCTCCAAAAGATGGTACTGACGACCACAAATTCCGTATAGCTTGAAATTATCCTTCATGTCTTGATTCAGGTTCCCGCAGAATTTGCAGTCATTGAACATCTGTTGCACTTAGTTTGCCTTGCGCGAGTCTTCTTCTCGATTGTTTGCACGGAATGCTGCTGTTTGCTCCCTTAAAGGTTCTTCGTAAGGACATTCAGCGTCAGCAGTTGTGATTCGATGCATCATAATCTGATTTTTGCGGTCGATGCGAGGAGCTGCGCCTATGTTCCTTGGCGAATGTATCGGGCTTCCTATTTCTGTGGGGATTTCAACATTCTCCTATGGCAAAATGGGCTCATTCTGCATTGTTGACGGCTCATTTGCGACTTCTGCCACCTTCAGCGCATCATTTGGGTTTTCAGAATTTGGTGACAGATTCAAAGAGCCAGAAGTGATCTTGTAGGTCTCCAACACACTCTTACCATAGTAAGGATTCACTTCCATAAAGGAACAAAACCAAATCATTGCATAAATCCTTTTTTCTTCTTATTAGGATCTTCTCTCGTAGTTTGGATGAGAAACGGTATCGGTATCTCTGAGAATCCATACAGCGGAGCAACATCAAATAGAATAGAGATCGGAGACATTGGCGCGAAATACGCTTCCGTAAACACTTGACGTGGGGGTGGTAGGAGATCCTTCAAGTACTCGCTGACATCTGCGGGTCCGTAGGTATAAAATGAGCATCAGAGCTGGATCAACTCAACTTACGGAGAAGAAAAGAATTCGATCAAATGCTTTGCAGCGGCTAGCGTTGAGACGGCAGGTTCATCTCGAAACGAAGAAGTGGTGATCTTCTTCAAGATCTTATTCATGGTAGACTTGAACTTGGAGCGTGACGTAGGAGCCATGATTTCTGTGCTGAAAGCTTCAGGTATTTTCCTTCGGTTTGAGACTAGGAAGAGGCTCGGTGGGAAGGAAAAGAAACAGGAAAAAGGGTAGCAAACGAACCCGGATTGTCGTGTTTACTGCTGCTTGACATCACAACTGTACCATTGTGTGACCAAGGGAAGTTATCAGTGGCACCTAGGTAGACTAGCTACGCTTTGGATAGGGAAAGTAAATGCTTCTTTTAATGAGAAGGTTCGGGACTGAAAACCTCGGTGAGACAACGGACGGTTGCGTAGACGCTGTTCAAACTTCTCTCTCTGGCTTTTCCGGAGGTGGGAGAGTGTAGCGGGCGGTGCACTTTAGATATAACGCACGTCAACGGTACTGCAATTTTCTTTAGAGTAACAACCTGAAAACTTTTCAACCATGGCGCAACAAAAATTTACCGTTAAGTATTAGACCTTTCCACCACAGCGGCGCGCAGCTGCGATTCCCCCAGGATATCCACGGCTATATTCGTCGCGCTGGCCTCATTCAGTAGGGCCACCGTGTCACTCGGTAAGATCCTTGGTTTGATGCCGTACAGCATTTGGAAGGGAGAGGGGGCCGTTCCATGGTCGCGCCTTCGATAATCATACAACACTTTCGGGAGTGCTCCGCCCAGTCCCCCCGTTCTCAACAATAGACCTTTGGGTCGCGTGCTTGATAGTGCTTACCATCCTTTCCGCTCTCCCATTAGCCATCGGGGCGCAAGGGAGAACGACCTTCCATTCCTCTCCATGTTCGCTCATAATGCTCTTGACCGACGCGGCCAGAAATGCCGCGCATTTTCCGGCAAAATCTTCTTCGGCGGCCCGAATGGCAGTATTATCTCATCCTTGACGAACTTAATCACAATGTCTGAAGTGGAATTCATCTTCTCCAACGCAATCGGCCAACCACTTATGTGTTCCACAGCTATTAACGCGAACCTCTTTCGGGCCTCCGACGGCTTGAAAGGCCCAGAAAAGTCAATCGAAAACGTTTCGAAGAGTCCGGTGACGGGCGCTCTTAGGTTAGTGTGTTAGGCCGGGAGCCTGCGAGCATGTTGACAGCAATCGAATTCCACGACTTATTCCGTGATTTCGAGGTATACCCCTGGCCACCAGAAGCGATCCCTGACAAAATTTTAGGTTAATCAAACGTCCCAGTGTACTGTATCGTCGTGAAATGTTGCTAGTATCTTGCTGCATTGCCCCAGCGGGGCACGACGCGTAGCCCCTCCTTCTTCCGCCAGAACAGTGTGTCGTTCTAGAGCAAAAACTACTTCGCGTCCCTTTTTATCGCAGCCTTATTCTTCTTGTCCTTTTTTTGGATCTTTTTCCTACAAGAACCTTGCCACATTTAGTAGCCGCGGTTTCAAGCCCGCTAGTTCGGGATCGGCTCAACATGCTGTTTCGACTAATCCTTCTAAGAGGTTCTCCGCCTTGTCTTCTCCATGCTTCTGGCCGCCAGTAGGCTCGCGCGAAAGATAATCGGCCGCCCCATTGGCTACACCAGGCCGATACTTCAGCTCTAAATCGTACTCGGCCATTAAAACGAACCACCTGGTGAGCCGCCCGTAAATGTCCTTCTTTTAAAACGCTGCCCGCAGGACTTGATGGTCCACATGAACCACAAATGGCTTGCCAGACAAGAGATACACTTGGAACTTCTTAACGGCAAACAACACAGCGAGAGCCTCCCGCTCGCTCATTGAATAGCGGCGCTCCTGTTCAGTCATTGTCCTTGATGCGAATTGGATGTAGTGTACCTTTCCGTTCGCCTTCTTCTGAGAGAGGACTACTCCGAGTGCAGACGAAGACGCGTCTGTCTCCACTATGAAAGGGAGTCGAAGTCGGGGAACGATAGCACTGGTGGCGTAGTCAGCTTTTCCTTAAGGTACTGGAATGTCTCCTGCATCTCCGGAGTCCACTTAAAAGCCTTTTCAACTGATGTGGCCGCGAGCAGCACCGCAGAACTATCTGCAAAGTTCCTTATGTAGCGCCGATAGTACCCTGCCCGCCCGAGAAAACTCCTCAATTCGGTCACATTCCTCGGCTCGGGGCTTCCGCTATATCCTGTACCTTGTCGATGTTGACCTTTATGGCCGTTCCGTTGACCACATGACCAAGCAACTTGACCTCAGAGTGCGCGAAACTGCCCTTTTTCACCTTTAACTTCAGTCTTACCTCTTGAATCCTTTTGAACACCTCCAGGAAATGGCCTACGTGTTCTTCCATTGTCTTGGAGAAGATGACCGTGTCATGTACATACACCCTGGCGAAGGGTAGATCTCGGCGAAGTTCGTCCATCATTCGTTGGAACGTCGCAGGCTCGTTCATTAACCGGACGGCATGACCTCAAACTTGTACGTTCCATACCTAGAAACGAACGTGGTTTTATCTTTGCAACTTTCAGCTACCCTGACTTGTCGATATCCGGTATACAGATCCAGAGTTGCAAAGACCTTCGAACCAGACATATCGTCGAACAGCCCCTCGATCTTCGAAAGTGGCCACCGGTCTGGCTTCATCACCTTTCAACTGTCGGTAATCGACGCAGAACCTGGGCCTCCTGTCCCTGTTTGTCGCTATGACCACGGGAAACGACCAAGCGGAGCTCGAAGGCGTAGTGACTCCAGCTTCTAGCAACTCCCCAACCTCCTTCTTAACGACAGCGTTGTGTTTCGGCGGCATCCAGCGAGCGTTCATATGGATCGGGGTGTCATGAATCAGATCGAAAGAGTGTAACACCGGAACCTTGGATGTTTCCAGGTGGCGTATGTCCAAGGCGATCACGTCTTTATCCCTTAAGGACTTCACCAACGATCCTTGGTCCATCTTCGCAAGGTGTTTTATCTTTGTGCTCAGCAAAATCGGCGCGTTCTGCTTCTTCATCCTCCACATCGCAGTCCAGCTCTACATTATTGCCTTCCAGATCGGGCTCGCACGGTCCCTTATTCAAGATCGCCAGCACGAGCTCGTGTTCTGTAGCCGATTCGTCGTCGCTACCTCCTGATTCCGAGGATGACGACGGCGCAAACTGCTCACTCCCTGATTCCTCCGCGTATGTAAAATCCTCGCTATCAGTGAGAGGTCCGTCTACTACCGGCGGCTCGCAGAGAAGGGGCAGGAGGACCTTCTTTTTCCCTGCTGCCAAAGAAATTGTTGGCGACCATAATCTAGTTTTGCCTCCATGTATTCCAGGGTGGGGCTTCCGATGATCGCGTCAAACGGCGTGTTTCGTACCTCTAAGAAGACCAAGGGCACCACCAAAGTTCCAAAAGAGACTGGTGCCTCCTGCACACATCCAATGACTTGAGCAACCGTTCCATCGGCAACGGTGACCTAACGGGCAGTGGCTGTCGGGGCGAGTGCCAGCCTCTTGCAGAAGTCCCAGAACATCAACTTCGGAACTGCACCCGTGTCCAACAAGGCATGCGTCTCCGTACCATAAGCTTTCACAGCTACAAAAATCAACCGTCGAGGCCCTCTGACTGATTCGACGTGCAGGCCTGAGTCACCGGGACAGTCTTGGAGATCAAACTCTTCAAATATTTCTTCGCTTCGTCAGCGTCCTCGCGGAGAAGATGACCGAAGTTCATTCCTAAAGAGGCCGAAGCCAACTCCGCAACCACATTGAACTTCCCGACATGGTCCTAAAGGGCGGCTGATGCCTTCCAAGTCTTCCTCTTCTCGCGTTTCTTCTTCTGAGGAGCCGAAAAAACTGTCGGCAGGCGGACCACAGGGGCCTTATTCATCAGCGCGTCGATGTCCATAACATTATCTCTGCGCTGTTTCGGAGGGGCTTGGCCATTGGCACTCCATTTTGCCGCGGCCACCACATCGTCCTTGCGAGGCTCCTTCACGACTATCATAGGCCCGTCGTCCCGCTTCTTTTTCATGCGGAGTTCCTCCTTCGACTCCGGACTTGCCCCTGCGATTGCAACGTGTCGGCTTTCAGCCTGACACTCTTTCTAACAGCAGGTTGCCTCTGAGTGGCCTCTACTCCCACTGAAGGAACAAATGGTGTTCCTGTGGTAATACTGAGGGCACTTGGTGGAACGCTGTCCCTTTTGCCAGCAGACATTGCAAATATAGTCTTCGTCAATAGGTGCCGCCGTTCCTGCCTTCTTGAACTGTTTTTCACAATCAGGGTAAGCTCCGCAAACTAACTCGCGAGCTGGTGCACTCGCTCTTCCAGCTAAGGCGGCTTCAGGGCGAGCGTGAGGCCTCTGCAGAATTTTCATTGGGGCAATCAGTGGCGCCCTAGCTTCCTCTTAATCGAAAGAGAAAGCTTTCTTGCCAACCTGAAACTTTTTTATCGCCTTTTTGAGCCCATTATAGTCCGTACAAGTCCGAAACATGACGAACTGTGCCATTTTAGGGTGTCTCGCCACTTTTTTGCGCAGAAGCCGAAATGATGCCGTTTCATTGAAGTAGACCCTCTTGTATAGGGCGTCAAGTCTTGCAGGGGACCCTCCAATCTCTCTGGCCTTGATTACAGCCATCACAGCCTCGTGAACTTCTTCTTCGGGCTCACCTTCTTACTGAATTCCACCAGCTTCTTCTTCTTCGCGACATCATAATTCTTCGCTTCCTTGTTGAGCGACTCATTGCGTGCAAGATCATTATAGTAGACGTCAAATGCAGCCCCCTCCAGGTGGCAAAGGATCCGTAGGGCCTTCCCGTCGTCTGGTTTACCTCTTATCGCGACGTTCTCGAACGCAAAAAGAAAACGACCGATGTCAGACGAAGGGGATTCATCGAAGGATAGGTGGGGATGATTTTTGTTTTGGCGTCTGTCATGTCGAACCTTGGATGCGGTACCATGTAATGCTTGTAATTTTCCTTTATTTTTCCCGTCCTTTTTAGGCCAAGCGTAAACTACCTCCCTCTATCATGGGCGCGGCACAGAACAGCGCTATATGTACAGTACAGTACTGTTTCGTGCCTCAACCCACACCCCCTCCTGGCGTGCAGCGGGGAAACTTCCAGACGTACCTCCCTAGGGTGTGGCGCTGTACAGTATAGTACTGTACTTGGCATAACAGTAATCTACGTACCACAAAACGCCCATTCAACTTTGAGACCCCATTAATTCAAGGACTGTACCCCTAAAATGGATAAATCTCTGCTTGTAGAATCTCCCATCACCATGTTGTACCCTTTGTGTACAGATTAAAGATGAGAAAGGGTCGGAGCCTTGCCTCCCCAGGACTCCGGTGGCGAGGACGCCACTCCCTTTATTTTATATGCTCCCCGAGCTCACCCGACGGCGGGTCGGTAGCCCTCAGGGAATGCATCCCATGTCATGCTGACACTAGGGCTAATGTAATTACTGGTCCCTCCAGCCGGACCCGGCTTTGCCCCTCTGTGGGCACATTTCAGTACAGCTAGCGGCGCACACAAGTGGTCTCTATCACCCCTCCTCGCCGCTAGCCCAACAAAGCACCTCTCAATAAGTGCAAGAAGCAATACTCACAGCAACCTCATCGTTGACACACCCGCCTATCTGAGATGATGAAAACTCAAAAATAAAGTTGATCACAGTGCACACACTGGAATTGAACTCACTTAAATCTATTTCAGAAACACTCCCAAACCAACTAGGCCACAAGTTCTTCAAATATTTGCCATTCAAATTGAATATCCCAAGATAGGCCACGTGTAACCATAATCATGAATTCCAATTAAATCTGGAGGGTTTCAGAGGGTCTGGTATAAAAGGGTCCCGCAAAATTTGCACTAACGTGAACTGTTCGCAGTGAACCCTGAAGTGACTGACCGCTGTAGCGAATTGAGGGCCAAACCACACCCGGAAACGGGTGTGGGGAGGAAGAGGTGTTGTCCACGAAAGTGTAATTCCCCGTCACTGAAGGTACCGCAGCCAAAGAGGCAAAAGGCCTAGCCATAAAAGTTAGACGTTACCTTTTGCTCTTCTTTTGCAGCAAATCCAAATTCCAAAGGCACTTTCGTTGAGTGTATCACTTCGAACTTCTAACACAGCAAATTTTTGCGATGCTTCTCTAGCGTGCGACGGTCAACAGACTTAGTCAAGATGTCTGCAGGCTGATCGGCACTGCTAATGTGAACTATCTTTGCAGCTCCAGACTTGATGTGATCGCGCACGTGATGGTACTTGACGTCGATGTGTTTGCTCTTAGCAGACACTTGGTCTTTCTCAGCGATGGAAACTGCTGCCGTGTTGTCAGAATAAACTGGTGTGGTAAGATTTGGCATCTCGTCAAAATATGGCCGGGCGTAGCTCATTTCTAATGCCAGTCTTCGCACCCACGTTAACTCCTTTACGCATGATGAAAGTGCCACATACTCGGCTTCAGCAGAAGATAGAGCAACGATTGTTTGACGTTGGCTCTTCCAAGCTACTGACGCATCATTAATCGTGATGATGAATCCCGTCGTGGACTTTCGGCATTCTTGGTCTCCAGCCCAGTCCGAATCCACGAAGGCACGAATGTTGAAGCCATTTGCAGCTGTAGCGAGATTCTTGGTTCTTCTTGGAAACAAAATGCCCAATTGTCTTGTACCAGATATATAGCGTAGCAATCTCTTGACTAAAGAAGCGTGTCGGACAGTTGGACTGTGAACTTGACGTGCTAATGCGTTGACTGCATATGAGATGTCAGGTCTTGTACATACTGCCAGGTGTAGCAACTCTCCAATTGTTGCACGGTAGATAGAATGATCTCTTTTGGAAAGCATAGTGTCGTTTTCATGTGCAGAAGTAATATCCGCTTCTTCTGGCAGGGGGGTCCAAGCACCGTTTGCCTCGTAGAGGCCGTGCCTTTCGAGAAGCTCATCGATGTACCTCTTCTGGCAAACCTTGGTTCCTTCGATTCCTTGATGTATCTCCCAGCCCAAAAACGACTTCAGCTCCCCGAAAAGCTTTACATCGAATTCCTTGCATAGCCTTTCCTTAAAATGCTCGAGCAACGGCTTTGAATTGCTGACGAAGGCCATATCGTCAACTATGACAACAAGAATAATGAACTCCTTTCCACATAGCTTGTAGAATACCCGAACGTCAATAAGAGATTGCTTAAAGCCCCATTTGAGAATGGTTACTGCAAAGAGTGATCCCCAAATTCTTCCAGCTTGACGTAGGCCATACATGGACTTGAGTAGACGGCAAACAAAACCAGGCCTTTCTTGTTTTCCAGAGGAGTCTGTGGGCTGCTCCATGTAGACGATAGCGTCGATCTTTCCATACAGATACGCGCTACTTACATCCCCTCCTTCAACGATGAGGCCTAAAGCAGCGGAAATAGCAAAAAGCATTCGGATGGCTTCTTTGGAAGCGACAGGGGAATAGAGAGAATCAGGATCAAAGTCAATACCAGGCATTTGCATATCTCCTCTAGCCACACAACGCGCGCGATGAAGATGAGTTTTTCCAGATGTGTCACAGGGTTTGAGCCGAAATACCCATGTGTACGGTATGACGTGCATCGAGGAATCGCGAAGGACATATTCCCAAGTCCCTCTCGTTCGGAGAGCTTTATATTCTCTGTCGATAGCTTCGCACCAGAGGGGGTCCAGGATGGCAAGGGCGAAAGAAGTTGGAAGACGAGAGTCCGGATTTCTCTTTCTTGAGGCCGTTGCCCAAGGAAGACATTTCCTTAGTGGTATGCGATAAATGGAAAACGCTCTTGCAAGGAGATCCTCTAGCAGTCCATCGTTGAATCCTTCTTCGTGCTGCAATGTATTCTGCCTTGAGATTCCATCGAGGAGTGAAGATACTCCCGGCAACTGGTCTTCTGAGCAAAAGCGAAAATCCTGCGCTCTGGTCACAATGATGCTCTTCCTCTCTGGAATGTAAATGCGATACAGCGTCTGCTCGCTTTCCAAACCCACAAAGTTTCCATGTGCAGCTCTTGCGGAGAGCTTTCTGTTCTGCCGGGTTGGAGATTGATATAAGAAGGCAAAACCAGGCTGTCCAAAAATCGGCAAGTTCTTGAAGTCAATGCGAGTTCTAGAGTCCCATAGAAGTATGGGAATATTTCCATTAATTCGCTCGGAAGGAAGACGGTTTCGCAGCCAATTCCCGTGACTCATTGCTTCAGCCCAAAGTTGGTCACCTAACTTTGCATCGAATAGTAGGACGCGTGCACGTGCGCCTAACTCCTTCATGAATCTCTCGGCGACACCGTTGCTTTGGGGAGCGTTAGGTGGGCTTGCTTCAAGACGGATTCCGTTGCTCAGGGCGAAGTTCTGAACCGTGCCAGAAAGGTTCTCTCCCGCTCCGTCTAAACGAATGTTGATTACCTTGAAGCCAGTGACGTTTTCAGATCTTTCCTTGTAGTACGTCAGAGCAGGAAATAAATCAGACTTCTTCTTGATGAAGTACACATCAGTCTTGGCGGTGCGATCGTCGACGAAACCAACGGAGTAATGACTACTTCCCAAGGATGGCTGGGGCATTTTTCCACTGATGTCAACATGAACGATCTCAAGAGGGTACAATGTCCTTCGCATGCTTGGCAAAATCGGTCGACGTTGAACTTTTGCAATTGCACAGGGAATACAAAGAATATCTTCCAACAACCGTTTCGGGAACTTTGGGACATCTTCGAATGTGTTCGACAGTCTCATATACCTGCCAGGATGAGGATGACCAGTACGACTGTGCCATTCCAAAGCCAATTCCCGCTGGGTTTTTGTGCGGACTGAGTTTAAGCATTGGAAGCACACTTGATCCACGGATGTCGTCTCCATGTGAAAGACTTGAGCAGATTGCGGATTTTGGACTTGATTTTCTTCGTCAGGTGGTATTGGAAGACGGTAAAGACCATCATCATCAATCTCAACAATTTTGGTGGGAGCGGTAGATTTGCGCAATGAAATGACACAGGAGCTGACATCTTCGCGCGCCGGCGGATCCATCGTGAACAACACATTGAGAAACTTCGTAAGTACCCCAACAGACAGGATGTTGCATTGAAAATGTGGAGCATGGTATGCTTCTGCAAAGAATCCACCTGCTAACGGGATGAAGACCTCTCCTTTTCCAACAAGAACGGAAACTTCAGATGCGGCCTGAACATCTTGCTTTTCAATGCGCTCATAGGATCTGAATGATTTTCTTGAATGGAAAAGTGATGTGAACCACCAGAATCAATCAATGCTTCAGAAGATTTTCCATCCCCACATTTTGCTACAGTGCTCTTGTACTTGACCTTGGCCATAAATCCATACGGTTTACTCGAGTTTGATCCTTGGTTATTTCCATTGTAATCTTGTCCACGATATTGATGCGGAGGGTGCTGATCTGGGACCAGAACAGGTTGGGCGGAAGGTCCAGGTGCCCGATTTGAGCCATTGTAACTGCCTGAAAATTGTTGATTGTTATCCCATGAATGGTTTGCAAAATTCGGAGTTGGAGGAAAAGCTTGATTACCATGTTGGGGAAAGTAAAATTTTCCGCCACGACCGCGACTACCGCGAAAGTATCCTCGCCCCAATCCACGACCTCTTCCGCGACCACGTCCCCGAGATGTACCTAGCTTGTCTGCGCGAAAATAACATTCCTTGGAACGGTGTCCTGGCTTCCCACAAACCCAACAAACGTCTGAACTCGAGGATCCATTGCTCTTGTTGATTCTTGCTTCTAAAAATCTTTCTCCTCTTCCTTTGAGCGCTTTGCCAGCAGCAGAAGCTTTTGGAACGCTGATACCATCAGTATCAGAGTGCTTCGACTTCTTTCTTGAAATCTCAGTGGCGATTGCCGTAAGAATTTCTTCATAAGACAGCTTGCTTGAGATCATAGCGATAGGTGAAAAGTGCTCGGGTAAGGTACGAATAAGTTTAGATGCCTTCTCTTCATTCGGCACAGCCTTGTCAAACGAAGCAAGCTTTCCAAGGATTTCATGAAACTTGTTGAGATGTTCTTCCCAACTGGATCCTTCCTTGTAATTCAATGCTTCCAGATCTTGAAGAAGATTGATCACCGTTTGCTCGTTTGAAGCGGTGTAGAGACGGCTTAGTGCATTCCATAGATCTTGCGCTGTTCGATCATCATCATCGATGATGGTACTTGTCTGAGCCATGGGTCCATTTGCGAGTGTCAGAACTATTGC
The DNA here is from genome assembly GCA_002205965.3 of Kappaphycus alvarezii. NCBI lineage: Eukaryota > Rhodophyta > Florideophyceae > Gigartinales > Solieriaceae > Kappaphycus > Kappaphycus alvarezii. The sequence goes on along the minus strand of NADL03000094.1, from coordinate 68,359 downwards.
AGACTTCGCTCTGATGTTGGCCTTATTCCATCGAGACATCTGCGTGGCCGTTGCATCGTTCGGTCTTGGCTTTAAACCGAGAAGTTCGATATCGTCTCGTTGAATGTACGCCTTTAGTCGGCGGCGCCAAGGGATGAAATCTTTGGCTCCAGTTAAGCGAGGCAGTTTGCCAAGGGACTCACCATCACTCGCCATTTGGATGATTCAAGGGGTAGTGGCAATAATGGAAACTAGTTTTGGAAGGGTCTGATTGTTTTGGAAAAGTTAAACTCGTTGCGATGCTACCATAAAGATGAGAAAGGGTCGGAGCCTTCCTCCCCAGGACTCCGGTGGCGAGGACGCCACTCCCTTTATTTTATATGCTCCCCGAGCTCACCCGACGGCGGGTCGGTAGCCCTCAGGGAATGCATCCCATGTCATGCTGACACTAGGGCTAATGTAATTACTGGTCCCTCCAGCCGGACCCGGCTTTGCCCCTCTGTGGGCACATTTCAGTACAGCTAGCGGCGCACACAAGTGGTCTCTATCACAGATTCCCTTCTGTTGTACGGCATTTTACTTCCGAGATCGACGGTTCTCGAAAGTATTTTCTTCGCCTGCCATTGGCCAGGCGGGAAAACAGGAAAAATCATACTCCATGATTCATGAATCATGCAGTTGGGTCTGTATCAAAACTTTCACGAGGTTTTGAGCTCGTTCATTGATTTCGTGTAAAATACTGTAAGATTTCCCAAATCTGTGGATAAAGCGCCATTTAATTTACCAGGACAGTTTTCGACTCGGAAACCCTATTAGCCTCACCTCAAAAAATGTTTCTACAGTACAGTACTGTACTTCCCTAATCCTAGGCGATTTCAGCTCACCTTTGCAGAGTCGACATGCAACACCCCGGCAGCGATTTCGTATGACAAACTCTACTGCGCGCCGCTTGAGGTCAAAAATCAAGAACGTCATAACGGATATAAACTTTGCAGATAGGCAACAGCAACTGTATGTCGGAAATCTGTCCTAGTTGTCTTTCCCATGTCTTCGCAACAGTCACAGCACCCTCACAGCCCCTCTCGTGGTAGCTCGGACGGCGGCGGCCCTGGCCATAATGCGCCGCTTGAATTCCTTTCTCGACAATGCGTGCGCCTCCTGTCCCAGCTTCCTCATCAGCGCGAGCTTCACGCGTCTCATCTTTCCACGCATTCTTTCAGTCCCTCTCTCCTCTGCCCGTACTTCCACCTTGAACGCCACCCCAACCTCTCCCTTTTTAACGCCATTCGTAAAGTACACCCTCCACCTTCGCCCTCTAACATCTCTCATGCCCCTGAGCATTCCCCTAGCCCTTGCCACCACACGCTCCATCTCCCATCTATCGCGCCCTTTCACAACAAAATGATGCTCCAACCCTCCCACTGCACGTCCCTCCTCGTCTCCTCAATACACTGTCCATCTCCAACCACCTCCGGGGTCGCCGGCCCCAACCAGTACTGATACCACAGACCATCCCTCTTCCCCTGTGCAACACATCCACAAAGTCCGCCAGCATCAGATCCGGTCGAATAGCCCCAGACTCGAAAAAGTCAGACGACAGCCCCCCTTCCGAAACCCGTCCCGACGAGCTGAACACGTTTCCACAACGAACAGCCCTCAAATCGCGGTACAATCGCGCTGCTCATCAGACCCTGCCTCATCAAAAAATGTCTCCAGCGTCGAGTCATTGCGGGGAGGAAATCCACCAGTGTTAAGCAGATATTCCGCGTTGGCAAAATCGGCACGAATCTCATCAAACCCCAAAGCGACACTAGCAGCATTACCATCATTCGCAAACCGGTAATCGGCGCCCGCATCCGTGGCAAGCATGGCAATGTACTGTTCGCCACCGGACAAAAACCACTGGTCTCCAATCGGCTGGTTGAAAAACACGGACGGGCGCTCCGGAAACTCGGCGACACTATCCCGCATTGCGTTGTACCGCTGCTGAATGTCCGCGAAGCGACGGTTGCCACGGCCTCGCGGCCGAGAATCAGACCGATAAGCTTGACCCATTCGGCACGCTCCAGCGGGGTTCGAGCAGAGGGGTCGGCAACAACCAGAGACGGGAGACCGGTGGCTGCATCATTGAAGCCGCCAACCTGGAATTCACCGACGAGGGAGAGCTGCGGGGGTGTCGGCGGGCAGTGAGGAGGGTGTAGTTTGACTCAAAGTTCTCTGCAATTTCCAAGGTAAGGCCGTCGGTGATACGGGCTTGAACGGTAGGGCTGAAAAAGGTGAAGCCTTGTGGAACGAAGGAAAGCGTGGAGAGTTGCGGGTCAACGGCCTCTACATAAGCGAGGGTAGGACTCTCTCCGATGAAAAGGGCGGAGGGTTGTGCGCGGATGGCGGTGCGGGCTGGATCTCCCGGGGCGTCGCAATCAGCGGGTGCAAGACGGTAGAGGTATTCTGCTTCGCCGCTTGCGGTGGCGCGGATGGTGAAGTCGACGTGTGTGTTGGAGTAGACGAGGTCGGGGATTGTTGCTTGGGAGGCGAAATCGAGGGTGATTTTGGTGGGGAAGCGGTCGACTGAGGGGTCGCAGGGAGGAAGGTTTACTTGGGGGGATCGATGGTGGAGGGGTTGTCGGAGCGGGCTGCGAGGGCGACGATGAGGTAGATGAGCAGGCCGACGGCTATTAGAGCGAAGAGGAGGAGCCAGACGTAGATTGGGAGGCCGAGGAATCTGCGGCGGAAAAAAGAGGGACGGGTTTTGGGGTGCTGGGAGGGAGAGGGGTCGGAAATGTCGACGACGGTCGCGGGTTGGGCGGTTGGGACGGAGGTGGGGTTGTCGGCCATGGTGGGGATGCGGTTGTTTGTCGAAGAAATGAAGGGTGGATGGGGCATGAAGGCACTGAGCGGGAGGAGGGTGTCAAGCATGTAAAGGTAATACTGCACCCTTGCACCTTTGCGGTATACTACCTCACATACTTTCAATAGTCCAATAAGATCTCTCTTCTCTCTTTGTACAAGACTTTTCGAGTTTGACAGTAACTAGAGTGGGTGGTGGCTATACTGTACGTCCAGATGTACAGTACTGTGGTGCTAATACTATGTATATCATACCGCCTGACATAATGAAGATGCGCAATACAGTATGAAGATTGGAAAAGGGGTTACGGATTACTCAGATTGAGAAATACATCGTACTCTCGCCATGATACTCTACTGTACAGTACAGTATACAGTAGCAAGGAGGTTAGCTGCAACAGTGGACCAGGGAGCGTCGGCAAGATGCTGCACAGTTTGTCCCCTAGCATGATAGCCTTAGAGCAGCGAGCAGCCCAAAAAACCCTGATATTTGCTGGTGTTTAAAACAATTGTTGATCAACTTTTGTATGCGGGTCAAGACGGTACTGTCAATCAACTGGTACATGTGGTAGATCTTTACGTCTTGTACAGTATGGCACGAGACCGTGCGGAGGGTATTCAGGAATTGAATTACGAATGCAGGCAAAACGGATAACAAAGTCGCGACGCTCCTGTTGAGGGGGGGAACCGCCACGAGAAGCAGCGAAGGAAGCAAGGCGGCGGAAGAAATCCTGGCCGTTGTTGTCCAAGGCGCTATAGATATCAATCCCGACAGGATAGAGGAGGATATCGTTTTGGTCGCAGTAAGGGGGGAAAATTGGGGTGCTGTACTGATTAGGGATGCAGTGGACGGCTATTTTCCGAAGACTAAGGGGGGGACATGTCTGTGCATTAGAGTAAGTGCCATAATGACGATGTTTCTAGCGCTCTGCGAGTGTCGCGGCAGCGCCTGCGGTAACCGTACTTGGCGAGATGTGGCGGCAAGCGGAAGGGTGGGCAGCGGCATCGTCGGTGGCGATATCAGTACTTTCGAACCCATGGGCTGCGGGAATGTAGACGTCCATTCGTAACGTGGGGGACTCCGACTGCACAGACAAATACATACTGTAGTGCACTGTAACTGTACTGTACTGTCAGTACGGACATATACCGGCAGTGGTACTGTACAGTACCGCTCTGTACTGTACTACGGTAATTCCATTTCTTGGTGTCCCCATTAAAACGGATCGGTGTCGTGCCTCCGCGCACTCTTCCGTTGGCCCACAGCGGCATGGTATTTATTGACCCTCAGCGGTCACACTCCGTCCGGCCACTGTACAGTACACTATGGCGGCAACCCTCATGGACAGCTGTCCCATATTCCGCGGTTTGTAGGGCTATCAATAATTACAGCCGCCTACACTACAGCCTACACTATACAGTAGCCACACTATTTGATGGTCCAATCAGGCGGACCCGGCTTGCCCCTCCTGGGCCATTACATACAGTGCTGCGGCTAGCGCTGTCACCGTCGAGTTCTTCGCACCCATGCCGACCACTTTGTACCATCACTTGATGCGCTTTGGAACATAGACTAACCAACTTTTCAATCATTAAGGTGGTGTGAGCACTCACGCCGCACAACTGGGTGAGCTAGCTTCTTATTCAGCACTGTGTTCGCCCCTACTGGGTTCGATCTCCCGACAGATAACAGAGAAGTAAACGCAGTGCAGACAACAGTCCACTGTCTCACCAGGGCGCCGGCCTACCAACTTCTCTTTGACCCTACTCGTTCTTCCTTTTGCTCCACCTTCACCCTAGCTCTCTACGAGTCGCTCGATCGGGATTCAACGATCGTCCTTACAGCTCACCTTCCCCCCTTCCATCACTGCTCTCTGTACCCAGTTCGTAGTCAAGCATATGTACCAATATGGCACCAACGTCGAAGGAGCAAAAGATTCTCCGTATGATCAACGCCGTCTCGATCAGAGTACAGTTCAAAAAATGAACTATTTTAGGTCAAAGTCAAAGTCAAAGTCAGCAAAGTCAACATTACAATTGTTTCATCGGCACTGAAGACAGCAAAGTCAACATTACAATTGTTTTCATCGGCACTGAAAACTGAGAGAACTTTGTTTCCATTAACAGCTTCTGAACTCCACTGGATCATGCAGAAATATCCCACATTTTCCGCTATCTCCTTCCGCCCTCAAATATTATGTCCAACAAGGCATTCTTCAAATTTTCGATTTTCCCGTTTTAGTGCTCATCGAAGTCGTCGAATTATTCGATTTCAGCAAAAAGAAATGAGAAATTCTTGGGAGTCCTACACCTTTAAAGCACGGAAAACTGGTAAGGGCATTCCGTTGTTGTTATGGCTTAATTATTAAACTAGCTCACAGCTGAGGTATCTTTATATATTTCTGTGGTGGTAAATCTTTATGGGTTGTAGAATTTCGCACAGAAGCGTGCGGAGGGTATTCATAAATTAACTACGAATGCGGGCGGCAGGTAAAAGCTTGTCGCGCCTGCATATTTGGAGACCAATGCAAACAAAAATATATTACTGGTGAGTATAGGTATTTTTTAACTATGAAGTCATTGCGAAAAGATCACATTTGATCCAAACTTATCCTCTAATGACAGCTCTGGTGTTGAGAAGACCCAATTTTATAGTTACTATATCCTCTAGCGAGAAGTGCTGGAGAAAACCTAAAGCACCATCTCTTACTTTCAGGAACGTCTATGCCATCGGTTCCTCTGAGGAAGTTCTCTGGAAATAGCCCACTTACTCCGACCTTACGAACTACTGCTAACTACCGATTTCTAGAGACATCCGAAGAAAAGGAACGGAGAAGACGCCCGGAAAGCGAACTATATCCAGCAGATGTTCAAAGATGTGAAGTTCCCAGGCGAAATTTCGCAGATTGAGCACGAGACTATCAAGCTGCTTCAGACTGCATTCCGCCAGTTTGGCCTGGCACGAGCGTAGAGGATCGACTTTTCATTTGTCGCTTCAATGCTGCGGCTCTGAAGTTCTTCAGGAACTGCAATGTGTGTATTTCTTATCACGAGATGGTCAGCGTAATATTCAATTAGTACGCTGTCAGCATAAGACAGGTTAAAATCAAGAGCTCTTTAGAGATGTTTCGACTTCACAGCTTTCTGGGAGAAAGGAATATAAGAGCCTTGTATACCGGTTTTATAAAGATGTTGGAGCACATTAATGAACTCGTTCCCCAATGCCCCCGTGATTATCCTACTGATTATCACAAAATAGATTACTACCCCTAGACAGTCACAGAGATTCAGTCAAGGTCTCGCATTCCCATTCAAAATATCACTCCACAAGGTTACTCTTACAAAAAAAAATTGGCGTCCACACAGCTTTATTTTCCCGTCAATTGAGCTGTTAGTCGGCACATGCTACTCGAGGTGTGGAATTTTCATGAAATTATTGGCAGACGGAGAAGGAAAAAATCTAGCGCACCTAACTCCCTATGGCCGGGATCCCAGACAGACCAGAAGTCATCTGCATAGCGAAAAACAATATCAATATGAGCAAAAAAGTGGACTTAAAACTTTTCACCCTCTACTTACGAGGAAAATTGAGTGTAGAATCTCGCTAGGGCGACCGTTGGAAGTTTAGCGCAACGTATTGTACTTCTTAGCACAGATTGTTGAATTTTTCTGTTGCTGACCTTGCTACAATTCGCTTGTAAAGTGGGAAGTACTGAGTCCGTGTCTTTCCTGACTTTATTAAGTGTGAAGAAGATGTAGAGGAAACCAAAGAGGAAATCTACCTCAAGAGTGAGAGATCGAAGCTTCAAACTTTTGAAGTGCCTCTTAAAAATGAAAAAAAGACACCACTGGTGCCTGCGATCATTTCACTTACTCCAAGGAAAGCTTGGAAGCAGAAAAACTGCAAATGAAATGGTTTGAGCAGCCATGTGGTCGCTGTTTTGTCTATGAATGACTCTTCTACCCTTTCGTCCCCAAAAAAGTCGCTAGCTATTACCGCCCTCCCCCCCACCTGGCTTAATAAAGGGAGATTCTACAGTCCTTATTGCAGACAATTACTAGTAGAACTCAGGGAAGAAGTACGAAACCACCGGCCACTCGGCTCTGTCTTACATATAAGCGCGCAGATGTCCATCGTTGCTCGGAAAGAACTGAACCGTATTCTTACTTTACCAGTAGTACACAAGCGCAAGGTACTTTCCTGTCGAAACATATCCAGATTTGCAGAATAATCTTATTATTCTCTCGGTTGCAGACTTTTGAAACTAAAAACTCTAACAGGAGCGCCCCATGTACTCGTAACTTTGGACATTTTCGACACAGACATCCTAGCCCTCCTCGGTATGTATCCAAAGGAAAAATAGTACTTTACTCCGTGCAAAGTGTCAAATTACTTTATGTACCGGAAGCTGCACACTTTTATGAAGTTCGTTTAGCTACATTTCTCAGCGGCTTTTCCGATGACGAAGTCTCCGAGAAAACACATGCCCCCTTCTACTCCCAGTTTAAAGTCTACTTTACAAATATGCAGCTCTGCCGCTCAATCGTCAGTTCTTCCATTCAAAACTGCAAAAATAATTGAAAATTAGTTACTCTCTCGCGTCAGTGGACGCCATATCCGAATGATGCAGACTCTCGAGGAAAGTTTCAGATGATGGTACCCGTGTCAGAGAATGCATCCTGCGCTATTTCCTCTTTCGTGTGCCTTTTGGAGCAGGAGAAGCTCGCTTCAGTACACGAACTCTCCTAGATATCACTTACACCCATGGAGATGTAGTGCCTCATAGCTTAAGTGATGAGAGGCTCTTAAGTGCTGCGCGATATTTCTGTGTAAAGTCTCAAAAATAATATTTGGTAAAAGAACAATGCATACTGGACAATTATTTACACCATATTCCCAAACATTAACCGATAGCGGCCCCGCGTTTGGACCAAAGTTCATAAAATTCGCCAAGATGGCGGATGTTGAGGTCAAACGCACTGACATCGAAGCAAATTAAAATCTGTGAATCAGGGAACGCTATCGAAATCCCATCAAAACTACATACAGAAAATTATGGCCGCTGCATCCATTGTTAACAATAACGTCACCCTCGCTTACAAAGTGAAGGCTATGAACAACTCTATCGGGTCAGAGGGATGACACCGTCAGCACTATTTTTAGAGAATTCCCTCAGCCTCGAATCTAGTGGAAACCGGGCCAGAGGTGTCCTTCAGTACAAGAGAAAGCTGATACACCAACTTTGTCATATGCCGAAGTTTCAGAGCAGTTGGTGTTTATTCGTTTAAAAAGTGCGCTAAACAAGCAGTACCCAAACATGTGACCGCGCATGCGATCCGAGACAAAAGGTAATGGTGATGCGTGAAAATGTAGTCTCGAATAGATATTTTAATGGCTCAGGTCGTTTTTGTGGTGTTTCTTGGACCAGAGAAGAAGTCAATCTTTGTGTTACGACGCAATCATCGGCCAAACGAGGCCATTCGAAGTTCTGCAGTTCAGTACAGAAACACTTTCCATTACAATTTTGACGGACGTCGATGAAGGCTTTCAATCTTTTTGTCCTCAGATGAGTACAACTTCTTCACGGTTGAACACTAGATTCTGAAGATAACTACTTCAAAGGCCAAGAAATGACCGAGGCGAAGATATCAGAAATACGAGGATTAATGGCGCGCAGTAGTTTCAGGTTCGTATTGAATGGAAAAGTTCCTCCTGACACCAGTGTCCTACCACAACGGTTTTCGTTACCGCTCAAGTCAAGTCGCGATAGGAAAATTACAAACAAAGCGAGATATGTCATTGGAATCCACCGAGTCAATATAAAACATTCTGTTCCGCTCATCCACGACCTTACAGAACCAATCTGTGCGTCTTCTTCTGGTTTTTTCAGCCACTCTCGACTTTGAACTTTGGACTGCAGACATCATAAAAGCATACCTCCAGTGAACTAAGCAACTTACCGGAGATATTTTCATTTGAAAAGCAGCACCAGAGTTTGACTTGAGCAATGACTGATGCCCGAAACTTCTCAGCCCACAATATGGCTTGTGATTTGCTAAGATTAATATTCACCATCGCCATGATCTCGGCGTGACACCCGGGCATATAGATCCAGCACTGTTCTAACTCCCCAGATATGGCGCCCTAACAGGACGTAGTGGGTTTTATATAAAAGAAGTGATGGGTACTGGGAACATAAAATTCAAAAAATATTCAGAATGCACACTTTAGAAGTTTCAGATGAAGGAAGACGAAATTATATCGGCGTAATTTACTGAATTTACCAACTGGAAAAGAAAATCACGGCCTTTTCTAAGCATAACAGGACCAGTAACTTCTAAGCTCTAATATTTGTTTCCCACTGATTCCATTTCTTAATTCAGGTCAATGCTAATTTCGCTTAGCTTGGCTTTCAAATCAAAGAACGAATTTGTCTTTGAAATATCTCAACTACCGCAATCAAAAACATTCACGACAAGGACGCCATATCATTATTCTTAGACTTAATAAGGCGATAAAGTACGCCATTACCAACCGCTAGTATCTCAGTACCGATACCAGGGACTTTAGAACCAATCGCATTGTCGGTTTTATTGTTTCCTCACTCTCAAAAAATCCTGACACGTCCTCACTGCTCAGGCGTATTTTATCCTTACCGATTCTTCCAAAGCTTTTATTAAACTTTCCGTTAAGTGGTACAGAGCGCGTATATTTAAAAGATCACTCATATCCAGAGAAGTACTAGCGTTCAGTGAGATGTTCGATATTTAAATACTCAACCGACAAGAGTTGGAGCCACAACTTCCAGAACGCCCTCGTTGCACTTCTTTCTGATAGCAAGATCAGCTTCGAAGTCATTTTTAAACTGTTTTGGACTTCCGAAAAAAGTATGATACTAGATATAGAGGCCACATGAGAAGGCCTTCGAGACCAGGTCATTATGACATCGACTTCGTACGGAGCTAACCTAACCTTTCCGATGCACCTACAAATGCCATTTGCCAAGCAAAGATTAAAAGACAATTTACCGTTTTCAACGCGATATTAAACCTTAAAATTCATCAGTCGAACACAGGAAACCACTTATCTCACTCGATTACTAGCTAATGGATCTTTGCTGGTTCCAATTTATGCGTATTGGGCTCTCCACAGATGTACAGTGTCTCTGCTGAAAGCATAACGGGGCAAGTCTCGAAGCTGTCTAGAATACTCCCCATTGAGGCATTTACGGCGACACAATAGTAAACCGTCGCAGCCCATCAGCCCATGTATGAACTGCTGTAGGTGCATCAAATAAAAACCACTTACTTATTCTCTAATGATAATATGAGCTTCGGCCGCCGATCTCTGTGATTTCACTTCCGGTTTACCTGTAAAAGTTTCCTCTCGCCATTTTTTGGTCTCCTTGAGACTCTGTAAGATCCAAGGATGGCGTAGATTGCCTATCCTAGTCCCCGAAAATGCTCCTTTTACCCTATTGTCATGTTTTTCACGATTCTCGCAACTATCTCCTTAATAACGCATCTTATTCCATTCAACATGGCCGCCAGTGTACATTTCAAGTTTCCGCTTCAAGCTAAAAATGGACCTTAGCGTCGATATTTAAAAAAAACAACTCGAAAATTATCACTACGTGTTCCAGGGCTACTTAAAATTACATAAACACCAGAAGTTTGCATACAAAATCCTCTCATGAACTCAACAGCTTGAGGCTCCCCATTGATAGCCGCACACTCCCTAGGACTTTCTTTTTCCGAATTTGGTGACGCAATTACGGAGTACTACTCTCATTTTCGTAACTTCAACTGCAATATTAATTATTATAACCTCCCATCTACTGTAGCTCGGAGAAATGTATGATGAAATGATGATCAGGAAACACGAAAACACATCACCAACATTATCCGAAACAAGCATACCTCATCTCTTTCCCGTCTTATTTCCCCCACTTTATTTACCACTTTCAGGTATTATGTTCTTGATTTCATAAGGCATCATATCTCTCAACTCGAGGAGCGCGCGTGTTTGGTACATAACTGTAGTGCAATTCACCGAACTCGACCTAGAAAGGTAACGCTCCCTATTGCGTAAGGCAATGACTACTCGGTGTTCGACGCCGCTTTCTCTTCACTCCCTCTGCAGGGTAGTAGCTCGAGAGTTCTAGGAACTCAAGTGGTAGAGGCTTTGACAAGCAAGGGGAAAGAATTGGCGAAAAGAGTTGATACGCCTTCTGCGTAAGATACCACAAAGGGCAAGAGCCACCGATACTCGTCCTCGGTGCAACAGGACACAAGGGATACTCGTCCTCCCTATGGGGACAAAACACCAAAAAGGTACAAACCTGACAACAATGAACAGGCTACAGCTGGCGTTCGGGGCCGAAGGGATAGCTGCTACTATAGCTGCAAGCATGGGAGCCTGAACTAACAGGGGCGTGACGTTGTAGGGGCAACAACTTGAGCCAAAAACGAACAATGGTGAAGAAGACGGTACCTCCGGTACCTTGTTTACTAGTGGTGGCACTCAGGCCAAGTATTAAATACTTAGAAGTGAGCTCGGTAGGCGAGCTCTCCAGTTACTAGTTAGGACACGTGTCGCTCTAATAGCTTGTTAGCAATAAATAATTATCAGGGTCAGTTGGTGGACCACTACTCGGCCCAGTGGGGTCAGTCTACTGTAAACAGTCACGGTAAGAGTGCTAACACAACAGGTGGCACGTGCCAACAAACACATTATTTCGGGCTATTGTGGCCTCTATATCATTCAAAGTGCTATTGCACTACAATAACCGTAGTTTGACAATAGCTCGAGCTGAACCACTTCCGGTGGATTTTCAGCATCTTCTTCGTCTGATGAAATACTGAAAAAGAGAAAAAAGAGGCGGGTAACCGCAAAAGAATTATTGTGGACTATAGTAGTAAGTTTCAGAAGTAATGCGGACAAAGATTCAATGGTGTGTACCTGGATTCTTCATAGAACCAAGACGGTCCTTACTTTTTAGAAAAGTACTGAATACCTGCTATGGAACGTTTATAATTGTTATAACTTTGTAATCAGTACTTAAATGTAGAGTAGAAACTAGATAATAGTATTACTTGGGACATAAATAGGTAAAGGTAACGATGACACGAGTCTCAACATTAAATAGAAACTTTGTAAAGAAATTTAATAAACAGCATTAACATAGCTAATTTATGAGAAAGTACTTCCATATGCATACAAAAAGATCTGATTTCTGTACTGCAACATTGCTGGGTAATAGAAAAATAGAGTAAAGAAATGGGACAAGTATCTATTTCTTTGTGATGTAACAGAGGAATTGTTGCAAATACTCGGTTATTCGTACTTTAACGCCCGTATTATGGTTTGGGTGAAACTTAGTATGACACTTAACTGTTTTACTACTAAAAAATTTCATTAGTCACAAAAATGCAATTCATACCACTTAGGGTAATCAAGCTCATGTATTGCATGGGAACTAACACGGAAAAATAACTTAAGCTTTGAATTACGGGCTCATATTAACTCATTCGAAGTTACCTCAAAGATTTGCTGCTCTCGGCGTTCGCCCTATGTTATATGTCATCAGATGCACTTCCGCTCATCTACATCGTTTTATCTGCCAATTAACACGCTAAACCCACTGAACTCTCTCGGTATCGATCTCAACACTACCATCACTCTGTTGGTTGGGATTTTCGCTGCCATCCTTCAAATGAAGGGACTAGATGGACCGAGACCCAGTGCAAGGATGTCTTATAGCGACATTCGAAGCTGCATTATCAATTCAATTTATATTAATAATCATAGTACAAGTTTAATGCAATGCATAACTAACTGTTTGATATATGGAAAAAGTTGTGGCCAACAGTTTTCTGTCGTCTGAGACATGAGCCCTGGGTAGTATGAAGTCTAGGTTCCGGTTTACTGTGCTTTCGAATACACTGATGACTTTTATTTTCTGATACATTTGAGTATATGTAGACTTCCATGATGAGATAAAGATTTATCGAGCCAGAGTCGATTTGGATAAAATCTCCGTGAAGATGTAGAAAAAGTGATCATTTAATCCAAGCAACGTCTTCTTTTCCATTATATTTCTTCCATCTCTCCATGAAACCTCACTATGAGCAACAAGGTGGGAAGCTTAAAAATGCCCGAGTTCTTCATCAGGAGTTTCAAAGTATTGCATAAAAGCAAAAATACACTTTTTCGCATGAATGTGACAGATATCTGCCCCTTCTCCAAGAGATGAGTTTCGCCAAAGTGGCGGCTCTCGACCCTACTCATCTTATGTCTGTCATTGATTTATATTTTTCAATCTGTCGTCGATTTGGAAAAGTCTGGGATTGAATTTGACCACATATCCAAGCTGGGCGACGAAAATTTCTTAGCTGCTCTTGAAGCAACCAAGGGGATGATTTGTTCAATCTTACCTTCGAAAAGCTCTAAAGCCAAGTGAAGTTCTCTGTTCATAAGAATCTTTGCGAACCTAAATCCAAGCTCCGGGTCATGAAAGTTTTGTCAACTACCGCGCATTTCTACGAAACAAAAAATGGGTGCAGGTGCCTGAGAGAAACTATGGAAAGTGAATATTTATCATTCAAAAATATTTAGAAGCCATGTATATTGAAGAACACCATATAAATATATATTAGAATCTAGAAAACCTCAATCAAAAGTGATCGTAAAGGGTTTAAGAAGTACTTTATCGAGCGGGCCGTAGTTTGAGAGGAATTTCCCCTGCTCTACCGTGTCGGTACCGTCAGAAAAAAAACACTGATCAAAACGTTCACACGTCGGGAAAACGTTATTTTACTATACGAGTAGCCAGGCCTGAGACGAATATTGCAAGGGAACAATTCCACCACCATGGAGTTCCAAATACAGTTTTCAGATGCAAGCAGCCAAACTGCAGTTGAATCCCACTTTTCTGACTCTTGACATAATATTAGGATACTGGATGGCGAACTCAAAGAAGTGTGACTGTTTTAATTTTAATAAAAGTTTCCCGAAACTGACATAGCCGAAGTGAGAGGGATAATGTAAGAAAAAATCAAGTTCAAACGGCATAGAAACACCCCACGGCTATCTTCCAGTAAAGAAAAAACTAATGGTCCAAATAAGGCCACAGTTTCAGGCTGTGGCTTTTCTGGTGATTAAAGAATACGGCACTGATCACGGAGCGCTGAGCCCTGATTATATTTGGGTCAATCTACGGAACAGGATGTATTAGTGCGGATCCTTTCAATTAAAAACCATATCCGAATGGAGTTGGCTATGAACTCATCTTTTACATCCCAATTTCGCTCAGTGGAACCACGGCGCAAAGTTCGGGTTTCACTACATTAGAAAATTTTGCCAGCCTCTTTTTTCTTTAGAATATGTAGTACATTTTGTTCGAAGAGCCAGTGGAAAATATTTTTCTGTACAGATCTCTCTTCTCTCCGCAAAAGCATAGAAGATATTAATATTTTATTGCAACCTCCGTGAGATAAAGGCTCGTGCCTATCCCTATACCCACTCTCGGATGGTGGAATCCAGACGCTTTTAGGGTGCTAACTGACTTCGCGCGGATCGTGGCCGCTAGAGCGATGGAGGCATATATATGGTCAGAGCGGTGTTCAATCAAAGGCGCGCTGTTGATTTCGTAATGTTCAACTCAGCCTTACTTCTGGACGGCATTGAGCCGAATTTTTCTGAGGGAAAATTAAGAGGTAGTAGTAGTCACCTCGTAGGATATTCCCGACCACCCTCGACCATATCTTTCAAACATTAAATCACCCTACAATATGCTCCGCTCTCTCTTGCAAATACTATGCTTTTACGTGGACCATCATCTTTAGAATGTCGCGCAAATTTCCATGATGCGGACTTTTTTCACATTTTCTCCTTTCAATTCTCGACAACACTTATTCAACGCCGCAAAAAACGCCAGGGAACCCACAGAGGCTTTAATATTGCGTTAATGTTGTAACTGGTCGTTTCAGTCGTCGTTATGTGATGTCAATAAGTCCCATGAGTAGCCGCCCTCGCTCAATCGTCCTTTCCCCTGCATCAATGAAAAGCAATGAAATTTGGTTTGAATTTGCTGTAATAACTTTGTGAAAATCGTCGTTTGCGCGCTTTTTTATGATTGGGCGACGAATTATTAGCTTCTGCGTGTCCATATGTCTACAATCAGCGTAAGGAACCCTGGTAAAACAATGGAGGGCACTCGCTCACGCCAGCTTCTACTTACGTTCCATTATACGTAAATTATTTTATGTGAATTCCCGACTTTTGAGGTATTAATTGCATTTTAGTAAGAATAGGGTAGTGGTAAAAGAAATATGGCTGACGTCCTTCCCAAAACAAGTAAATTGATTATCACTGGCAAAAATCATCTGTCATCCATGAACTGTATGTATAATTCATTGCATGAATCTCGTATGTAGTTTGCGAAAAGAAGGGGGGCTATTAAAATAGAGATACAGGACGAAAAAATTTCAAGAAATACAGATAACTTTCACGCTGCACTACTTCTTTGAGAATCCAATACCTTTTAAAAAAATACAAACGAATTTTCCGTGAATGGGGATAAAATACATCCAGACTGAATTTTCTTCATGAACAGTCTTGATTACGATTTGGACTAGGATATCTATATACTGGATGATATGGTCCAGATGATACAGCGAACCATCGATGAAGTTCTACCAATGATGCATTAGCTCAAATCACTGCTCAAGGAATATTCGGATATGTTTCACGAAAAACAAGCAGTGGTCTTCCATTCGCAGCACCTGAAATCATGATAGGAGTTCATTCAAATTTGAAACCACTACGCGCAAAATTTAACACTAATCTTCTCCTTAGCCACGTTTCATGAGAAAAAAGATTGCAGAAATGATTTTCAGGGCTTATGAATCGAAAATTCAAGATTAAATAGGCTTTCACTGCTTCCTTTCTTCTAAATTAAGATCAGAAAAATCCAATTAAACGTTTGCCCTGAGTAGTCTTAGCTCCCAAAATGTTCCTATAATTTGGCCTATGTTACATACCTTGCAAGATACACCTGCTCTGCGACACTTTGTTTTCGGCGTGGCCAATAGCAGCTTCTACTAGCCGATTAGTACAATGAAAGCCATGGATTTATTTTTCCTGTCTGCGGAACTCCTCGATGGCGTCGATGATATTGGCGATCCGGACTCTACTGCAAAGTTTGTTTCCAATGCTATTTATATCCCAGCCGCTTACGCTCTGCGCCCATCTTTCCAACAGAATCCGCAGTCAAGTTCCGTCCTGGCTATTTTAAACTCTCTTTTCTGTGCTTCTCCAAGAGACAGCTCCTGCGAGCTCCTTCCTATGGTGAATGGCTGCTTTGGTGACACCCATCGGCCTCCGTACCTCCGCGCCGCCCGCGCTACAGTCCCAGCCCGTCTTATTTGTCGTTTGCCTCTCCTCGGTCGATGGGATCTCACCGCTCATGAAGACCTTTCTGATGTACTACTCTCGAAAACATTCGCTGTAAATGTCCTCAAAGCCACCCGTGCCATGTTTTGAGGAGATTGCAAACGTTCCAGCAAGGTTTCTGTTCCCGTCTAGTGCGCTATCCGCAACTCTCTCCAGTTTCACCGAGCAATCGCTTAGGAGACTTCCTGGATATTTTTCTATTATAAAATCAGAAAAATCTTCCGTCTTCGACGTCTTCGCAGCGGGAAGAGATCTCAAATAGCTTCCTGCTTCTTATGACTCTAACCGTGCCCTAACAAGGCACTCTGACAACTTCGTCCCCCCACCGCTTCAATTTTCTGTGACTCTCGACTTCGATGATATGTAGCTCGCGAATATTTTGCCCAGTCTCCGCTCTGAGATTACGCGTTTTGAAGCTGAAGTTTGCTCCTGATACCATGCTATGTCTTTCTGCTCGACCATATACGAGATCGAAGCTACCGTGTACAGCTTTTTATGCCACCTTCCCGATTTTCCTGGCACTGCGCCCCTCCTGCCTCCCTCGCCACATGCATGTTAAGACAGACGCCGTCGTATTTCTTTCCCTGAAGCCATTCCATATCCTGCCGGGTGGCTCCGTGTCGGCCGAGCTGCCCCGGCTAATGATGCCAAACCAGCTCACATCGCCCCTCCAACCACACTCCGCCTCCCTGAACTCCTTCGCCCACTTCCCACCCTAACCGCTACGCTGCTCTCCACGCCGCTCTCCATCTTGAACATGTTCCTCTTTCTACCGACTGAATAGACCACGAATCTTAATATGGATTCGCCTACTGATGCGCAATCCCGTGCTACAGCCTCCCGCTTTAATTCTACCACACGTCCTACTCTTTTCTCTTTATTCCAGCTCCCTGTTCCCTCTATCTCTTACCTCAATACCTCTCTTCGCGGCCCGTTTTATGATTTCCACTACTCCCTTTTTCATTATTACAACCAAGCATGTATCGGTTCTTCCCACATTGAGTGCTTGTCGAAGATACTTGCCACTGGCAAGCTAGTCCTACGTAAGAACCGTAAGCAGGAGCCCCGCAACCGCAAGCGATCCTCTTTCAATCTTCTCCGGCACCGAATTTACTTAAACTTGGATCAGCAATCGCAGACTCTCTACAAGGACGCCACCGATGCCTTCGGTCATCATCCCGTCCTCCATATGAGGGTTATGATAGGGGTTAAACGATAACAAGCGGTAAGTCCAGGTACGAAACTTACGAAGATCAAGGGGTTTTGTCTTGGTGGTGTAGAACTTAAGTGTTAAGCCACGTAATTCGTGCTCGTTAACAATTTTGTTTCGTTTTTTTGGATAACTAAATTTGCATATAAACAACTGCCAACTGATAGCTCAGATTCCAAACGATAAAGCTCCTAGCAATAATCAAACGATGCATACGTATGTTTAATAGTGCCTTGCTAGTTATCCACTGCATGTGCATACCTTTCCAACGAGCAATCTGTGCAAAAAATACAGTTGTATGGTAGACATAACACCCCCTCAGATTTTTCGTCTCATTCTGAAATTCCTGTTCTAGATACACATCTCTTAAGCTTGATTTTTTCTAATGGCCTGCGCATGCAATCAGCGATCATTAATTCCGTCGAAATATGTGATAAGGTGATTTCCTCCTTACTAATGTAGTCTCCCGTGAGATGGTAAGCCATATCTTTGTGGTTACTTCTATCATTACTTACTTAATACTTGGTAAGATTAATTGCCCTAAGATTACCAGCATATATAAAAATTAATTGCTGCGAAGTCAAAAAAATTGCGCGACGTTTTTTAATCCAAAGAGCCACTTTTGTGGTAAACACTTGGGCAATATACTCAGCTTTAGTCGTTGAAGCTGCGACAACAGTCTGGAGCTCAGACTTCCAAGAGAAGGCTCCGCCATAAACATTGAACACATAACCGCTCGTTGACTTTCTGGGCTTTCAGCCAGCCCAATCTGAGTCAAGAAAACCATCAAAGAGTGTCTTACTGTTCTTTCTATAGCATATACTGTAATTGAGAGTGTTTTTCAAGTACCTTAAAACTCTCTTTGCGGTAGGCCAATGTATTTACGTCACTGAATATAATATATTGATAGTACACTAGCTGCATCCAAAATATCTGGCCGACCCGTTTCTACTAAATACATAATGCAGCCAATAAGCTCACGATAGGGCACATTAACATCGAGGCTTTCCACGCTACTTACGTCAATGTTTGGCTTGGAAATCATTGATGTATTTGTGCCTTTTGGACAAACCGTCTCGAACTTCTCTAAAATAATCACAAAGTATTGCCTCTGGCTTATTCTTATAGTCCTCAATCTTCTATTTCGTTCAATTGCAACACCAAGAAAATACTTGGTCGATTTCAAGTCTCGCTCTTCAAAATGATCCTTCAACATGGTCTTAACCTTCTGGCATGTCTTTCGGCTCTCACATGCAATCAGCACGTCGTCCAAATATATAATAAAAAACGTAGTGTGTCTCCATTCCTCTAAAGTAGAGGCATGGGTCAGCGGCAGATTGTGTAAATTTGAGTTGAATCATAACCTTGTGGAACTTAATCCCAAATGTTCTTGATGCCCTTTTTAGACCATATATGCTCCTCAGCACTATCCACACCTTCCCTTTCCATGAGAAAAAGTTAAATAGCTTTTGAGGTTCAACGTTTAACGTGCGCGACTCTAAATATATCTCCTCCTCAAGTTCACCATTTAAGACGGCATTTTTGATGTCAACTTGCTCAATATCTTTATCTTCTAGGGCGATTGGCGCTAACAAAAAATATTACAGCGGTGAATTTGGTTACTTGCGTGAACACTTCACAATAGCCAACGCCATAATTTTGCGAATATTATTTCGCTACTATTATTGCTTTATGTCTCACAATACTTCCATTTCGAACTATTTTTAAAACGAAGACCCATTTAGAACGAATAGATTTCTCATTTTTAGGCAATTGAGTCACTTAAAAGACTTTGAATTCGACGAGCGATTCCATTTCCATCCTAGTCGTCCCTATCAATTCCTTGACGTAGGGATTTCTTAATGCTTCATCCACTTGACGGTGTCTTTTGATCTAAATTCTTATGAATTTACTCTATTACCAATTATACAAGCATGATGTTATATGTCAATCCGTCACGCTGTCTTACATCGTGCTTTGGACGCGCAGGCATATGTGTTAACGAATCATGATAATAACACACGAGTTCTTGTATATTTATATTACGAGCCGGATGAGTGCAATCGATCTCTTTTGTTGCGTTTTCATCCACCGAACAGATTTCATCCTCATATTTTTCCTCAAGTTCGAGAGTTACATTCGGACTTGCTGATTGATTTGTATCTTTCATAAAAATGAAATATCTTGATATACTTTCTTATCATCTGATATATATGGTAATCATCTGCGGCATATCCTACATGGATCCCACTCCATGCAAGAGCATCCAATTTACCTCTTATACATTGCTTGTGTTTCTTGACATTTATTTTGGACCCAATTATACGTAGATTAAAGATGCTCGGTTTTATGCTGTGTATAATCTCATGCATTGTCTTTCTCCCCAAGGATTCAAGTGTCGATTTTGTAATTGTCTTTTTCCTTACATAGTTCATGGTAGGTAATGATTCTGCCCATAAAAGCTCACAATCCTTCAGATTTTTTTCATTTCAGCACTGATGAAATAGTTGTGGCCCCTTCATCAAGGGTCTGATTAAGTGTTTCAGCTCTAAAACTTGATTGGGGTAAGTACGGAGGGGTTGGCTCATGTGTTTTCCTCTCTTACTAAATGTAGTTCCCAATTCCTTAGACATTTTCTCCTTAGCTCCATCCGTAAGGGCGAATTTAACCATTTTCTTAGTTATATTTTCAGCCACGTTTATAAATAAATCCAAAGATTTTGGCGCTTCCGACCGTTTTCGTAAATCTCGCCCAAACGGCATCATCCACGAATCCTAAAACGTATCTAGATCCACAGAGTGATGGCACTCGAGTTGGATCCATAAAATCAGAATGAATTAATTCTAAGAATCTCTTTGTCTTGTACCACGACGAAGGTGCAGGAATTCAGTCTGCTTCCCATCACAACATCCTTGACATACATAGCCACTTAGGTTACTGCTCTTGACATTATGGAGACCTTCAACAACATTATGACGTATCATTTGTTCTATTGTTTTCGTGTTCGTACGACATAACCTTTTTTGTGCATCCACCTTATTCTTTCATAATTACCTTCACTAAGTATTGCCACCTTTTTTATTCGCGCGACTGACCCTGTCAACTCATAAATTCCATGCCCTTCACCACTGCCAATATTACAGTATTACAACCACTTTTAGCGATCATCCAGTAGAACCTCCCGGATATTAAACACTTATGCCAGCTCTCTGTGCCACTTTCTGTGACACTAAGCTTGTTCTAATATCTGTCTTATATGCAACGAGATTTAGCCGAATTGTCTTCCATTCACCATTTATATATTTCCTTATATATACTGTCCCATGAACTGTTACTTTTCGCGCTCCTTCTGATGTGCACTAAATTTGCACCCAAAAAAATCTAAAAGAGTACCAAATTCGGATACAGCATCGGAATTTTCGAGATAATTTTACAATATCTGAATTTGTAAGATATTTTTAATTTGGATGAGTGTTGCAAATTCGTGGGTTGATTTTTTTTTTTTAGGACACGGTGTCATTAATAGATGTCATTACACGTCCAAGGTAGTCATACTTTTCGAAGACGACGCAGTATTTAAAGTTCGAAATCGACGTCGTTAAGGACAAACCCCCGCCATCAACTACCCCATCTGCTCACCCTTTCTTTGCCCTCAACATGACCAACCTCCGCCTGTCCCTCACCATCGCTAAGTCATCCCGAGGACGCCGCAGCCTCAAAGCGCTAGCCCTGATGGCCAAAAGACCAAAGGATTATGACTACTACTGTAGAAGAAAGTACCTGAAACGCGTTCGGGAGTGGGTCCGCTGGCACTGCTTCGAGGAGGCGGAAGAGGCAGAAGAGGGGGTAGAGTAAGAGGAGGTAGAGTAATAGGAAGAGGAGGATGAAGAGGATGACTGGGTGGACCGTGAGAGCCACTAGTGTACAACGTTGGGGGGGGGCTGCTGTGGATAACAAAGTGGAGAATGAGGGAGTAATCTTTATCTCTGACTCTTCTGACAAGGATGGAGAGGATGAAGAAGAGGAGGACGAGGAGGATGGGGGAAGGGAGACATGGAGAGTGCTGGAATAGTGGAGAAAGGGCCGGAAAGTATGGACCAGGTGGTCCCGACTCTGTAACCGGATTGGGGCATATGCAGTGGTCTAGATATTTCCCAGGAGGTAATGGGGATTTCTAAGCCGTTCGCGGATATTTGTGGGGACTGTTTGGCTGGAATGGATATTTTGGGGGAACTGTTTGACTATTATCTAGACAACTAAGATATCAAGGAAGAAATCTAGATATTTATCATGATAGTATATGCTGTTAGTTCTTCTCGTTCACATGATTCCATTTGATGCAATACATTGTTCTTAGTATGTCTATTAGAGACTCTGGTGTTAGCCAGGAAGTCTATTTAAGATGACTAAACCGCTTCCTCTTGGAGATGTCAAAGAAGTTGGCAGACAACTTTAAGTCGATTCCCGAGTAGTAGGAGGTTGAAATTCAACCTCAGACCCAAGAACAATTTTTCTTATGCTGGTCGCAGAGCATCAATAATAGACCCTTCCCCTTCTATACTTGCTTTTAGCCCTCTCAACAGTCGTCCTTACCCAAATCTTTTTGTTCGTTCAACTATACCACGGTAGCACTTTTGTGGCTTGCAGCACCTCCTTCTTGGGGTAGTTGGTTCTGAGTATCTCGTCTCCTGACGAATTACTCGTATAATTACTTACTTTCTCAGATAATATGTTAACTGTATTATCGTTATCCTCCTGTGCTTCATAATCAAACAATGCATCACGTTGATTGGTCATATGTTGGCTAGCATAGTTGTCCAAAAACCATTTAGCGCTGATGTTACCAAATCCGGTTCCAAAAGAGACACAGACATTTCCACTTTTGTTGGCAGCGGAATATTTTTCATTACCTCCCTCTGCTTTCTTATCCAAACGACGAATTTTTTCTATTATCTCGGAAGTTGACTTAAATTCTGGTTTATAAGTCTCCGATTCTGGATTTAAATATCAATTGAAAAATGATGGCCTTTCTTGCCACAAACTAAATTCCTTAAAAAACCCTAATCCTAATGAATTTGCATAACTTTGCAATGACTAACCTGTACAAAAAAATGCCTTTACAAAACAATGCAGTCATATGTTAAACCCAGCACTCCTCCTCCTATTCACCCCAATCCCCAGAACCCCGATACCGCACACGCATGCACCAAGGGGCCCTCGCCGAGACTATTTCTAATCTTTCCAATTCGCAAGCTTCCACTCACCCTACGCCACATTACGGAGACGCTTTAGATCGTCTCCACCCATTACACTCCGTCCCTGTCCCTTCTTCTCCCTTTGTCGTCTACTCCCGCCTTCGTGCTCACCGAAGCCTAAATTTGATTGCATCCTCGCTTTTTGACCCTCGTTAGCTCACCTGGTCCTGATGGGCTCCAGCCCTTAGTGTTTGTAATTCAGAAAATGGTCCTCCCCTCATGTAATACAGGAAATGGTCCTCCCTCCATGTAATACAGGAAATGGTCCTCCCTTCATGTAATACAGGAAATGGTCCTCCTTCGTGTAATCCAGCAACCTACAACGATCCCGCCCCTAACTTCTCCCACCGTCATTTCCAAATTTACTTCCATTTTATCTAGATATTTTTATACTGTATTTAGCCCTCTGAATCGACCCCGAATCAAGTTCCTTTTCCCTTTTAGCTTACTTCCTCCTCCAAATTCACCTTTTTTTGAGAAGAAGGGCGCAAATGCACTACTGCAAAATCCCTTGCAGATTTATTTTACCTATTCCTAATCTATAGAACCTGCCCCGGGAGCCTATTTAAACCCCTTTATTCCAAGTTCCAAATGTCCCCGATCATTTTACTCATCACTCCTCCCCCCAAAACACCCTACATTGCCTCCCATTCCCCAACGTCTATCAGAATGAACAAACTTCGCCCCTCCGCCCCCATCACCAAAAGCCGCCCCTCTCGCCCCATCAACGGCCTAGCCTAATGAATAATGGGCCAACAGACTACGACGACTACTTCAGGAGGATGGACCGTGAGCGTGTTCGGGAGTGGGTTCGTCGGCACTTCTTGGAGGAGGCGGAGGAGGAGGAGTCAGAGGGGACTGAGTCGGACGTGGAGGGATCCGAGGATGAGGAAGACTTTGTAGCTCCGTGGGAACCGATGGTGTATAATCGTGGGGAAGTTGCTGTGGGGGATGGAGGGGATAGTGAGGGCGTGATCGTCATCTCGGATTCTTCGGATGGGGTTGGCGCGGAGGCTGAGGGTCGCGAGGAAGGGTTGGAGGATCTTGATATGTCTGATGAAGCCATTTATCATTCTGAGCCGTTCGAGGGAATTTGTAGGGATTGCATTGAGAGTATGGATATTTTGGAGGAGTTATTTGGTTCTGATCTTGAGGATAACGATTGTGAGGAGTAGATACAGATATTTTCCTTGATAATATCTTCCCTCTGGCCAATCACATCCACAAGATGCCCTTTTATGCGTTTTATGGTATTTAGTATGTTTGATTGAGACTTTAGGATTAGCCGAAAAGTCTATATAAGCTGAGTAAAGTGCTTCCTCCTTGAGAGGTCAAGCAAGTTGGCAGACAACTTCAGGTCAAGCTCCGAGTAGTAGGAAGTTGAGAGTCAACTTCAGACCCAAGAAAACTTTTTCCTAAGCTGGTCGCAGAGCATCAGTGGTAGACCCTGCCCCTTTATACTTGCTTGTAGCCCTCTCAACTCTTCCCATATACAATCCTTTTTATTTGTTCAACTATACCACGGTAGCACTTTTGTCGCTTGCAACACCTCCTTCTTGGGGTGGTTGGTTCTGAATATCTCTTCTCCCGACGATTTACCCCTATCAGTATTGAAGTGTCTACTTGATACCCCTGGTGGCGCCTGTCCTGACCGCCTCGCCATCCTCGAACTGACAGTTTTCGTCAATTACGCTGCCGATGGACGCACAGCACTCACTGTTTGCCCCTTCCTCGGTGGTGGTATTCTCCTTGGCATCCCAAAAGGCAACTCTGATAAGTGCTTGTTTGGAAAAATAGCAGACATATATCTTCTAAAAATAAAACACCAAACCTTTCTCTCACTATGATAAGCTGCGTCCTACCGCAATGAGTGCCATACTACGCCTTTTCATATGTCGTCTCATAATGAAACTTGTCTCTACCCAGTCGGCAGTTTTTTTCGTATTTCCTGCCCCAACAGCTTGCCATTGGCGTAAGGCAGGGAAGTGGCGCGATTGTGCACTCAAATCGTCGCACTGCTTCTGCCGAAAGCTCTGATCTGCTTGCATAGATTCAGATGGATGCCCGGAAGGCATAGTGAACGGCACCATATTTTGACTTCGAAGCTTGCTCAGCTCCCTGAGCAAGCCCGGTTCGTTCACTTCCGTCGCTACTTTCCACGCATCTCGTCCATTCCTCGAGCTCCCTCAAAGTCGCTTTGGCACTCGTGCAGCTCCTGAAATATGGCGCACTGCCATTCAAATGGGGCTTGGTGTCCCTCCGTTTTCAGCTCCCAACCTTGTGGTTTCTGTGCTCCCGCCAACTTCCGTGTCACTCCTCTGCTAGACTTTCACGGCCATCACGCGTATACTGCCCATGTGCTAATGGATCCACTCGGAGTCACAACTGCCTTCGCGACCGGCTTATTTCCGAACCCTCTCATGTGTCCATGGGAATTCGCCCCATTCGCGAATGAAATTTCACGCAGGACCGCGACCTCCCTTCTCTATTCCGTCGTCGACTAGATTTCTATATTGTCGATCCTCAATTGGCTCCACCCCGCAGGACTTCAAAATTGCCATTATCAGTCCCCACTCCGTCCTCTATTACAGTTTACGGAGTTTCAATTTCTTTTCCGTCCTTTCAATGTCCGAACAGGCCAAGGATCGCCGGTACAAGGCCATTTGTCAGGAAGTATCCATCGAATTCCATCCTGTTGCCTTCAACATCTACGGCTCATCTGGACCTGGTGCCGACAAGATACTCTCTCATCGCAAATTACATCGCGTCCCTCCGCGGCACCAACCCAATCACCGAGCTTGCATGCATCAAGGATGCATTCTTAGCTCCCTGGTCCAACAGCGCACTGCCGTGGCAGTCAACCATCGGCTGCTAGACCACTCTGCGCCTTGCTAATTTTCCCTAGCCCTCCCCCCCTCCTCTCGAAAAATCTTGTCTTGTCAAAAAGCGGGAGAAATTTTAATGGTCTTATTAATTGCTGTCTCCCCAAAGAAAGAAGGCAATTGTCAGTATTTACTGTAAGGTAGCCTGCAATTACCTGTAAATTTAGTTGGTATGAAACGAAAACATGTGACATACCGGAAACCCTCGCATATTGGTATTCTTCATCCTTCACTGATACTTCCATATTCCCCCTTTCAAGGACAAAATTTCCTCCCGCCCACGCCATTAACGAGGCAACTGTTGGCCGGGCTTTTCTCTCCCTCCCTCGCCATCCGGCCCGGCCCTGACGGGCTACGCCCGGCTATCCTCTTCCATTTCGCTAAACCGCCCGCTGGAGCGGAGCCCAGCGCTTCTATCCTCATCGCATTCTATTCCTTCGTGAACATGCTTGAGAACAGTAAT
This sequence comes from Kappaphycus alvarezii, assembly GCA_002205965.3. Classification (NCBI taxonomy): domain Eukaryota; phylum Rhodophyta; class Florideophyceae; order Gigartinales; family Solieriaceae; genus Kappaphycus; species Kappaphycus alvarezii. Next base: position 42,267 of record NADL03000094.1, on the reverse strand, counting down.
ACAACTCCTTCCAAGCAACCTTAGCTTGTCGGAGCCAGCCGCATTGGTCTCCCCAAGTCCCCTAACAGTCTAACGCGCCTCCGGCCTATCGCCATTGGCGTGCTCTTCCGTCGGTTTGTCGCTAGACTACTTGCTCCCAACTCAGTTCCAACACGGACTTTCAGAGTTATCTTCAACCTCTGCAGCACTTTGTTGGATCAGAAAACGGACTTGAAAGCGTCATACACGCAACCCGACTCACGCTTTATGCCTTCTAGCATAACGAACACGTCCTTCTCAAGATCGATTTGTGTAACGCTCTCAATCGAGTCGAGCGCTCCAGGTTCCTCTCCGCAGTAATTCACCGAGCCCCTAGTGTTGCACGCTATGCACACTTCGTGTATGGGACCCTTTCCAATCTCCTGTTTGGCTCGTACGCACTGACCTCACAGACAGGGACCAACCAGGACCCTATAGAAATGCAACTCTACGCTTTAGCCATAAGGTAGCAGTTTTGGAAGCGTAGTTCCTTCCCCATTACGCTATAGGTATACTCTTTTTGAGTCGATTGCGGTTGTCTGGAAAACCATGGGATAGGTCGGAAATATATTCCAACAGTAAAACACCCAAACGTTTTCCTTTAGCCATCCAAAAGATCTTGCTACAACCACGGGACGCCTTCCCTGACGCCCGCTGCACAGTTGGTACGTGATGACGGGAATATCGTCATCCCAACGTATTGACTGCTCCCATTCATTCACTTTTTTCACGTTCAGGACCCGCATATATATCAACTTGCAGAAAATGATTGCTGGCACCAAGTCGTCGATTTTAAACTGCTTCCCCAATATAAGAATACTCGCTGAACGAATCCGCGGTTCAGAGGCTGTTTGTTGGCACTGGAGGGTCAATGCAGACAATAATAACGAAGACGGTCGCCCGTCTGTCTAGGTAGGAGGTATTGTCATTCGCAGCCCAATCAGAGAGAAAAAGCAGTAATTAATCGCGGAAAGTTGGCGGAAGAACTTTTTTAATCGCTGGCATGGATCAGGTTATCCTGGAGCACTTACCTTTGGAGGAGGTCGAATGCAATACACCGATTCCGGTTTCAGATGACCCAGCTCCTGCAGCTCCAAACCAGAGGCCCAAAATCGCATCACAAAACTCCGATCTTTGTGAACCGTCTCTGCCCCCTCTAAAGGAGATCTTCACCACCCACACCCCAGTCTTGTCGCATATAGCGACAAAGTTCCGCGTTTTTCTAGCAGAGGGCGGTGAAGGTGTGAGTGTTTTACTCTTGGAAGATATATCCGATCTATCCCATGGTTTTCCAGACAAACACAATCGACTCAAAAAGGGTATACCGACACATTAATGGGGAAGGAACTACGCTCCCTAAAATGATACCTTCAGACCGGCCATCAAGCACTAATGACCGTGATCACTAGCAAAGAAGAAGTAGATTCGTTCGTCTTTTGCTCGTCGAGGATGAGGCGTAGGAAGTAGGTGAGGAGCAGGAGTGAAGTAGAGGAGGCTGGGGATACTTTCGAGAAGTGGGCAGCCCCGGAATTGGTCTACGAGAATCAGGAAGAAGGGAAAGATGACGAGGAGGGTGAAGAAGAGAATGAAGAGGAGGATGAAAAGGAGGACAAGAAGGATGGGGAGGAGGAAGACATGGGAAGTGTTGGAATGGTGGGGCCGGGGCTGGACAGTATGGACCAAGTGGTTCCGAAGCTGGAACCGGATGGGGGCATCTTCAGTGGTTTATATCTCCCAGGAGGATATAGAGAGTTAGGAGCCGTTTGCGGATATTTGTGGCAACTGCTTGGAGAGCATGGATATTTTGGAGTATTTGTTTGGGTCTGAGCTAGAGGATGGGAAAAGAGGACCAGATGGATTTTTCGTTTCTTAAGCATCTTTCTTTTAGAGTATGTCATCCACACAAATTGTATTTATGTATTTCCTGGTATATAATTCCTAGTTTTGTTCGTAATTAAGGGGGTTGCCAAAATTCTATATATGCCGAGTAAACTGCTTCCTCTTGTGGGGGTCGAGAAAGTTGGCAGACAACTTCCAGTCTAGTCCTAGTAGTAGGAAGTTGAGAGTCAACTTCAGACCAAAGAACCATTTTTCTCTAGCTGGTCGCAGAGCATCAATGGTAGACCCTGCTCCTTCTCTACTTGCTTGTAGCCCTTTCAACTTTCGTCTTTATTCAACCCTTTTTGTTCGTTCAACTACACCACGGTAGCATTTTGGACGATGCAAAACCTCCTTCTTGGGGTAATTAGTCCTGAGTATCTCTTTTCCTGACGATTTAACCCTATCATGGGTATCACCACAAATTCGAGTACCGACACATTCGATCACGGAATCAGAAGAGTCGTTCAGGAGTACTGCAGTGATCCAGCATAGGGGCTATTAACGGTCGATCTCAAACGTTTTTAATATGTGCAGCAGACCCGCTTTTTTGACCAGGTTGAGGCAGTTATTCCCAGAGTCACAGCCTTGGGTCTCATATTGCTACGCTAACGAGCCCGAATTCCGGTGGATAGGTATTCACACCAAAAAAGCGTCAGTGGGACCCAACAAGGAGACAATCTCGGATGTCTCCTCTTCAACCTGATGCTGCACGCTATTATCCTCAAAATACAACAACTCTTCAGTTCAGAGGAAGGAAATAACAGAGATTTTGCAAGGTTGTTACTTCAACTTCGGTACCACGATGACGGGTACATTATCGGGAGCCACGACCAACTCGTCAAAGCCATCGAAGTACTTCGCTCCGTGGATGTTGAAAGACAAGGACTGCACTTTTCGCTGCCTAAGTGCACCGTCTGGTGGCCTACAGCCCTCCAGGGTCACTACAGAGTCTCTACCCAGACGGGAATAAGCAAGAGTGCAGCGCGGGTACTTCCATCCTGAACGCCCCCGTCGATACTAAAGAATACACCCCACTGTCCTTACGAACCATTTCTTATCTCTCAGACCATTCTTCGAGACCATTGCTGACCTTTAGAATAGGCAAGTGACGTTCCAGTTACTGCGTAACTGTTTTGGCGTTTGCAAAGTAGGCTATTTATAGCGTGTTGTACCCCCGTCTTGCACCGAAGAAGGAGCGGAAGAGTTTGACAGGATGATGGAGGACTGTGTTCGAAAATTGGCAGGGGGACTACTGGACTCGGAAGTATTCCGAGAACTCCAGCTGCCGGTCAAACCCAAGGACAAGAATAAATATCTCTTGGGATCTTGGGATCGGACTCACCTCCGCGAAGGACATCGTAGCTGTTTTATTCTTGGATTCTAGCTCATCATCTAGCAACCCTTGCAAGACCTTGCTCCCAACTCCTTTTAAGGAGCTGGGAACATACGAAGTAGCTGCAGACGCCCATCGGAGGTGGTAGACCTCTTGCCTACCGCCTAGTATTATTCCGTTCAGTGTAATTTGCTCGCAAAAAGTACCATCGCAAAAGACGTTGCCGGACGCAATCCATAAAGCAGTGCAAGAACGAATTACTCTTGGGGATTCGAGGAGGCAGGTGTTTCGCGCGTCTATAGCCCTCCCGGGAGCTAAGTTATGTGTGGATTGAATCCCTTGGTCCGGATTGCAGACAAGAATTGAACCTCGAGAACGCTCGGTGTAGCTTCAATACTACTGCCAAGTTGTTACGAAAACGGCCCTTTCTCTAGAAGAGCGGTCCTGTCCACAAACTTCTGTCTTCTTTTTCCCCGTGAGCCTTCAAAAAAACTCTTCCGATTAATTCTGTTTTAGGGAAAAAATCATGAAACGGTTTTTCCCATGAATCCAAATTCTCTGTGCAACTCCATTTCTCTTTTGTCTTTGAGCATTTTGGTACTTTTCAAATAGGAATATTTCGACTTATGATCCACTTCTTCCTCCAAATTCAGTCCCGATTTTTTATCAATCAGATTTTTAGTTATTGTCCTAGTCGCATGCATATTCAAAGCTATGGCATTTCCTCACATTTTTTATTTCATCCAAAGCCGTGAACTTTTTCGAATACGTTGACCTATATGTAGTTCGAAATCGACGTCGTTGAGGCAACTACCCCGATATCAACTACCCCATCGGCTCTCCTCTCTTTTGCCCCTAACATGACCAACCTCCGCCCGTCCCTCACTATCGCCAAGTCATTCCGAGACCACCGTCCCCTCAACGCTCTGGCCAAGATAGAAAATGGTCCAGCCGACTACGATGATTACTTTAGAAGATTGGACCGGGAACGCGTTCGGGAGTGGATCCGCCGCAACTGCTTCGAGCAGGGAGGAGAAGCAGAGAAGGAGGACGCAGAGGAGGGAAAAAAGGTAGAGGAAGAGGAGGAAGAGGAGTAGGAAGAGGAGTACTAGGTGGACCCGTGGGAGGCGCTACTGTACAACGGCGGGGGAGCTCCCGTGGAGAACGATTGAGAGACCGAGGGATTAATCGTTATCTCTGACTCTTCTGACGAAGACGATGAGAGGGGTGAAGGGGAGGATGAGGAGGATGAGGGGGAGGGAGACATGGAAAGTGCTGGAATAGTGAGGAGGGGGCCGTAAGAATTGTTCCAGGTGATACCGACTCTGGAACCGGATGGGGGTACATTCAGTGGTCTAGATCTTTCCCAGGAGGCAATGGAGAATTCTAAGCCGTTCCTAGATATTTGTGGGGAATGCTTGCGTGAAATGGATACTTTGGGGGAACTTTTTGGCTCTAGTCTAGAGAACTAAGAAATTAATGAATAAATCTAGATATTTATCCTGATAGTATCTGCTGTTAGCCTTTATCGTTCACAAGATTCCATTTGAATCATTTTGCGGTTCTTACTATGTTTGTTTGAAAGGTTCGGGTTAGTCCAAAAGCCAATATAAGATTATTTAGACTTTTCTGATACTGAGTAAACTGCTTTCCCATGTAGAGGGAAATCAAGTTGGCAGATAACTGCAAGCCAATTCCTGAGTAGTAGGAAGTTTAGAGTCACCTTCAGACCCAAGAACCATTTATCTTGCGCTGGTCAGAGAATATCAGTGGTAGACCCTGCATTGCATTTATCCCTCTTAACTGCCATTCTTATACACTCCTTTTTGCTCGTTCAACTATACCAAGATAGCACTACTGTCGCTTGCAATACCTCCTTCTTGGGTTAATTGGTTCTGAGTATCTCTTGACTAACTCTAAAGTCTCAAAGGAACATACTAAGAACCATAAAATGCATCAATTGGAATCGTGTGAACGAGAAAGACTAACAGCAGACACTATCGGTATGAATATCTGCATTTCTTCCTTAATGTCTTAGTTCTCTAGATCAGAGCCAAACAGTTCCCCCAAAATATCCATTCCACCCAGGCAGTCCCACAAATATCCACGAACGGCTTAGAATTCTCCAATGCCTCCTGCGACGTATCTAGACCACTGAAGATGCCCCAAACCGGTTCCGGAGTCGGGACTACCTGTTACACACTTTCCGGCACCCCATCCACTATTCCTGCACTTTCCATGTCTCCCTACCCCCATCCTCGTGTTCACTCTTCTCTTTATCTTCGTCAGAAGAGTCAGATATAATGATTACTACCTCAATCTCACCTTCGTTCTCCATAGGAGCTCCCCCAACGTTGTACACTAGTAGCTCCAACGGGTGCACCCAGTCCTCCTCTTTATCCTCCTCTTCCTGCGCCTCCTCTTCCTATTACTCCTCTTTGTCTTCCTCCTCTGCCTCTTCTGCCTACTCGAAGCAGTTACGGCGGACCTACTCCCGAACGCGTTCCCGGTCCAATCTTCTAAAGTAATCATCGTAGTCGGCTGGACCATTTTCTATCTTGGCCAGAGCGTTGAGGGGACGGTGGCCTCGGGATAACTTGGTAATTGTGAGGAAAGGGCGGAGGTTGGTCATGTTAAGGGCCAAAAAAGGGGTGAGCCGATGGGGTAGTTGATGGCGGGGGGTTGCCTCAGCGACGTCGATTTCGAACTTTAAATGCTGCGTCTTCTTCAAAAAGTATGACGACCTTGGACATATAATGACATATGTTAATGACACCGTGTCTTTAAAATAAAAATCAACTCACGAATTTGCCAACAATCATCCAAATCAAAACTATCTTGGAAAATCAGAAACTGTAAAAATATCTTGCAAATTCGATACTATATCCAAATTTGGTCCTCTTTTAGATTTTTTTAGGGTGCAAATTTAGCGCGCATCATAACTCTTCCATAAACTGTGATGAATCAATTCGGGCCCCAAGGAGTTCGATGCCTTTGGTGGAAAAGGTCCCAAATGGGAAGCGGTGGAATAGTGGTGATGTGTAGTGACCGAGTCTGTGTGGCCAGAACAGACGAGTTTTTGCGTGATTCAGATATAAGGCGTGGTCAGTTCCTCTGGAGCTGAGGATATCGACTGCCTTTTCGAGCTCTGTATGAGTGCCGATGAGAGTGCAGTCGTCCGCATACCATCTGTGTAGATCGAGCTGTGTCTGCTGAGCAATTTCTGTTGCTAATGGATGCACCACATTGAGCCTGCTCTGTAAGGAAGGCCATGTACCGTAGTATTACCCATCAGCGACGACTTATCCCGCATAACACATTAGCCGCGTGGATATAACCGACCGCATCTTCCATGCATTAAAATAACCCAAAAAATTCCCCGCAAGGGAAAACAACAGCATGCTTGCAGGGTCCCCCTGTTGCATACCTTATTGGCTAGGTATTTCATGCGTGGACGCTACGGTAAATATCAGCGACGGCGTGTTCCGGGCGTATAACATGTTCAGAAAACGATACATCGACGGTACTTTGGTCGGTAACCTACAGTTCGCTCCTTGGTACCTACGCTATGGTTCGAGCCAATCTACACCCGCCCATCCAATATTCACTGCAAAATGCCTTGTCCCGCTCGCATTTTTACTTCTCGTCTGAGCTTTATATTCCTTTCCCCTTCCAGATTACCGCCACCCTCCACTCCCTCCAACGCTACGGGCACCTTTCAGGTGCAAAAGCAATCCAAACCGCCGCCTTCCACAGTTCGTCGGGATTCGTGCCTCTAAGCTCCTAGCACCTTCGAACCTCCCTCCCATCGCCTTGCGCGGAAATTGCTCCGTCGAACACTATCTTTCTACCTGCCTTTCTCCTAAAACCCTGTCGTAAAGCTGTCTACCAAAGCTGACCCCGAAATTTGGACTATGGTGGTGGTGCTACGGCTCGGTAACCCGGTTTTCCCAGGAAATCAGCCGTGACCCCGCTGCGTGCCTTCTTCCTGTCCTTCCCCGCCACTACTCGACCGGCTTGCAGTCCTCACCACTACCTGCCCCTCCCTGTAGGGATACTTCATACGTTTTACGTTTTAATCACATGCGGGATGAGCTCATAACCCCCTCCAGCATCCATCCAGCGGCTTGCGCCACAAGAATGATTTCACCTTCCCTTGCGAACATGACTTTCAACCCCATGGATGGTACCGCGTGGATATCTTTATTGAAAATCTTGAGCTCCCACTGTAAGACAGGAAATGGTCCTCCCCTCGTGTAATACAGGAAATGGTCCTCCCAAAGGGACCAACAACTTACAACGATCCCGTTCCTGACTACGCTTACCGTGCTTTCCAAATTTTTCTACCATCCTCCCTAGATATTTTAGTATTGCATCCTCTCCTCCAAATCAGCAATTTACGTCTTTTTATCTACCTTCTTCATCAAATTCACTCCTTATGTAGACATTTCACGCAAATGCGCTACTGCAATTGCGATTTTAACTTTTTAGTACCGACTCCAGTCCGCCTCCAAGGTGTACTTAAACCCATTTTACCTAACTTTTTTTGAGCTCTACCAAACCCTGCACGCACTGTTCTCTCCCTCACACCTCTACCCTCCATCTACAATCGCCCGACTCCATTTACAACCAAAATGAACAACCTTCGCCCCTCCGCCTACATCATCAAAAATCGCCATCCCCTCCCCTTAACTCCATACCCCTACTCCCTTTCGGACCTACTAACCGCGATGACTACCTACGCCGACAAACAAAAAAAAGGTGGTCGAATTCCTGCGTTGCTTGTTCGTCGAGGAGGAGGCGGAGGAGGTACCTGAGGGGCAGTAGTGGGAAGTCGAGGAGGGAGCCGGGGAGACCTTCGAGGAGTGGGCAGCCCCGGAATTAGTCTACGGGGTTAACGATGACGAGGATGAGCACGAGGATGAGCGCGAGGACGAGGACTAGGACGAGGACTAGGACGAGAACGAGGAGGATGAGGGAAAGGGAGGCATGGAAAGCGTTGGAATGGTGGGGCCGTGGCTGGAGGGCAATGACCAAGTGGTGCCGACGCTGGAACCGGATGGGAGTACCTTTAGTGGTTTACATATCTCCCAGGAGGACATAGAGAGTTATGAGCCGTTCGCAGATATTTGTGGGGACTGCTTGGGCAGCATGGGTATTTTGAAGGAGTTGTTTGGATGTGATCTAGAGAATGCGAAATAAGAGGATCAGATCGATTGTTCGTTTTCTCAAGTATCTTTCGTTTAGAGTATATCATCCACAGAAAGTGTTTTTATTTGTTTCCTGGTATTTTCTGTAGTTTTGTTCGGACTTCAGGGGTGGCCAAAAGTATATATAAGCTGGGTAAAATGCTTCCCCATGGAGAGGTCAAGCAAGTTGGCAGACAACTTCAAAAGAGATACTCCAGTAGTAACGAAGTTGGTAGTCATATTCGGGCCCAAAATTTATTAACGGCTCTCAAGCCTCAAAGCTAGGTGGAAGAGCCTGCCCCTTTAGGATTGTTGGGGGAACCACCGAGCCCTCTTCTATTTCAGCCCATTGCATTTGCCTTGCAACGTACACAGAAGCAGATCTGTTGTTCGCAAGGCGAAGGTACAGCCTGCCCCTTTCGGACAAAGTCGGTTGCCCTAGGTCTCTCGTCCGTATACAGCACATTTCGTCCCCAGAACTACCTTTACATAGCACTTTTGTCGCTCGCAACATCTCCGTAGATAGTGGGCGTCGGATATCTCTCTTACGACGACTTTCTACTGACACCCACCATGCCCACAAGCAATTGATGTCTTCTGGGTCAGCCCCCACACCACACGCAGCCTACCTCAGTCTTGCCGCCGTCCAACTGGCGCCACGGCCGGAATCGAAGAACATAAAACGCAACGCTACGTCGCCTTTTGCTCTTTTGTCAACGCCAAGTTTCACCCTTTCGGCCTCGACACATATGGTTCCGTCGGTAAATCCGTCCAAGCATTGCTCGTCTTCCTAGCCTCCCACTTCGCTCGTCGCCGTGGTATGAGTTCGACTACTGAATACATCCGCCTCGTCACTACGATCTCGTCCCTCACTCTGCAGCTCACGGAACACGCCGTAACTCGTAGATCCCTTGTCCTGGTCACTCCCGAGTGACCCATTTCGTCCTTCAACAAAGATTCCTCGCTGTATTTTACTCTCGGAAGATATATTCGAATGTCCACTCCGCTGGTGTAGAAGTTGAGTTGAACATTGACTGAAAAACTCGAGCAGAGAAGGAAAGGAAGTGCAATGCATACATGTAATGATTCGGAAGATAGCTGGGTAATAGGAGTTAAATGGAATGGTTTACTTAAATGTTTGGGAAAGAGGGGGTAAGTGGGGTGGTCTACATAAATGTTTTGGTAAATGGGGTAGTACCGTATACTTATTCTTCCTGATTTGGCAATTGAGGCCTAACTTAGATAGCCACTGACATACCCTGAGAAGAGAGTTGGTTTACTGCAAGTGGTGCGCAAATTGGGGGTCTCATGAGCTTTCACTGCAACCATCAGGGAAAGATGTACTGTCTCCTTGTCGACTCAGTCGTGGCTAGTTCAGTCCCAGTATTTATGTAGTGCTTGTGGTATGGCACCCCGATGCGTTTCCACGATTAAGGTGACACGATCGTTGTCCAGCCTAGCCTTGGACCTATACCCTAGGGAGAAGTTTTGTATGTTTTTACTCTTGGAAGATATGTTCGATCTATCCTACAAGTTTTCCACACAACCACAATCGACTCACAAAGCTGTGCCGGCACAGTATTAGGGAAGGGGTACCCTAGGGTCAGAGCAATTCTCCTTCCACGACAAGCTGCGTTGATGATTACTTCCAACGCCGCCTGATTGTTGAATCAGCCACCCACTACATTTTAGTTGGAGGAAAGGGGGGACGGTTGGATCTTTATTCTTGAAAGATATGTTCGAAAATTGTGGTGTTTCCAAAACGCGTCATGTATCTACCACTGCTTCCTAGTCCTCATTACCCGTCTCCACTCTTCTACTTAGCGGTAACTGTGCCCGCTCTGCTCCTGAAGTCTGGATTACTATGGTCTGTTTACGTCTGGGCGAGCCACTTTTCTATGGATCCCGTTCCTGCACCATATTTTCCCGTTCAACTGCCATGCTAGATGTTCATGGTCATCACGCCATGGGGTACAGTACTGGCGCCTGTAGCGTTCGCCGCCACGACGCACTTCGTGACGAGCTAGCTCGGTCCATCCGCCATACTGCTCTACTCCACGGTGTTCGCGTTTCTCGGGAGCACCTCTTTCAATATCCTCTACATCCTTCCTCTGGCTTGCTTGCGGCCTTTCAACTGACCAGGGAGGAACGGCAAGCTCGAATTGACCGTATTTATCCTTCTGCTTCTTCCGCGACCCAGCTCCGCCTAGATGTGTTTATTAATGACTCCGGGCTCGCTGCCAGCCCGCAGGCTTTTGATGTCACTGTCATCAGTCCGCATTCATCGTTGCTTTGTTCTTGTCCTCCACATTGCCATATCTCCAAGAAAGAGTCAGAGAAACGCCACGATTAACATACTTTATGCAAATACTACGGACTGGACCTTCACCCCATGGTTGCTGATGTCTATGGTTGCATTGGACCCGGGTTTGATCAAGCTGTGCAACAATTCACCCAATTTCTCGCCAGCAAGCGTGGTAGCTGTTGCCGCCGAGAAACATTCGCTCCTCGCTAGACTCGTATGCCTGATTGTCCAATACGTTGCTACGTCCGCGAATCGGCGGCGTCTTGACCAGACCACAGATTTGCCCCCTGTTTTGTAGTCCCAGGCCCTGTACTGTATGGCGCTAGCGGTCTCCTGAGTATTGATCATTAAAGGTGATGCTTTCGTTCATGTTTTAATGATTGAAAAATAGGTTAGCCTGACAACTTCGATCCTTCCTACCCTGGATTTCTCCCAATCCTCGACCTCCCTACAGACTGATGTGCGCAAAAAATTGCACACGAAAAAAATCTAGAAGAGGACCAAATTTGGATACAGTATTGGAATTAGCAAGATAAATTTAATTTGGATGAGTATGGAAATTCATGGGTTGATCGTTTTATTTTAAGACACGGTGTCATTAATAGATGTCATTAGACGTCCAAGGTCGTCACACTTTCGAAGAAGTCGCAGTATTTAAAGTTCGAAATCAATGTCATTGAGGCACCCCCTCCCGATATCAACTACCCATCAGCTCACCCCGTAACATGACCAACCTCCGCCCTTCCCTCACCATTACTAAGTCGTCCCGAGGCCGTCGTCCACTCAACGCTCTGGCCCTAATGACAAATGTTCCAACCGACTGCAATGATTACTGTAGAAGATTGCACCGGAACGCGTTCGGGAGTGGGTCCACGGTAACTGTTCGAGCAGGCAGAAGAGGCAGGAGAAGAGGAAGATGAAGAAGAGGAATGAGTAGACCCGTGGGCACTAGTGAAAAACGGTGGAGGGGCTCCCAAGGAGAACGAAGGGGAGACTGAGGGAGTAATTGTGATCTCTGACTCTTCTGACGAAAATGAAAGAGGGGTGAAGAGGAGGATTAGGCGGATGAGGAGGAGGGAGACATGGAAATTGCTGAAATAGTAGGGAAGGGGCCGAAAATATGGACCAGTGGTCCGACTCTGGAATCGGATGGGGCATCTCCAGTGGTCTATATATTTCGCAGGAGGCAATGGAGAATTCAAGCCGTTCGTAGATATTTGTGGGGACTGCCTGGATAGAATGGATATTTTGGAGGAACTTTGGCTCTGATCTAGAGGTCTAAGATATTAAGGAAGAAATGTAGATATTTATCCCGATAGTATCTGCTGTTAGTCTTTCTCGTTCACACGATTCCAATTGATGCATTTTATGGTTCTTAGTATTTTTTTTGAGACTTAAGGGTTAGCCAAAAGTTATATAAGCCGAGTAAACTGCTTCCTCTTGTGGAGGTCAAGCAAGTTGGCAGCGACTTCAAGTCAAGTCCCGAGTAGTAGCAAGTTAGAGTCAACTTCATACCCAAGAAACGTTTTTCCTACGCTGGTCGTTGAGCACCAGTGTAGACCCTGCCCCTTCCATACTTGCTTGTAGCCTTCTCAACTGTCTTCCTTATCATCCTTTTTGTTCGTTCAAATATCCACGGTAGCACTTTTGTCGCTCGCAACACCTCCTTCTTGGGGTAGTTGGTTCTGTATCTCTTCTCCGACGATTTACCCCTATCATTTGGTACTCTTGTGGAGGGGGTTGCACCCGAGGTATTCGAGTGAGCAGTATTAGGGAAAATTCTTTTTCTGTAATCATGGATCTCAACGCTGCTCGTATAACGTTCACAGGGGGCAAGAATGAAGACGTTGAGGAGTTTCTCTATACATATGTCAACGTTGTGATGCGTGAGAAGAGCGATGAAGAGAAGGCCGAAAGTATCTTCGCCTATCTTCATGGTGACGCAAAGCACAAATATAAGGCCAAGTTTATCAACGGGTGGTCTCTTAACGGGAATGGGCGTAACTTCGGTGAGGTATGTGAGTGGCTTGTGAAAGAATATGCTAAGGAGGTAGAACCAGATGAGATGATTCGTACCGCCATAGAGGCCCGGCTCAACTTCGACGATTTGTTAAGCTCATTGGTATACTTGTGTGATCTCTATGAAAAGGCTGGGTTCAACGCCCAAGCCAAGTACGGAATGCTGCGTAAGGCGGCGATGGGGATAAGCGGCTCTCCGATTTCCTCCTCATCAAGGGCCCTCACACTTTTAATGAACTGAAGGGTACCATAGTAGAATTTGTCAAAAATTCGGAGACGTTTCAGTCACTGAGTGAGGTACCGAGGGAAACCCGTACATCGATGTCTATCGTACATCCTGAAAAGAATTATCAAAGGCCAGCTACTAGCGCAGCAGCATTGGAATCAGTCAGGAGCGATGTCAAAAACTTGGAAGAAAGGTTGGAAACCCGATTCGATAATCGACTTGACATGATAACCTCGCAGTTGGAAAGCCTTACTCTTACCATTAAGAAGAACCAGTCTGGGGCCCCAAGGCCGCAGAAGTCTGTTCCTACTGTCACAAGCCTGGACACTTTGCAAATAGGTGTCCTGATAATCCACATAGAAACACTCGTTGTGGAAAGTGCGGGTCGATATGGGCATCATGAAAGTAACTGCTGGTCTAAAGACAACAAAAGAGCAAATTTATCGGACGCAAGGAGCAGTCAGGACCAGAGATGAAAATCTTACAAAACAGAAGGATCAAAGGTTGACGGATGCCGGTAACGTATCCATCGCTGAAGAATCAGTCAAGTCAATGTGACAAAAAGGGATGGGGAAGGGAACATTTTATCGAAAAACCTAGGCTAGATTATGGAATGCTGGCATATCCCAGCACCTGTACCTCGCAAGAGGTCTGATCAAGTTGTTCCAGGAGGGATCACTCCGGCCAAGAAAAAAAGAGTAAGAAATTTAAGAGTATCCCGAAGGACGTACTAGAATATGTGAAGAAGTACAATTTGGTGGCTGAGCTTGCATCAGCCCCAACTGGGATAACGTTTGGTCAACTTTTGAGGGGCGACGCAGAGGATGCGAGAAAGAACTCAAAAAAATTATCAGGTCTAATAAGTCCGCTAAGGGTAAGAAACTGTTTCTTCAATCGGCCTCGACAGCACCAAGACGTCTTAAACTAGTACCAGTCAAAGTATTGGGAATGAAAACCCAAGCTCTTTTCGATTCGGGCGCTGTTCCAAACCTTATTTCAGAAACTTTGGTGACAGATCTAGGTCTGAAATTATTCCAACTACTCGAAGAATAACTGTGGCGGATGGAACCGTATCAAAATGCATGGGCACTGTTGACAAGGTTTCCGTGTTCTTTGGGGACTCTAAAGTTGATGTAGACTTTCTTGTCATGCCTGATCTCCCTTTCGATGCAATCATTGGCTGCCCTACCATGGAAAGACTAGGGACCTGCATTGACTTGGGCAACCAAATCGTTTCAGTTAATTGACGGCAGAACCGTGAAGATGCCCCTGGATTTCGACAAAAGCACACATCCGGAAGATTAAGAAACGGACAGTGAAGATTTCACTTCTAGCTATGACAGCGAAGCGAACCAACTAACACTTTCGGAAGTGGAAAAGGGTACGCTCGGGGATAATGAACATGGCATGGGATGATTATGATTCTGGGTTTGAAACAGATGAAGACTGGAATTCTAGGGTAGGTTTGACCTGAATGTGTTTCTTTTTGCGATAATATCGAATCAAAGGACGGAATTCGGAGCATGAAAGAAGATTACAATTGCAAGAAAAAAGAATATATCGAATTCCATATCTGAAGATGTGAGCACGCCGGAAGAGGTCCTTCAAAATTTGGAGGGTGAGGATCAAGAAGAAGGGCGCCAAATGGCAGAAATTCAAGAAAAAGTACAGCACCTTCCCGCCCCGCCTCAATGAAAATATCCGACATGTTAACATCTTCCGAAGTAATTGCATGGAGCGTTTCAGATTTAAGACAAGCAAGTGTACCGGTCACTCACTCATTTGAACTTACCGATACTCAACCAATTTACCACAGGCCTAGACGTCAACCGCCAAAATATGACCAATTTATCTCAGAAATGTTACAAGTATGCTGGAAAATGATATTATTCGGCCAGTTTCATCCCCATGGTCATTTCCAGTTGTGGTAGCACCAAAGAAGGATGGAAAATTCGTTTTTGCGTCGATTACCGACAACTGAACCAGAGAATGATACCCGATCGATTTCCGATTCCAAATATGGAGGAATCCTCGAGGACTTGAAGGACGGGAGATACTTCACCTCAATTGATCTTTACACTGGTTATTGGCAGATTCCATTGGATGAAAAATGTAAGGAAAAAACAACTTTTACCAGCAAAGCCGGTACTTCAGGTTCGAAGTGATGCCTTTTGGTCTCATGAATGCCCCAGCTACATTCCAAAGAATGATGAACGAGGTTTTGAAAGGACTTCCATTTGCAAGAGTTTATATCGATGATGTGGTATATTCTCAAAAACCTTGGATCAGCACATATCGCATGTCAAGACAGGTGGAGAGGATATCGGCGTACAGCCTGAAAATTAAGTTGAGCAAATGCTTCTTTGCGAAAACGTCTATCCAATTACTCGGTCATATCGTCGATCAAGAGGGAATTAAAGTGGATCCAGAGAAAACGAAAAAAATCAAGTTGGCACCAAGGCCCGCTTCAAAGACGGAGGTTCGAAGCTTCTTAGGACTGGCCTCATATTACAGAAGATTTATCAAAGATTTCGCCAAACTGCAGCACCGTTACATGCCAGCACTACGAAGAACGGAAAATTTTACTGGAACAAGGAAATGAAACTGCATTTGAGGAGCTTAAAGATAAGCTATGTGTCCCCCAGTGCTCATGTATCCAGATTTCAAGAGACCATTTTTGTGGAGACAGATGCCTCAGAACGGTCTTTGGGTGCCGTTTTGTCCCAAAAAGATGAAAACGGAAGACTACACCCTGTTCAATTCGCAAGTCGCACTCTGAATGATGCGGAAAAGAGATACTCAGTCTGCGAGAAAGAAGCGCTAGCTGTCGTCTTCGCACTGAAAAAGTTTCGCGTATACCTTTTATCACTCGAGAAATTTGTCTTGATAACTGATCACCAGGCACTTAAGACAGCATTCCAAAAGAAAGATGTACATCACCGCTTGGCCCGATGGCTCGACATTTTCGCAGAATATCGGTTTGAAATAGTGTATAGGCCCGGACGCAATAATCAGCCTGCCGATTACCTATCCCGCTTGAGGGATCCACTGATTCCAAATGAAAAAGCTTCCGAGACATCGTCGGAGTTGCCGGTTCAAGTGCCGAACGATAACGAGTACGAAGCTTATATTCACGGACTAATTAAATTTTGATGGACTAGAAATGAGAAAGGTTGATCTGAACACAGAAATTGGGTACGCAGGAATCAAAAGGCTTTACATTGTGGAATGGGAAACTCTTCCGACACACTAAAGGTTCGACTAGTGGCCCCTTTGAAAGAAAGAATGAAGATCTTGAGGACTTTTCATGATGATTTAGGGCATTGGGATCTCGAAACAACCAAAAAATTCATTACGGAGTGATTCTGGTGGCCCAGTATCCATAAGGACGTCTATAATTTCGTGAAAAGCTGCACAACTGTCAAAAATTCACCCGATACGAAAGTATAAGACAACTCTAAGCTTCCAGTTTCTCTCTTTGAAACCTTCTCAATTGACTTTGGGCCCATTCAAGGAAACCTCTTCCGGAAACAAATATCTCCTTATAGGGGTGGAACATCTTACTGGATGGCCAATAGCAGTTGCAGTTGAGGAGGCAATGCTGAGGTGGTCCTGAGATTCATCGAAAAAGAAATAATTGAACCGTTTGGTCTTCCAAAAAGGATCATCTCAGATAACGCCCTTTGTTTTACTGCAACTTCACTGCTTCGTTTCTTGGAAGAGAAAGGGATTCAGCTGAAGACGTTCTCGCATACGCTCCTATGTCAAACGGGAAAGCGGAGAGGATGGTTGGAACCATCAAACGAGCAATATCGAAAACTATGTCGAGAATGAAATCCAGTGGGAAGATGCCTTACCAAAAGTGTTATACGGCTATCGTCGAAGAAGAGGAAGAAGTGGACACTCACCATTCGAGCTAATGTACGGAAGGGCTCCTAGAATGTTACAGAGAGACATGGAAACAAATATATCGATGAAGAGAGTAGAGAAGTCGAACTACTGGCCACCGAAGGCTGGAGATCACACCGCGCGCTAACACAGACAAGAAATAAGGATGCAGACCTCCAGTCCAAACTTTTCAGTCGGCTCTAAAGTACTTGTAGTACATGGAAAAGCAATGCAGCAGGCTGTGAAGTGGCCGGCCTTCCAAACAAAGTACTCGAACCCTTGCATCGTCACGGAGGAAAGACACCCGCATTATAAGCTCTGTTCAAGCTCAGGGAGAGATCAAGGAGGGCATCCATGCACGTCGTCTGGTCCCTTACCATCAGAGGCCTGAAGAATTCCTTCTCACACAGGACTATGCGCAACCACGGGCATACTCATCTTTAACTATAGAATGATTCCTATGGGAGGAAAAGGGCCTGGGAATGGATCATCTCGATTACGCGACTACTACGAACTCCACGTAATATCCATTTCTATTCATGTATGCCTATTTTTCGTACGTTGAACGTTGAACGGCCCAATGCTACCCTAAGAAGATTTACGATTATTAATAAGAGTTCTATTTTCATTCCAAAACAGAAGGTTTACATAAGCAGGTCCTGAGTTTTTGGAGGTAGTATATCATTACTGTATAGCAAAAGTATGGGAAAGTAGCTAGGGGAACTGTTTGTCTCTGATATGGAGGACTAAGATATAAGGAAGGAATCTAGATATTTATGCTGATCGTATCTGCTGTTAGTCTTTCTCGTTCACAAGATTCCAATTGATGCATTTTATGGTTCTTAGTATTTTTATTTGAGACTTAAGGGTTAGCCAAAAAGTTTATATAAGCCGAGAAACTCCTTCTTCTTGTGGAGGTCAAGCAAGTTGGCAGAAGACTTCAAGTCAAGTCCCGAGTAGTAGGAAGTTTAGAGTCAACTTCAGACCCAAGAAACATTTTTCCTACGCTGGTCTCAGAGCATCAGTGGTAGACCCTGATCCTTCCATACTTGCTTGTAGCCCTCTCAGCTGTCTTCCATATCCGCTCCTTTTTGTTCGTTCAACTATACCACGGTAGCACTATTTTCGCTTGCAACACCTCCTTCTTGGGGTATTTGGTTCTGGTATCTCTTCTCCCGACGATTTACCCTTATCACAGACCTTCCGCCCCCCCGAACTTCTCTCCGTTTTCCCTGGCCTTCGCTCCGAAATCGCTTGAGTGGAATCCTCCTCCTGCCAATGGTAGCCCGCACCTGCCTTCGCTCACTCTCTCCGCAAAATGAGATCGGTTTTTACAATATTCTTTGTCAAGACGCCTCCTTTGCCACTTCTCATCCACCCCTTCCTCCCCAGTCGACAGTCTCCTCGAGTAAGCGCCGACGTGCCTCCCCCACTCCGATTGATGCTGATTTGTTTACACTAGTGACGCGGGCTGGGGCTTCATCTCCTGATGCCGCTACCGTACCTTCGCCCACTCGGCCCCTGTTGCCCGGCCCGCGGGCGCCCAATACTCCGTACTTGAACACATTCCGATTCCAGAGTCTATGGACGATGACCAGTAGGCCTCGCGTGGAATCTTCATACCGGACGACCGCCAGTTACCGCTCCGAATCTTGTCCCTCCTTCCTCACCATCTTTCGACTTCCGATCCCGTCCATCTCCCACTTACCCAATTCTCTGCGTTCCGATTTCCTCAATCTCTTTTATTGCCTTTTGCGTGCCTACAACCACGCGCAGTCCCCTGCATATCGCGTGGAATGCCTCACCCGTCTCTTCGCAGTTGGTAAGCTGTTCTTTCGGGAAAATGGCCGGCGGAACCCCGTAATCGCAACCGCGCCTCTGTCCACCAACTTCTCCGATCCCGCATCTCTATGCCCCTGTAAGGGCCCTGGCAAACGCTCTACCCAGGTGCACTTGACGCCTTCGGTTCCCCATTGCCATCCACCTCCCATTCCCACCCCTCTCCTACCACCACCTGCCGCCGCTTTATCCAGCAGGGGGCCCTCGCTAAGGCTGTCGCCGCCCTCTGCTCTACCACCTCACCGGCACCGGTTACTCTCCATAAAAAATCCCTCCTAGCTTTCCTGCATCCCTCTCCAAGTGTCCCGGTTACCCCAACTCCGCGTCACTTGCGGCCCCCGCCTTTGTCTTTACGGAGGCCGAGTTTCGCCGTCAGCTCGCCTTCCTACCACACCACAGCTCTCCGGGCCCTGGCAGCCTCCGCCCATCCGTCTTCAAATCCCTCTCCCATGCAAAATAATTGGGATAGGTAGATGCAAAAAATATATAGTTCCAACTTTAATAAATAAATAAATGCCACTATTCGACTTAGAATGAATAATGAATAGAAAAACAAATTTAATGATATCTGACCGAGGGGAATATTTCGATGGGCCGAGGATGTAAAAAATATTTTTAACAACCTAGTACTACTTGTACTCTACACCAGGGTACAATAATTTGGTAGACATGATTCAGGCTCAGCAATTATTATTGCAGTATTTTCCAAATAAGGAATCATCCACATAATAACTTGTTGGCAAAATAAATGCAATAATTATAGCCTGTATAATATAAAAACCCAACTATAGGACATAAAAATTATTACACACTGAACTCTTATTTGCTTTCTCACCAGCTCGCCGTCGGAGTCCGCCACGGAACAGAAGCCATCATTCATGCGACACGGGTTCTCTCCACCCGCCCTGACAGCGCCAGCTTCGGTCTCCTTCAAATTGACGCGTCAAACGCGTTCAACAACATCGAGCCTCACAAAATTCTGCTCGAGACGGCCAACCATATCCCCGACCTCGCCCGGTTTGTGCACTACTTGTATGGAGGTGATTCCACACTCATTTTCGGTTCACACATCCTGCACAGTCGCACAGGCACCCACCAGGGGATCCGTTCGGAAGCATCCTGTTCGCTCTTGGCATCCATACATTGGTCAACCAGCTCTCATCACGCTTTCCCGCAATACGCCTAAACTCTCGGTTCGCCAACGACGGTACCGTCATAGCCCCTGTCAACCTCGCTTCTAAGGTTGGCCGTTTCACCTCAGATCGTGGAAAGCCACTCGGGTTCTCTATTAAAATGGCGAAAACAACGCTATGTCGTCCTGGCCCGGATCCCCTCCCCACGTCCCTTCGATGTGCCATACCCTGCACGATACTTTCCGACAATTCCGTGACAGTCCTTGGATCCCCAATCGGCACCCGTCAAAGCTGCCAGTCTTTTCTCGCCTACCGTGTACATGCCATTTCCGAGGTTTGGTCGCGCATCTCCGGATTGAATGACCCTCAACTGGGCTACCAACTACTGAGACACTGTTCCAGTTCCTGCCGCCTGACCTATGTTCTTCGCTGCACCTCGCCGAATCTCACTCTTTCCGCAGCCCAAACCTCTGACTCTGGAACGCGAAGGGTGCTCGAGGACATGCACCGTCGTCTCCCAAACAGTTCCTGGCTCATCGCCAAGCTTCCACTCCGTATAGAGAGCCTGGACTGCCCCTAACCGAAACCATCGCAGAGGCATGCTACGATGGCTCTGTTCTCCCCTCCCACCCACTTCTTCGCCTCCTCCTCGGTGATTGCTTCGACGTCTCGCCCTTGATCTCAACGTTTCTCACCTCTATCCGGGCCAAATACAGCCTCACCGACAGTTTCTCCCCCTCCGCCGTCCTTGCTGGCCTCCGCGCCTCTTCTTCCCCTGCCCTGTCTGATTTCCAGACAACTGCTACTCCTGAGATCTCAAAGGCGCTTCGCGCCAAACTTCTCTCTTCTGTCGACCTATCCGCCCCGAAGGCTCCCGGCTTCTCCGCCGCCTAGCTAATTGAAATTTCCAGAAACTTCCGGGCGCCGATACGTGCTTGTCATCATAGTCATCAAA
Source organism: Kappaphycus alvarezii (assembly GCA_002205965.3). Lineage (NCBI taxonomy): Eukaryota > Rhodophyta > Florideophyceae > Gigartinales > Solieriaceae > Kappaphycus > Kappaphycus alvarezii. Next base: position 21,481 of record NADL03000094.1, on the reverse strand, counting down.
CTGCATGATTTTAACTCCATTGAAATTAAAAGATCTAGGACTATGTACGATTGGACCAAGCTTATATACGTTCCCAATATCTTGGATAAATTGCTTGTTATTTTTTTTGTCCATAATAAGTATATCATCGACCAATTTAACAACAAGCAGAATTAAGGATCCTTTTAAACTCATGAAAAATAATTGGGGTATATAAACGACTGATTTCAATCCGAGGTCAAAGAAAGTATTATCAGAGTGTATTTGCCATTTTGCATTCGCGTTGACTAACCCATATGAAGCAGACAGTAATAACCAATAGAAGGATTTTTCAGAGCATTCCCGAGGAGGTCTCACATAAACATCTCGTAATGCTGATCCAGATTGTAAAAATGCAGACTTCACATCAACCTTTGATAAATTCCATTTAAAAATTGTAGCAATTGATAAGAGAATTCTAATTGCCATCGGAGAACAAGATTCCGAATCAGTTCTCAAATTATTTTTCTCCTTGTCCTCATTTCCATGCGGAGCAATTCGAGCCTTGCAATAATATTTTCCATCATCCAAAATTTTTATTTTGTATAAAACGTGACTGGATATTACATTCGAGTCGGGAGGAATTTTTGAAACATGAATTTTTGAACAGGTAGTGAGAAAATTATTTTCTTCCGTATTGTACGCATTTGAAATAATATGAGATGGAAGTCCAGATGCTTGATGAAGTAAAAATTCTTTAGATCCAAACCTTTTATGATAAAAACTCAGATCTTTTTGTTCAGATGATTTCAATTCCGTTCCAGGTAACAACTCAATTTCATGCGCATCAATTCCATCGTTTTCATCAATAGGGATATGAATTAAATTTTCAGGGTGCAGGGAACTAAGTTCAGATTCAATCGGAACATGTTCGAGAGATAATATGTTTTTAGATTCTGATAAATTTCCATCACTTTCTGATTCATTATATTTTTCGACATCAGTATTCATATTTGGTTAAAATTACCATCATCAGAATGAATCGTCAAAATTGTTTTCGCCCATATTCTTCACTTCAGTAATATTTGTTTCATCAGAAATATCTTCCACAGAATATTCAATAGACTGATTCAATAAATCATTTGCCTTTTTGAATTTGGTATGTTAGTTCATTAGATGAAACGGAATGTCGGACATCTTCAATTTCCGCATGTATAAATTTTCCATTGGATCCAGGTACTGTGATAAGAGATTTTTTGTCGAATTTCAATACTGGCTTGGGCGATGACCAAGATCCTCTTTTCCGATTTGGTAGATGAATATCGCTTTCCCAATATCGCCAACATTAATTGGAATATTCGGTCACAGACTTTGATTTTAGAATAAGACTTAATTTCCTCTTGGCTATTAGCTCATTATGAGCTCTCTCTTAAATCATTTGGTAGACTTCGAGGCGCCAGAATTATCGATGGGTCGAGTGTGACCAGTGGCAAGCTTCGTATCAAGAAACAATCAATTTCCATATAAATTCATTCGATATTTGAAATAGTCGAGCAATACGAACCGTATTACTTGCAGAAGAATCGTATATTTTTAAACGGATATAAATGTCTCTCAGTATTTTATGTTTCGACTCAATATGATTTTTTATGGCGGCGGGAACCAATAGATAAATGAAATTACCCTTTCTCAAGATAGCTTCTGAAATTATCATTGTCAAACGCCTGCTCTCCCATTAAATTGTTGGTCCCCAAAATGGTGTTGACCAGAGAGTCTGAATACAATTAATGCAATTTTCCATCGGGCACTATTGAACCAGTTTGAATACCTGGTAACCGAGTCCATATGTGAAAAATATCCAAGTTTTCCACAAAAAAGTGATCCTCACAAACCAATTCATTAAATCCGCGAGATATAGAGCTTAAAGATACTGCACGAGGATGAGATGTTCTTTTTGTCACATCAAAAAATTTTCAGGGGCAATTATGCTTGATAAATATTTTTTGCATTCATCGTCCCATATAAAATGTCTTTGTAACAATAGTTTTATATCATAATAATTTGAGTGACCACATACATGTTTGTGAACCTTATTAATTATTTTCTTCTTTTCAACCCAAGATATATTTTTTGATGTATTGATATTGTTGGAACAAATTGCTGATAGAAATGAGTTTTTCAATAGGTTCGGATGATTGTATAAATATATTTCCGGGTACATAACAATGATGACCATGATCCACCAATGTTATAGAATCTATTGAATTATTTGCGGACTCAAACTCGATGCGATTGTCCGTCATATGAATAATATTTGATTTTCTCGTGGTATTTCTTCCAATAACCCATTGAGATGATCCACTGATTATTAGATGCCTTATTTTAATCTGATTTCCATTGTCTGAAATAGCTGATAAAAATATTGAACCGATCATTTTTCTTTTTTCGCTTGAGTGGTCGCCATTTCCGTATTGCCAGAAGGGCGTGTCTTTGATACATGCAGGAAGTTCATCAAGAATTTCATTCCATTCCCGTAAAATAATTTCGAAAGTGCTCGTAATTCAACAATCCCCATTCCAGTATACGGTGCTCCATCATCAGGTAACGGACCTGGGTATAACGTATTTGACGGAGAATCAAGTACTATTTTTCCATATGAAATGTTACAGAACCAGAATCATTTTTGTCTTTGATATTTTCTGCATTTCCCATTTTAGATGATGAACCTTTATGATAATTTTTAGCACTCTTGCATTTATCTTTTCATAGGACCAATGGCCAATTTATCCACATCGGTCACAAGTTGATTTTGCCTTGAGTGCAGCAAAGTCTTCAGGAGATAGTCTTTGCTTATTATTTTTCTTGAAATTTTTCTTTCTCCGTATGAAATATTTGATTGACTTGAAGAGATATATTTTTGAGCATTTCAATATATTTGATTTGTATTTTTTGTTTTATCACATGCACGAATAATAGATGATATTTCTGAATATTTGATTAATTCTAGGATTTTTCCTTTTTCCAAATCGGCTTGTTCATGCTTCGGAGAAGCAGCAGCCAAAATAGATACTCGCTGGTTTGAATCAATTTTGGAATTAGCCAGGAGCAAAAATGATACCAGTGCTTCAGGTAATTTCGAAGTACCAGTAGATGAATGAAATCGTTCAATTTGAGCATCAAACCGTGATTCAAAATTTTTGAAAGACTCATATCACCACGAGTAGTGTGTAATAGATCTAAGAATTTTTGAAATGTATCTGATATAGATGATAGAGGATCCACCTTATGAATAGCGTTAGCAATCGCTAATGCACCATTTTCAGACTCAATTTCTGTGTCTGGAATTTTCTTACTAATATCAAGAGCTCATCCAAATAATTGTGATTGTAAGAAAAGACCTTGTACTGCCTTAGGAACCTTATTAAAATTTGATGCTGGTAATAAATCATGAACAGATTTCCATTTGTGAACAGCATCAAAATATTTTTGTTGAGGTCCTTTACCATCCATCCAAGGAGCCGAGTGAAGATCCATGAAAATTTCGGCCTTGAAGGAATTTCGGGGCGATCTGGGCCCATAACTGCAAAATAATTGGGATAGGTAGATCCAAATAATAATAAATAGTTCCAACTTGAATAAATAAATAAATGCCACAATTGGACTTAGAATGAATAATGAATAGAAAACAAATTTAATGATAGGTGATCGAGGGGAATATTTCGATAGCCGAGGATGTAAAAATATTTCTAACAACCTAGACTACTTATACTCTACAACAGGGTGAACCTGCTACAAAAATCGGGTGAGCCGTTCAATAATTTTGGTAGACATAATTCAGGCTCAGCACTAATTATTGCAGTATTTTCCAGGTAAGCAACCATACAGATAATAATTTTTTGGTAGCATAAATGCTATAATTATAGCCTGTATAATATAAAAACCCAACTGTAGGACATAAAAATTATTTCACACTGAATTCAGCATAAATAGTGCCAGTGTAAAAAACATAAAATTGTTCCTTGATGATTCATAATAAATACAAATTGTGGGCCTCAATAAAAATATTGCTCCACAATTCAGCATCACTGCAGGACACCGGGATAGAGATTAAAATATTTGGTCAATTTTCACAACCAGCTCATTGCTTCCCTCCTCAGTGTTGCTCGAAACTAAGGTGTTCAGGTGTTTCGAGAATATCGTTTTACGGATACACCGCTTTTCGATTCTGGGGTCCTCATGCGTAGACACGCAGCGCAAGCTGTACTGTCCAATGCGGCATGTCTCCTCGCTTGCCTTGGCCTGTCGATGTAGTCACAAGGTCACGGAGGCGTAAACGCGTTTCTGTTTTCACCTTTCCTTCTCTCCAAACTGCGCTTAGATTCCCTCTGTTACAAATGTTAGACGAAGAAGTAAACTACCCCATCATTCCCCCGCCGATAGGGGAAACGTTTGGGTGTTTTACTTTTGGGAGATATATTAGATCTATACTAAAGTTTTCCAGACAATCACACTCGACTCAAAGGTGGTGTGGGCATGCTGCTAATCTCTTACTGTGTAAGCCTGCACCCACCCCCCTCTATCCATAGTGGTATATCTAGCCTAACTTCAGGAAATGACATCACTTTCCAAATATTAGAACTACGCAAACTTTTCCCATCACAAACTTACCCCTTTCGGTAAGGCGGCACCTATGCTCCATCAGTTCTAATACTCTATGGATATCCGCCCAAGTTGCAAATAGAAGCTTATTGGATATCCCTTTCAACTATTCTTCCGCACCAGTCTTGATAGCCGCATTGAAGACTGAGCGTTCGGACCACACATATTGGTTTTTATAAGGTGTAAATGGCGCCGGTTGAAAAGGAAACCACTAACTATCCGTGATGAGAGTCGTTGCAAGCGACTAAAATTCTGCGGTAGATGTTAGCGGGTGGTGGAGAGGAGTGGGCGTGAAAGCTGCGTGACTGCTCTATTAGCCAGCTCTTAAGGAGCAGGCTCTATCTGTCGTTCAAATTAGTTCCTAGTTACATCATTCTCGCGAATAAGTCAGGAAACATTCTGATTTATTTGGGTATCTTCTATTGTGATATGTTTGTCATTTCGTGTTGATATGTTAGTCATTGTGTGTTTTAGTTGCTGTTATACTTTCTTTTTTTGTTCTTCTGGATCATATCATACTGAATCAGTGTAGCTTGAATTCTGAACCTTGAATTTGTGGGGTTAAGATCGTGGGTAGCATCGAAAGTTTGATCTGGCGTATTCGTTGGGCACTGTTGCAAGAAATATCCAGGTTTTGCATGTTAAGTCCAAGATTAGGGCAGCTGTGGCGGACACAACGGAAAAGTGTCTCAGCTTGGTACAGTGTTTCTCTGCTTAAGAAGTCATGAACTCCGTCCCAGTGTTCGAAAACAGACAGGCAGAATAGAGCCAACCAACCCACAGCCATATGAACAACATAATCATCAGCAATTCCAGGAACTGCCACGTCGCAGAGGCCTCGAGCCCCCAATTGTGTCACGACACTATCCACTCAACGAATTTCTGTCGATCGCTCTATCCGTGGAGATTTTCCTTGTATCAGATTTGAATTCCGGGTAGGGAATATGGAGAAGATCACCTGGACCCCTGGAAAAATCAAACTATATGATGCCTTAACAAAAAAGGATACTCCTTTGCCCGTGGCTCTACAGCTTACGCTTTACAATGGCCGATTGAATATCGCGTTTGAGAATGTTACCGGAACAAAGTCTACACAGAAGAACCTTGGCTGAAAAAAGAAAAGGAGTGTTCATGCTGTTTAACTGCCTCTGATAGTAAGTGTCCTAATACTATTGAACAGTCGCGACTCAAGCTGAATTGCATGAACTGAACGTTTGTATTGTAATTTGTCTTTATGTTTTGTTCTGTTTGTATTGTTGTCACTGCGATCGCTATTTTCGCGAATAGCTACATAAGCAAGCTCTGCATGCTTCTATCTTGTAAAAAACAGTAGAGCGACTTGCGCCTGAGTTGTATTGAAAAAGATTGTTCAGCCTTAGTTCTCTGAAGTCTCTCTTGAGTTGTACGCAGTTTATTGTTAGTCATGATCCTAAATCAAAGGGGGAAAGGTTTGGGTGTTTTACTCTTGGAAGATACATCCGATCTATCCCATGGTTTTCCAGACAACCAAAATCGACTCAAAAAGGGTATACCGACACTCTAAATGCCTCCAGAAGTTCTCTAGTGTTTTGACGGCTTCCCGCCAATCCTTTATATTGTAAGCCTTTAACCACATAACTACATCGCTCAGGGAACAGCTGACTATATTTTTCATGGATTAAAAACACCCCGAATACCCCACTCTAAATCAAAGCAACCTTCCATCATCGATTTCTGGAGCAATTGAGGCAACTGAATGGAAAAACCGAGATATGCGAAACCTATTTTGCAGTAAGCAATGTCTGCTCCAAACTCATGACCGTTATCCCATTTATGCTGTGGACAACTTTTACAGCCCAATCATAACACGAATCCAACCCGCTCCTGTTCTACTATTCCGGAGGGGGACCATTTTTCTCATTGACCTCTACTGGAACCCAATACCTTGTGGTTCAGGGTTTTAAAAACATTAAAAGTTCCCCTCCCGCTTTAAACTGACTTGATGATGAGATCTGGTATACTATTCGGGCCCTTCAAGTAGAATACAAGGCTAGAGAATGTAACTCGCAAAGAAGATGATATTTACTCATAACTAATCTATGTGTGGCAAATCTCTATGGGTTGTACAATGTTGCACAGAAGCGTGCGGAGGGTATTCGTAAATTAACTACGGATGAGGTACTGTCCAATGCGGCCTGGCTGGCCTGAAGGTAGCATTTTAGGGAGCGTAGTTCCTTCCCCATTACTATGTCGGTATACCCTTTTTGAGCTGATTGCGGTTGTCTGGAAAACCATGGGATAGACCGGATATATCTTCCAAGAGTGAAGCACCCAAACCTTTCCTCTCGATGAGGGCGGCGGGTAGAAACCTGTCGCGCCTGCATTACTTCGAGACTAAACGCAAAACGGGTAACGAAGGGGAAACGTTTGGGTGTTTTACTGTTGGAAGATATTTCCGACCTATCCCATGGTTTTCCAGACAACCGCAATCGACTCAAAAAGGGTATACCTACAGCGTAATGGGAAGGAACTACGCTTACGAAGTCGCGGAGCTCCTGTTGAGGGGAGGAACCGCGATGGGAAGCAGCGAAGGAGCCAAGGCGGCGGGAAAAACCCTTGCCGTCTTCGCCCAAGGCGCCATAGATATAAATCCCGACGGGGAGAGGAAGATTACTAATCTACAGTGTGCGAAACATCGCACAAAGAGTACGCATAGAATAGCAAATTTTTGCATGTTGAAAAATATCAAAAATACTCAAATATATTTGCATCCTTTGTAAGCTTTGTTGCTATGGCCAACTCTGCGCCGAACTACGTATCGACTTCCACCCGATGTCTTTCGATATATACGGGTCTGCCGGTCCCGGTACCGAACGAGGTCTGTCAAGAATTGATGAGTACATCGCTCTGCGGAAAGGCAGTAGCCCTGTCTTCGAGCGCAATCGCTTGTTCACGATTATCAGTTCGCTCATACAACAACGAACTTCTGTCGCGATCAAACGACGTCAACTCAACCGCTCCTGGCTCGGATAGATTTTTCCCCTTTTGAGGGCCGCTAGCCCCCCCTTTTCTGCTTGGTAAAGTTTTCTTCTTCTTCTTCTTCAGGTATTTAATATGACATTCAGATTTGCAACTCCAAATAACTGTTCAGCGGTCCCTCCAATTTGAAGGGGCTCTGCTTTTCACTCTCGCTCTCCATCCTCTCGTTCTCAAGTTCCAGGAGCAATTCCGGGCCCCGCTCAACGCTTGGTATGCAGACGATGGGAACTTGGTCGTTTCCAGCTCGCATGCCTCGAGGCTTTGCAATTCTTCCAGAGTCAGGGACAAGCCATCGGGTTCGCACTGAATATGACCAAAACCCACGTACACGGCCTCTCCTATAATACTTCTCCCCTCACTCTTCCCTGCCCCTTCTCCACGCCCGATGGCTTTACCGTTCTCGGCTCTCCCAATGGTTCCGATTCCTTCGTCAGCGCCGCATTCGACACCCGTCAAGCTGCAGTCGATCGCATCTTTTCCTGTCTTCAGTCCTTCGATGACACCCAGATGGCCTACCACTTGCACCGTTTCTGTGCGAGCGCCTGTAAGGTTATTTATCTGCTGCGGACTCTCTCCCCCCACCAATCTACGGCTTTGGCCGTCAGCTTCGACCGGAAGCAGCGGGAGGTTTTCGCACAGATTCATGGCCCTTGCACCGACTCCGAATGGGAGCAAGCCTGCCTTCCTATTTCCTACGGTGGTCTCGGCATTCCTCTCGCTTCTTCAATCCCTGAGTCCGCTTATGCGGCTTCGATGATTTTTGTTTTCCGCCGTTTCTTAGATCTGCTCTCCTTTTCGGGAGACCTACACTTGGAGAAAGTTCTGCGAGAAGGAAGACTGAGTCTAAAAGTCGATCAATGGATTGTGCCTCGGGCCGCGATCTCTTTATTATCTACCCGTTATCCAGATCTTTCGGCTTCCCTGTCGCCCACTTCTCTGTTTCAGCGATGTCAAACGCCGGTCCCCGGCGAACGGCTCCAATCTTCTATCTCGTCTGAGCTTCACAGTTCGACGCTTGATCGGATCTTCCGATCATCCTCTAACCGCGACAGATCTCCCTACTATCCGTCCATGAGTCGACCGCCTGTTCAGCTTTCTCAACTTTACCGCACCCTCACCGCGGAACCTATCTGTCCTCGCAAGCTTGGATAGTCGCTGTATCTCTACGCCTCGATCGCGCGATTTTCTGTGGTCATGATCGATGTCCGGTATGTGCTCGCCGTTCCAACTACATCGCCCCGTTGCTCGATCCCCGGGCAAACATGCCCTCACCTGTAAGTACAACGATGGGCAAACTAGTCGCCACAATTTCTTGCGTAACGCTCTCCATCGTTACTGTAAGGAGCTTGGAATTTCTGCCTCTCTTGAACATCTGCTTCCTCCCCTTCCCCCTTCGTCCTCTCCCTCGTTCGCCCTTCGCATAGATCTTTATATCCCTGCTGCATGTGGCCTCGACCCGAAGGATATCGCTTTGGATGTCACAGTGGCCCATTCACAGGTCACTTCTCGCGTTTCCCAGTGTGCCCTATCTGACGGCGCAGCTGCCTCAATGGCTGAACGTGCGAAACACACGCACTGCGGTCTAGTCTGCCAAACGAACGATATACGGCTTCTTCCTATTGGTATTGATGTGTTCGGTGCCCTTGGGGCCGACGGGGCGATTTTCTTCCGGCGCCTTTCTACGTTCGCTGCTGCCCGTCGAGGCACCACTCCCTAGTGGGGGCTGCACCTCCTAATCACGCGCTTTGTATTCTGCTTGCATGGGTTGCAAGCTCGTCAAGTTCTTACCAGATGCATTTCCGATTAGTTTCTCTCTCATCCCCCTTCGCATGTTAGTTTCTCTGTAATCCTCCTCAGCATGTTCTCCCACATGCGTTTTCCACATCCAGTAAAGATTTCACACACTCCAAATGGGTTCCAGCCAATCCACACATCTCAATAAAGACCCCCCCTTTTTACCCTCTTTAAGACATAGAGTTTGATAGGGGTAAATCGTCGGGAGAAGAGATATTTAGAACCAACTACTCCAAGACGGAGGTGTTGCGAGCGACAAAAGTGCTACCGTGGTATAGTTGAACAAATAAAAAGCAGTATATATGGAAGAGAGTTGAGAGGGCTACAAGCAAGTACAAAAGGGGCAGCGTCTACCACTGATGCTCTGCGACCAGCTTAGGAAAAAGTTTTCTTGGGTCTGAAGTTGACTCTCAACTTCCTACTACTCGGAGCTTGACCTGAAGTTGTCTGCCAACTTGCTTGACCTCCACTAAAGAAAGCAGTTTGCTCGGCTTATATAGACCTTTGGCTACCCTAAAAGTCTTCAAAAAAAAAACTTATAACCATAAAATGCATTCACGGGAATCGTGTGAACCAGAGAGACCATTAGAAGATATTTCCTCAAGGTAAATATCTAGGTGCCATACCCATGCCAGCCACCCATCGGCCAGGGGTGGGGATTGATGTGGCCATTATATAGACCTTTCAGAGTCACTCGTAGTATCACCCCCAACCTAGAACTGTACTGACATCCACTATGACAGTGTGTCCTAAAATAAAAAATCAACCGATCAATTTGCCACACTCACCCAAATTAAAAATATCTTGCAAATTCAAAAACTGTAAAAATATCTTCCCAGTTCCAATACTGTATACAATTATGGTCCTCATCTAGATTTTTTCGTGTGCGAATTTGCGCACATCAGAGTTCAACTATTGTGTGTGGAAATCTTTTACATGAAACCAAAGCCCCTAAGCAAGTTTCCCAAGCCTCGGTTCGGACCCACCCTGTTAGCCGCCTTCCCCCCTCGGTCTTCAAGGCTCGACTGAGCATCGCGATCTCGACGACGCCCGCCTAGCCCGTAAGTTTGCCTACACTGTTCGTAATGACACCCACGGCCTTTTCAGAGGTAATCAGAAGCGTTTCGTTCGCGTGTCTGTTCCGTCGACCTTCCAGATCCACAACCCATCCCAGTTTCGCGGCGCCATCTTTGCCGGTGGGTTCCTGGTTCCTGCTCCATCATCCAATCCGCCGATCCGAACCACTTCTACATCTGTGCGGCGGAGCGCCACTTAACGATGGTCAACGCTGCATACGACTCTTATCGCACCCTAGCGCAGCATTCTGACAATTTTGACGCACCAACTCTTACCGTCTCCGCCATAATGGATCTAGAGAATGATCTCTCGGCTGATGACCTCGTTGCAGTAAGGCAAGGTCTGCGTTCCGAAATCTCTCCATTGGAAGACGACAAATGCAAATGGTCTCCTGCTCGATCCTTCGCCACCGCTCTCCGTGACATCGATACGAAAATACTTGCCAAACTGTCCGGCCTCCTGGTTTTCCTGGAGCAGTCCCTCTGCCTCGCCCACCAGCAGCGGCAGGTGGATTCAAACGCCGCCGTACCCAGAATGCCCCTGTTCCGCCTCAAACGGATAGCTGGATTACGGTCGGTGCCCCAAATGACCAATCTCCCATCCCTCCGCTCCCTACTACACCAGCAGACACCAACCCTTATGGTCTCCTTGAACACATTCCCGCCCCGATACCGACATGGATCCTAACGCATGAATCTCCCAGCTGTGAATCTAGTTTCAGGACCATCCCAGTCACCCCTCACCTTCCACTCCCTCCTCTCCGCCCCTTTCCCTGTTCTCACCTTCATTCCTCGCCCAGTCCAAGCCGCGGCTTACGACTTATACTTTGCTGCCTTGTACCGCGTTATATCTGCTCCATCGCCAGAGCGCAGGACTCGATCCCTTCTGGAACTTCTTGCCATTCCGAAGTTGGTTTTCCGACACAACCGCCCCCGCGCTCTTGGCCACCGCCGCAGGGAAAATTGCTCCAGCCTAGTTGACCGCATCCGCATGGCCTCTAGCCGCCTCTATGATGACCTCTTCGACGAGGCCTCCTCGTTGTTCATCTCCGCCCTCACCTCTTCGATTCCATCCCCTCCCACTCTCGCCCGCCCTGACACGGCCCTTCGCAGATGCCGCCGCTTCCTCTCCCGGGGTAGCCCTTCCCGGGCCACAGCATCCCTTCTTCAAGTCGATCCCCCACGCCCCCCAGCGAAGCTACCTTTCAATCCTTGCTTCACTTCATCCCCCGGCCCCCATTCCAATCACTCCCATGCCCCCTCACGGTTTGCCTCCGGCGCTAAAGTTCTCGGTCTCGGATGTCCGCCGTGCCATTCACAGCCTGGATCCTTCAACCGCTCCTGGGGCCGATGGTCTATCCCCAGTGTTCCTGCGAATGCTGCTTCGCCCGGCAGGTGGGGTCACGCCCGGGAGGGATTGCCTACATGCCCTGACAAAGTTCCCCAACCTCTGTTTGAACGGCGATCTGCCGGCCGCGTGCCGCCCGTATTTCTGCGGAGGCCGTCTTACTGCGCTGCCGAAGCCAAAGGGGGAATCCGTCCGATCGCGGTTGGGCTTCTCTACCGACGCCTAATTTCTAGGCTCGCGGCACACAAAGCCACCCCCGCCCTCCGCTCCTACCTTCTGCCCCATCAGGTCGGGGTAGGCGTCAAGAAACGGCACCGATGCAATAATTCATTCTGTGCGTCGTCTTTCCCAGAGATCCGAGTTCCACGATCACTTCTTGGTCCAGATCGATGCTCGCAACGCTTTCAATTGCATCTCCCGCCAGCGCATTCTGGAAGCCGTACAGACACATGCCCCAGGCCTCGCACGGTGGGTACACTCTTGTTTCGATGCTCCTACAGAGCTTGCTTTCGGATCCTACTATGTCCGTAGTTCAGAGGGCACCCAGCAAGGTGATCCCCTTGGTCCCTTGCTCTTTGCCCTACCTCTCCATCCTCTCTTGCTATCGTTACAGGAGGAGTTCTCACCTGCCCTGAACGCTTGGTACGCAGATGACGGTAACATTGTTCTTCCTCGGTCCCAAGCCGCCGCTGCCATCTGTTTCATCCAGCTTGAAGGAGATCCACTAGGGTTCCAGCTCAACCTTGCCAAGACCCATGTTTACGGCTTCTCCCCTTCCCAATCCCCTTTGGCACTTCCTTGTCCATTTTCAACCCCCCCTGGTTTCATCGTGCTGGGATCCCCGACTGGCTCGGACCCTTCTGTTTCCCAATTTTTCGCAGGCCGCCAAAACGCAGTTGACAGCATCATCCAATCCCTTCGAGACTTGGATGATGCTCAATTGGCTTTCCACTTACACCGCTTCTGCGCGAAACGCCTCCAAGGTCATGCACTTGCTACGAACGCTTCCCTATGTAACATGTCACTGTTGATGGAATGACCTGCACTAATCAGTGACAGGTAAGATGCCTTTAGTCTATTCAGAGATTCCCGTCCAATTATTTAGTTTGAGTGCAGAAATACTTTTCGGATGTTTGATTATCAAGATTAACTCTCTTGATGATTATCAAGTGTTAGTGCTACTGAGTTGGAGAGGCTACAATGCAGTAAGATAGTATTTAGTTGTGGATTGTAACAAGTCCGACTACAGAGACACAGAGACTCAGAGACACAGAGACCCAGAGACACAGAGACTACGAGACAACAATGAACTAAGATATAACCTTTGTGATAAGAGACTTATTGAGACCAGAGACCATCAGACTACCTTGTACTAACCCTTGTTCAAGTTCTTTTATTGTTATGGGCCCAGACGTCCCGTCACGCCCTCGATTTTCGTGGGACATCAAATCTGCCCCTTGGACGGATGGAAGAGGGAACAAGGAGGCCTATTACAGTGCTGTAATTTTGTGGAAAGCCTTTTATGATGGCCTTCCTCAGGGAAACTCAAACAAAATCCCCCGAGTTGCAGGGGATTGTGCTGCAATCACAGTTGTTTGACAGAGCTATGGATTTATCAAGGAAGATACCTGCCGAGCAGATCCAATCTGCAGAGGGAGCGATGTTGATCGCAAATACGATTTACAAGAAATATCCTTTGTCTGTATTGACAGAACGTTTTCAGAAGTTCCAACAAGTCCTACGTACAACTCGAGAAGACAATGAGTCGTACCGTAATTTCGAGACTAGATTTGATGCACAAGGCTGTCGCTACAACGCCGCATCTAGTACAGCGAAGCTACCAGAGTCCTTGACGGCATTTTTGTTAATTTCAAATGCGCGTATTGAGAACAGCCAGAGAGTTTCAGTGCTCGCCTCAGCCGTTGCTAACTCGGCTGCAGAAGGTAATGAGGACACTGGAGGCGAGGGTAATATCAAGTACTCTTCCGTATCTTCTATCATTCGGGCATGTGACAAGCCGAAGCAGTCTGATGAGTCGAGTGCACTATCCTCAAATTCTACCTTTCAGAAAGGTCGTAAGTCTGGGAGAGGTAGAAAATGCTATCACCAGAAGCGTTTGCAGATATGAAGAGGAATTCAATTTGTCGTGCGTGTAATGAGAAAGTGCACTGGGAAAGAGATAATGTGTGTAATAAGATATTTGACGATAACAGTGATAATAACAAGGAAACTAGAGATGAATCTAAAGAGGGATCAGAAGTTAAGAAGAACGATTACATCCACTCAGTCTGCGTCGCTTGCTTCGATCAGAAGCAGAGGGAAGCGTTCCACCTATTGCAGCTGCCCTGTCCAGAGCGAGCAGGGCTCCAAGCCTCTCTCCCCTTCTCAATGAGCGGTCTAGGTCTCCTGTAAACTTCAGACATTACCGAGGCTGCTTACACAGCATCTGTAATTGATTCTTTTGGACTTATCTCCGACCTGCTCACTCTTTCCCAGGACCGCCACTTGGAAGAGATCCCTCGGTCCGTCATCTCGCTCTTATCCTCCCGCCCCCGTAGCTGTCTTCGTCGCTTACAGCTACGGCTATTTCGAGAACTGTTCATCGCCGGTCCCCGGCGAAAGGCTCCAGTCTGCGATCACAACTGAACTCATGCTATCGAAGTCCGATAGCTTGTTTTTGATGGGAGCTGGATTAATTTGTAAAATAGTTGATGTGCGCAAATTCGCACACGAAAAAATCTAGATGAGGACCATAATTGTATACAGTATTGGAACTGGGAAGATATTTTTTACAGTTTTGAATTTGCAAGATATTTTTTAATTTGGGTGAGTGTGGCGAATTCATCGGTTGATTTTTTATTTTAGGAGACGCTGTCATAGTGGATGTCAGTACAGTTCTAGGTAAGTAAAAGGGTAAATGTGGGGTGATTTAATATTTGAAAAATATGGTCGGTTGCGGCCCGGAATATCTACAGGGTGCCGAGTAATACCTCATAAATTACTCTAAAAAGCTGGCTCAAGGCCCCCAGCAGACAGGCTGCTTGTGGTGATACTACGAGTGACTCTGAAAGGTCTATATAATGGCCACATCAATTCCCACCCCTGGCCGATGGGTGGCTGGCATGGGTATGGCACCTAGATATTTACCTTGAGGAAAATCTTCTAATGGTCTCTCTGGTTCACACGATTCCCGTGAATGCGTTTTTGGTATTTAGTATGTTTGATTGAGACTTTAGGATAGCCAAAGGTCTATATAAGCCGAGTAAACTGCTTCCTTTGTGAGGTCAAGCAAGTTGGCAGACAACTTCAGGTCAAGCTCCGAGTAGTAGGAAGTTGAGAGTCAACTTCAGACCCAAGAAAACTTTTTCCTAAGCTGGTCGCAGAGCATCAGTGGTAGACTGCCCCTTTTATACTTGCTTGTAGCCCTCTCAACTCTCTCCCATATACACTCCTTTTTATTTGTTCAACTATACCACGGTAGCACTTTTGTCGCTCGCAACACCTCCGTTCTTGGGGTAGTTGGTTCTAATATCTCTTCTCCCGACGATTTACCCCTATCATTTGGTACTCTTGTGGAGGGGGTTGCACCCGAGGTATTCGAGTTGAGCAGTCTTAGGGAACCATTCGAGGGGATTTCTTTTCTGTAATCATGGATCTCAACGCTGCTCGTATAACGTTCACAGGGGGCAAGAATGAAGACGTTGAGGAGTTTCTCTATACATATGTCAACGTTGTGATGCGTGAGAAGAGCGATGAAGAGAAGGCCGAAAGTATCTTCGCCTATCTTCATGGTGACGCAAAGCACAAATATAAGGCCAAGTTTATCAACGGGTGGTCTCTTAACGGGAATGGGCGTAACTTCGGTGAGGTATGTGAGTGGCTTGTGAAAGAATATGCTAAGGAGGTAGAACCAGATGAGATGATTCGTACCGCCATAGAGGCCCGGCTCAACTTCGACGATTTGTTAAGCTCATTGGTATACTTGTGTGATCTCTATGAAAAGGCTGGGTTCAACGCCCAAGCCAAGTACGGAATGCTGCGTAAGGCGGCGATGGGGGATAAGCGGCTCTCCGATTTCCTCCTCATCAAGGGCCCTCACACTTTAATGAACTGAAGGGTACCATAGTAGAATTTGTCAAAAATTCGGAGACGTTTCAGTCACTAGTGAACCGAGGGAAACCCGTACATCTATGCCGATCGTACATCCTGAAAAGAATTATCAAAGGCCAGCTACTAGCGCAGCAGCATTGGAATCAGTCAGGAGCGATGTCAAAAACTTGGAAGAAAGGTTGGAAACCCGATTCGATAATCGACTTGACATGATAACCTCGCAGTTGGAAAGCCTTACTCTTACCATTAAGAAGAACCAGTCTGGGGCCCCAAGGCCGCAGAAGTCTGTTCCTACTGTCACAAGCCTGGACACTTTGCAAATAGGTGTCCTGATAATCCACATAGAAACACTCGTTGTGGAAAGTGCGGTCGATATGGGCATCATGAAAGTAACTGCTGGTCTAAAGACAACAGAAGAGCAAATTTATCGGAAGCAAGGAGTGAGTCAGGACCAGAGATGAAAATCTTACAAAACAGAAGGATCAAAGTTGACGGATGCCGGTAACGTATCCATCGCTGAAGAAATCAGTCAAGTCAATGTGACAAAAAGGGATGGGGAAGGGAACATTTTATCGAAAAACCTAGGCTAGATTATGGAATGCTGGAGCATATCCCAGCACCTGTACCTCCTCGAACCAAGAGGTCTGATCAAGTTGTTCCAGGAGTGGGAGTCACTCCGGCCAAGAAGACGAAAAAGAGTAAGAAATTAAGAGTATCCTAAGGACGTACTAGAATATGTGAAGAAGTACAATTTGGTGGCTGAGCTTGCATCGGCCCCAACTGGGATAACGTTTGGTCAACTTTTGAGGGGCGACGCAGAGGATGCGAGAAAAGAACTCAAAAAAATTATCAGGTCTAATAAGTCCGCTAAGGGTAAGAAACTGTTTCTTCAATCGGCCTCGACAGCACCAAGACGTCTTAAACTGTACCAGTCAAAGTATTGGGATGAAACCCAAGCTCTTTCGATTCGGGCGCTGTTCCAAACCTTATTTCAGAAACTTTGGTGACAGATCTAGGTCTCGAAATTATTCCAACTACTCGAAAAATAACTGTGGCGGATGGAACCGTCTCAAAATGCATGGGCACTGTTGACAAGGTTTCCGTGTTCTTTGGGGACTCTAAAGTTGATGTAGACTTTCTTGTCATGCCTGATCTCCCTTTCGATGCAATCATTGGCTGCCCTACCATGGAAAGACTAGGGACCTGCATTGACTTGGGCAACCAAATCGTTTCAGTTAATGTTGACGGCAGAACCGTGAAGATGCCCCTGGATTTCGACAAAAGCACACATCCGAAGATTTAAAGAAACGGACAGTGAAGATTTCACTTCTAGCTATGACAGCGAAGATTCGAACCAACTAACACTTTCGGAAGTGGAAGGGTACGCTCGGGGGATGAACATGGCATGGGACGATTATGATTCTGGGTTTGAAACAGATGAAGACTGGAATTCTAGGATAGTTTGAACCCTGAATGTGTTTCTTTTTGCGATAATATCGAATCAAAGGACGAATTCGGAGCATGAAAGAAGATTACCTTGCAAGAAAACAAGAATATATCGAATTCCATATCTGAAGATGTGAGCACGCGGAAGAGGTCCTTCAAAATATTGGGAGGATCAAGAAGAAAAAGGGCGCCAAATGGCAGAAATCCAAGGAAAAGTGCAGCACCTTCCCGCCCCCGCCTCACTGAAAATATCCGACATGTTAACATCTTCCGAAGTAATTGCATGGAGCGTTTCAGATTTAAGACAAGCAAGTGTACCGGTCACTCACTCATTTGAACTTACCGACACTCAACCGATTTACCACAGCCTAGACGTCAACCGCCAAAATATGACCAATTTATCTCAGAAAATGTTACAAGTATGCTGAAAATGATATTATTCGGCCAGTTTCATCCCCATGGTCATTTCCAGTTGTGGTCGCACCAAAGAAGGATGGAAAGCTGCGTTTTTGCGTCGATTACCGACAACTGAACCAGAGAATGATACCCGATCGATTTCCGATTCCGAACATGGAGGAGATCCTCGAGGACCTGAAGGACGGGAGATATTTCACCTCAATTGACCTTTACACTGGCTATTGGCAGATTCCATTGGATGAAAAATGTAAGGAAAAAACAACCTTTACCAGCAAAGCCGGTACGTTCAGGTTCGAAGTGATGCCTTTTGGTCTCATGAATGCACCAGCTACATTCCAAAGAATGATGAACGAGGTTTTGAAAGGACTTCCATTCGCAAGAGTCTATATCGATGATGTCGTCATATTCTCAGAAACATTGGATCAGCACATCTCGCACGTCAAGACAGTTGTGGAGAGGATATCGGAGTATAGCTTGAAAATTAAGTTGAGCAAATGCTTCTTTGCGAAAACTTCTATCCAATTACTCGGTCATATCGTCGACCAAGAGGGAATTAAAGTGGATCCAGAGAAAACGAAAAAAATCAAGTTGGCACCAAGGCCCGCTTCAAAGACGGAGGTCCGAAGCTTCTTAGGACTGGCCTCATATTACAGAAGATTTATCAAAGATTTCGCCAAGACTGCAGCACCGTTACATGCCAGCACTACGAAGAACGGAAAATTTTACTGGAACAAGGAAATGGAAACTGCATTTGAGGAGCTTAAAGATAAGCTATGTGTCCCCCAGTTCTCATGTACCCAGATTTCAAGAGACCATTTTGTGGAGACAGATGCCTCAGAACGGTCTTTGGGTGCCGTTTTGTCCCAAAAAGATGAAAACGGAAGACTACACCCTGTTCAATTCGCAAGCGAACTCTGAATGATGCGGAAAAGAGATACTCAGTCTGCGAGAAAGAAGCGCTAGCTGTCGTCTTGCGCTGAAAAAGTTTCGCGTATACCTTTTATCACTCGAGAAATTTGTCTTGATAACTGATCACCAGGCACTTAAGACAGCATTCCAAAAGAAGGATGTACATCACCGCTTGGCCCGATGGCTCGACATTTTCGCAGAATATCGGTTTGAAATTGTGTATAGACCCGGACGCAATAATCAGCCTGCCGATTACCTATCCCGCTTGAGGGATCCACTGATTCCAAATGAAAAAGCTTCGAGGACATCGTCGGAGTTGCCGAGTTGCAGTGCCGAACGATAACGAGTACGAAGCTAATATTCACGGACTGATTAAATTCGATGGACTAGAAATGAGAAAGGTTGATCTTGAACACAGAAATTGGGTACGCAGGAATCAAAAGGCTTTTACATTGTGGAATGGGAAACTCTTCCGGCACACTAAAGCCGGTCCCGACTAGTGGCCCCTTTGAAAGAAAGAATGAAGATCTTGAGGACTTTCCATGATGAGTAGTAGGGCATTGGGATCTCGAAACAACCAAAAAATTCGTACTGAGAGATTCTGGTGGCCCGTATCCATAAGGACGTCTATAATTTCGTGAAAAGCTGCGACAACTCTAAGTATTTCCAGTTTCCGGTCTCTTTGAAACCTTCTCAATTGACTTTGCGGCCCGTTCAAGGAAACTCTTCCGGAAACAAATATCTCCTTATAGGGGTGGAACATCTTACTGGATGGCCAATAGCAGTTGCAGTTGAGGAGGCAAATGCTGAGGTGGTACTGAGATTCATCGAAAAAGAAATAATTGAACCGTTTGGTCTTCCAAAAAGGATCATCTCGGATAACGCCCTTTGTTTTACTGCAACTTCACTGCTTCGTTTTGGAAGAGAAAGGGATTCAGCTGAAGACAGTTCTCGCATACGCTCCTATGTCAAACGGGAAAGCGGAGAGGATGGTTGGAACCATCAAACGAGCAATATCGAAAACTATGTCGGAGAATGAAATCCAGTGGGAAGATGCCTTACCAAAAGTGTTATACGGCTATCGTCGAAGAAGAGGAAGAAGTGGACGGTCACCATTCGAGCTAATGTACGGAAGGGCTCCTAGAATGTTACAGAGAGACATGGAAACAAATATTATCGATGAAGAGAGTAGGGAAGTTGAACTACTGGCCACCGAAGGCTGGAGATCACACCGCGCGCTAACACAGACAAGAAATAAGGATGCAGAACCTGCAGTCAGAACCTTTTCAGTTGGCTCTAAAGTACGTAGTACATGGAAAAGCAATGCAGCAGGCTGTGAAGTGGCCGGCCTTCCAAACCAAGTACTCGAACCCTTGCATCGTCACGGAGGAAAGACACCCGCACTATAGCTCTGTTCAAGCTCAGGGAAGAGATCAAGGAGGGCCATCCATGCACGTCGTCTGGTCCCTTACCATCAGAGGCCTGAAGAATTCCTTCTCACACAGGACTATGCGCAACCACGGGGCATACTCATCTTTAACTATAGAATGATTCCTATGGGAGGAAAAGGGCCTGGGAATGGATCATCTCGATTACGCGGGACTACTACGAACTCCATGTAATCATCCATTTCTACATTAATATATGCCTATGTTTTCGTACGTTGAACGGACCATTGCTACCTCAAGAAGATTTCCGACTATTAATAGAGTTCTATTTCATTCCAAAACGGAAGGTTCACGGAAGCAGGTCCAGAGTTTGTGGAAGTATATATCATTACTCTATAGGAAGGTATGGAATGGTAGCTATCGGAGACTTGTCGCAAACATATCTGAACATTTTCCGTCCAATTTACGTATTTCTCAAGAACAACCAAGATGTGCGACTGAGAGGTTACGCTTACCCCCGATATGGAATACAGACTGGTCCATATCCTCTATGGGAACCTTACGTTTCCCGCCACAAATTGGGAACGTTGGAGGGGCGAGGATCCTCCTGAAGCAGTGATGATGACCAGAGGAGGACCTTCGGAGACAACAACCCGCCCAGAAGAGGTTCCGGTCGTCCCCCAGAGGACCTCGTGCAGGTCCCAGTACGTCAGGAGCTGGTCGCGGCCATTCATCGGACAGCCACCACAACTTCATCTCTAGCTCTCCTTCACAACCATGCACAGCATACAGTCGGAAGAAGAAGATTATCTTTTTGGCTGCGCAATATCTCCGAGGGCGCGAACGATGCGCAGGTCATTTCTTATTTCATGATAAGCATCTGTTTATGTTTTAGGGCGCTACATGGACCGCACTTATCTTACGAAGATTCGTTCTTGATGATGCGCGTCTTCTTTTCTTATCGGCATCCATTCTCCGGCATCTTCCAGAAGAGTTTGCATATCACATATATTTTTTCACTCTTGGAAGATTCGGAAGAGTCACGGAAGAAGAATGTATTCAACCCCACTCGATGTTATCAAACCAATATATGAGGCTATGCTACAAAGTGAGGTACCAGTAATGCGAACCTACTTTTTAGAGCATCATATTGGTAATCAGTTGCATCCATACCCGTTTGAGAGACCATTTATTTTATCAATAAGACAGCGAACACTAACGGAAACAGAAGAAGAGCAGTGACGAGCCGGGACGTTCGTCTTGAGCGGAGGGCGTGATGTGCGCAAATTCGCAAACGAAAAAATCTAGATGAGGACCATAATTGTATACAGTATTGGAATGGGAAGATATTTTTACAG